>CM066330.1:0-480000 GCA_033807585.1 Hydrophis major | reverse complement strand
ATGGGTTTCATCAACAGTCAACAATCTTTCAGTCCCAAATGTGGGCATGAGAGACGTTCAAAGTAAAGGTAGCAAATGCCTAAAGCACACCCCTTTTATTGGGAAAAAAAGTGGGAGCCAAAATATTTCAGGCTCTAACTCCTTGAATATAATTTCTGGTGGTGCTACTGCATACGGATGTTGTTTGCAGTCCTGGCTACCACACTTAAAGATGACTTCTTCAGAGCTGGAAAAATGCAGAAAACGAACCTTGTTCCTGGATTGTCCAGCACCCATCTTAATCCACACATAAATGTTTACTTTTTTCTACACACACCCTGTTCCCTCTTTCCTTGTGAGTTCTCTCCCTGTGGAAATCTAGTTCATCTCCTTGGGGGAATGTTGGTGTTGGGGCTAGAGACTTACATTCCAGGTCCTTGGAGACCCATTCCACCTGAGTCTCATGACATCCCATTCTCTACTTGTCCCAAATGTGCTCCTGCTTGTAGGGTCTGAAGAAGCCAAACATCGAAGAGATTCGTCACGCCAAGAATGCCGTCTTCAACCCATCCATGTTTGGAAGCTCCCTGCAAGAAATCATGAACATGCAGAAGGAGAGGTACCCGGACCGCCAGCTTCCGTGGGTGCAGACCAGGCTATCAGAAGAGGTCCTCGCACTCAACGGAGACCAGACCGAAGGCATCTTCAGGTAATTTGCACCTTGAAGGGCTGTCCTTTCTCCATCTGAATCAGTTGAGGGCTATGAAATGATGGAGATGTTGTGGTTGGAAGAGTGGGCTGGGGTGGTGTTGGTAGGTGTTCTAGAGCTCGGATTATGGCAATCTAAAGATTCTTGAGCTATTGGAGTAATGGTGAAGGAGCTTGGAAAAAATCAGATTGGTCAGATTGAGGAGCAGAGGTGCTGGTATACTGGCAAATCCCCAAGATGGGATGGTGGAACAGAAAGAAAAGAGGCTATGAGATCCTGGAACAAGGAATTATTGAAAAAGGCAGAAGAAATGAAAAAGAGAGAGAAAGTAGGCCCTGTCTTGTAGGTCTTTATGCGGGAATTTTCTTAAGTGGACAAGCAGGAATCATCAAACTGGGGGGTTGAAAAGGACCACAAGACCAACCTGGCAGGTGGCCACCCAGCCATTTCCTTAAAAACTTCCAGAGATGGAGAACCCATAACTGCTACCTGCTATTGGCTAAATTTTACCCTACTATCTGGAAATTTTAGCTTATATTTAGGCAACTTACCTGCAACTCTCACCTATTATTACTGATTTCTGTGGCCACAGAAAATAGTTCTTGATCATCTTCCCTTCTTTGCAGTGTCCCAGGTACAGTTTCTTCCCTTTGCCTTCTTTTCTCCAGAATGAACATTTCAACTGCTTCATCGTGTCCTCTTGGACATATCTTCAATTCCTTATAAACCATCTTTGTCTGGACTTGTTCTAACTCAGGGGCAGTGGTGGGCTGCTGCTGATTCGGAGCGGTTCTACAGAACTGGTAGTTTCGATGATCAGCAGGCCCCACCCTATCCTGTCCTATGTTTCCACCTTTTGCAGCTCAGCTGATCTGTGCGGCACAGTGGATTACCGTGCCTCAGCTGTTCTACTTACCGGGGAAGCTAGGAGGTGAGCTGTAGAGGTTTAAATTGGTGTTTATGGAAAGCTGCGCGCACGCAAAGCACACACTCACAGAATCGGTTGTTCAACCGGTTGCAGCCCATCACTGCTCAGGGGTGTCAAACTTGTATCGTCACAACGTCATCATGTGACATCATGACTCTTTCCCCCTTCGCTAAACTGGGCGTGGGTCTGGCCAGTGCATGATGCATCCGGGCCGTGACTTTGACAGCCCTGTTCTAACTTGTCAATATGAGACATTGGTGTCAAGTCCCCAAATCCTGGAAAGAATGTAGAAAGTACTTCTGAGCAGTTTCTTTTACTGCTCCTCACCGGTAGACAGAATCTTGCCAGACTGTAGTAACTCCTTGCATCATTCAATTATTCTGAGAAATTCTAGGGCAGAGCCATCTGAACTCTCTTTCCTCCCAACTGAACTATCCAAATTTTGCTCTCTCTTATCCCCTGGAATGCAGCCCCTCCCCTTTGGGAATCCATACTACATTCCACCACAATTGTTGGCGAAAAGACCTGGCAGCTTGAAACTGATATAGAGACCTACAGAAAAGAGGGTTAACAATTGTGTGCAGGCGCCATGTGATTGTTCACCCATTATTGAAAGGAGCAAGGAACATAACACCCTCTCAGCCTTCAGAAGTTTATTGCACTCCGTTATTATTATTATTATTATTATTATTATTTATTTATTTATTATTATTATTTATTATTATTATTATTATTATTATTATTATTATTATTATTATTATCTTGTGACCTTGTTCGTGTTCATCTTTCCATATAACACAGAAGATTATTGAAACTTATTTCCATGCCTAGAATCTTTTTTCTCTTTGGGTTTACCACCACATAAACGTTAATCTTTTTAGAGATTAAACTCACAGTGAAATATCCCAAACAAATTTTCCTTGCAGGTGAATCAGTTGGTGGAAGGGTTTAATCCATGAGCAAATGGCCTGGTGTGCAATATTGATATGCAAGAAGGGGGAGAAAGGATGTTACTTGTGTTTGTGTAGCATGCTAAACGAAGCTTGGGTGGGGTTTTTTTTTTAAGAAGCACTATAACAGATAATCAGAGTTGGAAGGGACCTTGTAGGTCATCTAGTCCATCCCCCTGCCCAAGCACAAGACCCTACACCATTTCTGACCGATGGCAGTCCAGTCTCTCCTTGAAAGCCTCCACTGATGAAGCTCTCACCACTTTGAAGGCAACTTCTGTTCCATGGGTTGATGGTTCTGACTGTCAGAAAATTTCTCCTTATTTCCAGGTTGATCAGCTTCCATCCACTGTTCCTTGTCTGGCCTTCAGGTGCTTTGGAGAATAGCTTGACCCCTTCCTCCTCTCTGGCAGCCCCTCAAGTATTGGAAGATGGCTATCCTGTCTCCCCTGGTCCTTTCCTAGATTGGCCAGGCCCAGATCCTGCAACCATTCTTTATATTTAGAATATAATAAGAGTTGGAAGAGAACTTGTAGGTCATCTAGTCCAACCCCCTGCCCAAGCAAGAGACCTTACACCATTTCTGACAAATGGCAGTCCAATCTCTTCTTGAAAGTCTCAAGTGATGGCGCTTCCACAACTTCCGAGGGCAAGCTGATTGATTGTTCTCACTGTCAGAAAGTTTCTCCTTATTTCCAGGTTAAATCTCCCCTTATTCAGTTTCCATCCATTATTCCTTGTCTGGCCTTCAGATGCTTTGGAGAATAGCTTGACCCCTTCCTCCTCTCTGGGGCAGCCCCTCAAATATTGGAAGACTGCTATCATGTCTCCCCTGGTCCTTCTCTTTACTAGACTAGCCAAGCCCAGTTCCTGCAACCATTTGTTGTATGTTTTAGCTTCCAGTCCCCTAATCATCCTGGTTGTGCTACTCTGTACTTTTTCTAGAGTCTCAACATCTTTTTTATAATGTAGTGAACAAAACTGGATGCAATATTCTAGGAGTTACTAAGGCTTTATAGAGTGGTATTAGTACCTCACTTGATCTTGATTGTATCCCTCTGCTAATATAATTTAGGATTTCATTAGCTTTTTTGGCTGCTGCTGCACAATGCTGGCTCATATTTAGCTGGTTGTCCACTAAGACTCCAAGACACACAGTTACTGCTATTGAGCCTGTTTTCACGCAGTCTGTATGTGTCCTTTTGGTTTTTCTTGCTTAAGTGTAGGACTTCACTTTTCTCTACGTTGAATTTCATTTTGTTAGATACAGCCCAGTGTCTTGAGTTTGACACTCCTGGCCCAACATGTCTTCGTGTCTCTAAGGAATTCCTTTCTTTTCTTTTGCAGAGTTCCTGGGGACATTGATGAAGTCAACGCCCTCAAACTGCAGGTGGACCAGTGGAAAATCCCCACTGGTTTAGAAGACCCCCATGTTCCAGGTAAGGGTGACAGCTGTTGTGGAAGGACATCCCTGCAGGACAGCCTGGTCTTTCTCCTCCAGTTGGATCTGCCCCAGCTTTGATGCTTTGTCCCGCTTTGAATTTTGATTCCCTTTTCGGTTTATAAACTGGAAGGCTAAAAGATATTTTAAAGATAAATGATATTTCGCTGTTTTGGGGAAGTCGCACAACATCCTCAAAGACTCGTCCCAACCTGCTCACAATCTTTGTGAACTGTTGCCTTCTGGCAGAAGATACGGAACAATGAAAACTCGGACCACACATTTCCTGAACAGTTTTTATCCCAGAGCTATAATTGCACTTAACAATTAACTTAAGGACCATCATCAGTGAGCTGTTGGACAGTATTTGCGTGACACAAAAATAACAAAGTGACAAAAGTAGAATAAATTCCCTTGAGTGCCTCCAACTTGGCCCCTAATGTCTAGTTATCCTCGGTGGGAGATCAAACTCCTCCCAAAACAGTCTACGAAGGGATTAAATGCAGTCTGAACCCAAAATAAAGATAAATTAGAAATAACAAAATAACACAAACCACACTGAAGTAAGTAACATGGCAGGCCAGGATGATAAATTGCAGACTTCCAAAAGATAATGCAGCACCCACAGTTGGGAGGACACCAAAACCCAGATAAGCCTCGACAAAGATAGTGCACGCTTTTCTTCCAACAAGGAACGCTCCTCTTATATCCTGTTCTCCCAGATGCAACTAATGAAAAGTGTCAGGGCCCTTTTCTCTCTCATAAGTCATGTTGCTCCCTTCTCCGTTCTTCTCTGCATGGCCTAGGATGAAGAGGGGGAGGTCCTGAGTCTTCCTCTGAATGCCCAGCTAGACTGTGCCCTTCCCCCATTTCTTCCACAGCCACCAGAGCCCCACTCCCACTCCCTGTCAGCTGCTCAATTTCCCCCTCAGAATCAGATTCCAACAAGGGCAGGACAGTATTACTTGGTCTGTTGTGTGGATGCTTGTGTGTTTTTAGGGGGCGGGGAACTTTGGCATGTGGGGGGGTGTTTGGGGATTGTCATGTGTGTTTGTTGAGTCTGGTCTCTGGTGTTATGTGAATTTCGTTCTATGTGTGTACTGTGTATATACGTACAATGACAATAAAGTTGTCAACTCATAAAACATTCCTATGCCTGTTTTAATAGCTGCCATTTAAAAAAAGGGTGGGGGAGAGGAAGAAAATCTGGAAGGGCAGTGCAGCAGTTTGAAAGCAGAAGTACACTCCAACTCTTATCTTTAAAAGGTTGTAACTAAACTACCAGTGCTTTTGCCCATGAATATATTTAATTGGAGAATGTGAATGATGATACCCAGCCTGTGACTAGGCTCAATTGGAGAATCTGGTTTATGAGACTCCCAGGGGGAAGAGGGGGAAACAGAGTCACAGGGGACTGTAAATAACCTATGCCAGAGTTGGCTTCATACAGCAGGGGTGTGAGAGCTGGTTAAAAAAAAAGTCTGAAAAAATCTGAAGTGAATAAGGTGTGCGAAGTGCGAAGTCCCTTAGGCCGGGGTCCAGGGCCCGCCTAGGGCCCTGGAAGCTCTGGGGTTCTAGATGCTCTCTGGTGCAACTTAGGCTTATTTTGGAGACTATTTCCATCAATTTCAACTGCTGTTTTTGAGAATAAACACTTTACTTTTTCCATACCTAACCTGAGGCTTGAATCTTTCTTTCTTTCTTTACATTGGGGCTGAGAGAAGGGAAGGGAAGAAAAGATCATTGACAGGGAGAAAGACAGGGAGAAACACCTGGAAGTGTGAGCCCTCGAGTTTCCTTAGGGAAGACCAGACAACAAGGGGAGAGGAGAGGAGGAGGAGGAAGAGGAGAGTTAAAAGAAAAAAGAGTGGGAAGCCAACTCACGCGTGCCATCAAAGCCAGGGGGAAGTGGGGCTTTCTCCGCCTGCTGCCGCCAGAGGAGTGCGGGGGGGGGGAGTGCGGAGAAAGGGGGTTCGTGCCGAGGCTCCGCAAGCGATTACCAGATTTGCAGCTCCGTTTGTTGGTGAAGCTGGAAGCACGCAACGCAGGAGCTTGCGGGGGCCCCGGGCGCCCGTTAATGGGGAAGGAGAGGCCGCTTGGGGTCGCCAGGCTCAGGCAGCCTCCCCCACCCCCTCCCCTAGCAGTGAAGAGCTGCTTCGGGGGCTCCCGCCACGGCGCAGCCAGGCACTTTGTCTCGCTGCCCCCGGAGCAGCTCTTTGCTGCTGGGCTAGGGAGTGGGGGAGGCTGCCTGAGCCTGGCGGTTTCTTTGCGAAGCTGGAAGCGCGCAACACAGGAGCTCGCGGGGGCCCCGGGCGCCCGTTAATGGGGAAGAAGAGGCCGCTTGGGGTCGCCAGGCTCAGGCAGCCTCCCCCACCCACCCCAAGCAACGAAGAGCTGCTCCGGGGGCTCCCGCCACGGCGCAGCCAGGCACTTTGTCTCGCTGCCCCCGGAGCAGCTCTTCGCTGCTAGGCTAGGATCTTGATCCGATGGGGGAAAAAAAACGCGGAAAATGTAGATTGGTGTTTGAGGGAAAAAATCGGAATTCCGCGTAAAATCGGAGATTTCACAGCCCTAATACAGGGCAGTGCCAGGATGTTGCCTCTAATGAATCCTTTGAAGTTTCTTGAAGTTTGGCTCTTGAATCATGATTTAATTAGAGCCGTGATGGTGAACCTATGGCACACGTGCCACAAGTGGCATTCAGAGCCATTTGTGTTGGGATGCAAGCCGCAGGCGCATGCCTCACAGCTGATTTTTTGGGGGCTGGTTTGAGGCCTTTATCAGCCTCCCAGAGGCTTGGAAAAAGCCTCTGCAAGGCTTTTCAGGACGACTGATAGGCCCTGTCATACAGGAAGTGATGAAACAGGGTTATCATTCATCCTGAAAAGCCTTGCAGAGGCTTTTTCCAAGCCTCTGGGAGGCCAAAAAAGGCCTCGAATCAGCCCCCCCCCAAAATCAGCTGTGAGATGCAGTGCAGGTAAGGGGGTGGGGGTGGGGATTTGCGCGCGCATGCGCAGAGGGCATGAGGAGGGGAGCACATTGCATTCTGGGTCCTGGCATGCAAGTGCGCGCATGCTGAGCACACCCAGTTTTTGGCACAGGAGCCCAAAAAGGTTAGCCACCACTGAATTAGAGTGATGGCTGGGATCCTTAGAAAGGCTTGTGGCCCTCTTATTTAATCCCTAGGTCAATTGAATATGTACCCTGCAGGTAATAACAGATGGGAAACATTCGTTAATTTCTATTTTTTTCTTTGTACAGGTAGGTCTCAACCGACGACCCAGATTTTGCCCCAGATTTTCTGTGAGATAGGTGTTTAGTGAGTGAGTTTTGCCTCCCATTTTACCAGCTTTCTCGCCACAGTCATTAAGCGACTCACTGCAGTTGTTAATTTAGAACCACAGTTCTTTAGTGAATCTCGCTCCCACTTCTCCTCCCTATGGACGTTGCTTGTCAAGACGGTCGCAAAAGGGGAGAGATCATGTGGACCCCGGGGAGTTGCAACTGTCATAAATATGAGTCAGTTTCCAACTGTTTGAATTTTGATGATGTGACGACTTGGCACAATGCAACAGTCGTAAGTGTGAAAACCGCTCATAAGTCACTTTTTTTCAGTGCTGTTGTAATTTTGAACAATCACTAATGTAAACAAACATAATGGATGATACAACACAAATAACCGAGAAGGGGAATGGTTTGCTGGACAGTTGTTCTGGCAAACTTTTGGTTAAAATTGCCCCTTTCCACTCCAGTACAGACAGTCCTTGACTTACAACTGTTTATTTAGTGATTGTTTGAAGTTGCAACAGCCGTGAAAAAAGTGACATGACCCTTTTTCACACAACTGTTGCAGCATCCCCCTTGGTCATTTGATCAAAATTCAGACGCTCGCCGTTCCTATTTATGAGGGTCGCAGCATCCCGGGGTCCCGTGATTCCCTTTTGCGACCTTGGGACACCCAAAAGACAATGGGGATGCCGGATTTACTTGAGAAACTTGTAAGCAACTTAACTGCAGGGATCCACTTATCAGGTGTGGGAAGAAAGGTCATAAAATGGGGCAAAACTCACTGAATTATTGTCTGTCTCACTTAGCAATGGAAATTTTGGGCTCAATTGTGTCGTACATCGAGGACTGCCTGTACTGACTTAAGGGGTCCACCCAATACACAGATCCATGGTTATGATATAGTTGATTGAAGAGAGAGGAACCAAATACTTCATCTTTGACAGTTGGTAATCTTGGGATGTGGTGGCTAAGACGCTGAGCTTGTCAATCAGAAAGGTCGGCAGTTCGGCGGTTCGAATCCCTAGCATCGCGTCATGGAGTGAGCTCCTGTTATTTATCCCAGCTTCTGCCAACCTAGCAGTTCAAAAGCAGATTAAAAAAGCAAGTAGAAAAATAGGGACCCCTTTGGTGGGAAGGGAACAGCATTTGGCGTTTCGTCATGCCGACCACATGATCACGGAGATGTCTTCAGACAGCGCTGGCTCTTCGACTTTGTTTTGGAGATGAGCACCGCCCTTTGGAGCTAGAAACGACGAGCACATGGGTATGAGGAAGGGAACCTTTAAGAGAGGGCTGATGTAAGGTTGTCATTCAGGAGGAAGGGAATGAGTTTTGACAAACTCAAGAGTTGGTTTCAATGAAGTCTTAAGCCAAGGAGATCTTCTTCCCTCTTCTGGGACCTGTCTGATTCTTCTCCTTTCTCCTTGCAGCCTCCTTGCTGAAGCTCTGGTATCGCGAACTCGAGGAGCCTTTGATCCCGCACGATTTTTATGAAGAGTGCATCACCCACTACGAGAATCCCGAAGCTGCCATTGCCGTCGTCCACTCCCTGCCCAGGATCAACAAAATGGTGCTTTGCTACCTCATCCGTTTCCTCCAGGTAAGGTAGCTTCAGAATCCACCTTATGGATGATGGTGTCTGTGGAAATTTTTCATTCATCCAGGTCATGGTTGTCACAAAGGTGCTTTTTTCAAGAGGCCACTGGACTTTCTTTGTTTTTCCTATATTCATATTTCTCTTTTCACTCAAGAATCTTCTTTGGCAGTTCCAAGAAGGTTCCACATCCATTTGCACTATTCAGATGTCCCGATGGGGACAGATAAACCTGCAAGTGGCCTCAATGTTTCTCAGAGATCAAAAGCATGCCTTCTCCATCCCTCGGGGAAGGAGGATGGTCCAGCTTTCTCCCTGACACAATTGCGTTAGGCTGGGGCATATGAAGTCCTCCAAGAAGGATGAAGGATGCCTTGAGAAGTTGAACTCCCAAGGGTGGACATAGAACATAGACTAATAGGACTATTTGGACTATTATAGTTGGAGGTCTTGAAGTCCAACCCTCTGGCTGGAGACCTTATATCCGTGATGGTGAACTTATGGCACACGTGTCACAGGCAGCCATTTGTGCCTGCATGCGAGCAGCAGGCAAACTTATCTCACTGCACATGTGCATGCATCACAGCTGATTTTTGGCCAGTTTGAGGCCTTTTTTTGGCCTCCCAAAGGCTTGAGGAAGGCTTCCGCAGGCTTTGCAGGCCGAAAACTAGGCCCGTTTCATCACTTCCTGTTTTTCCAAAAATACCGGAAGTGACAGAATGGGCCTAGTTTTTGGTCTCCAAAACCTGCAGAAGCCTTCCTCAAGCCTCTGGGAAGCTGAAAAAGGCCTCAAACCGGCCAAAATCAACTGTTTAATTTAGTTTACTTTACTTTACTTTCTTGTCACTGCACCTCATACAACGAAATCAAACACCATCTTCAGTGCACATCATGACCATGTCCATGAAAATAAAGACAAACACACATCCTTCACCCTTCACACATTGAACCAGAAACCCCCGACACCACACCAACACTGCACTATACAGCAGCATAGTGAAGCGCAGTGCAGGTAAGGGGGTGATGAGGGTGGGTGGGGATTATGCTCGCATGCGTAGGGGGGCATGCATTGCCTTCTGGGTGCTAGCATGCAAGTGTGAACATGCTAGCGCACGCACAATTTTTGGCACAGGAGCCCAAAAAGGTTAGCCACCACTGTCCTATATCATTACGGACAAATGGCCGTCAAGTCTCGTCTTAAAAACTTGTGATGGAGCACCCACAACTTCCAAAAGTAAGTCATTCCATTGATTGATTGATTGATTGATTGATTGATTTTCACTGTCAGGATTTTTTTCCTTAGTTCTAGGTCTCCACACTCCCTGCTCCTCAGAGTAGGAAGACCCTGAAATAGTTTTTCTCTCCTGAAATATGCGGGCATGTTCATCATCTATTTGGATTTTGGATGCATTCTGCAAATTAGCTCATTTAGGGTACTTTGGTTCAAAAAGGATCTAGGACGACTAGCTACGGTCTCGTCGCCGGAAAATTCAATGTGGGATTAGTTCCTTTTTTTATTCACCAAAGCATTATAAAAGCTGATAGTCATAGGAATAATTTCCTTTGATGCAAGAGGCAAAATAATTTTGGTGAAAAAGTGGTCAACCAAAATAAAGAAAACTAAGTGAACCCCATGGCTAGCGGTCACAGTAAGTTGCCCTTCAGTGAGTTGGTTGTGGTGAGTTGACCATGGCAAATTGTCCCATTCTGGTTCAAAAACATTTACCTCAACGATGTGTTGTTTTGTCCAATTTGCAAAGTTTACAGACATGAGAATGTCAGGGAATTGCGTAGCAGGCGTCCAAAGGAAGTCAGAGATGCTGCCGTGGATGTGTAGTTTCATATAAATAAATATATTTTACAACTATATATACAGCAAACTAGATCGTCAGGCAAACAGGAGCATCATGAGGTAAATCTTAGAGCACAAAACAGCGACAGAGAGAAAAAGGCGGGGAAAAAGGGAAACACCCCTTCCACACCCCTAGCAACCAATCACAGTGCAGATTGCCTCATGCAGGAGCAAACATTCTCCAACCAGTCAACCACAACTGTGTGTTTTGGCTCACTGCACAACCCCACTGCTCCCGCCACTAAATTTATATTAACAGAAAGTTTTAGTGGTATATTAGATAATCTCCGATAAAATGAGTAATCTTTTCAGAGATATTTTCTGAATTCCTGGATTCTTTGTTCCTTCCCTGATAAAAAATTGAGAAATTTATGTTCAGAAATGTATTTGCCTTGAAAACAACTCACACTGAACTGTGTAGTGCAGTCAAACATTAGCACAAATGTTTTATGATGTTTTACATTGTGTCATAAACTGTTCCATGATGTTGCCAAATTACAATACCTCGGGAGTTAGGGGTTCTGGATTTGGGATGTGTCCTGTACATTAGCCCATTTGAGGTACCTTAGTTCAAAAACAATATATGTTTTTTGTTTTTATTATTTTTTTCCAAGCATGTTTTTGATAAGAGATATAATTAGGAACATGATGATGAGTACATTATGGATATGGATAAAAGAGAATATTAGGACAGGGATGGTAGGCATGTTGGTGTGCTTATGCACGCCCCCTATCGACCTCTTAGGAATGGGGTGAGGTCAACAGTAGACAGTCTAAGGTTAAAGTTTTGGGGGTTTGGGGAAGAGACCACAGAGTCTGATAGTACATTCCAGGCATAACAACTCTGTTGTTGAAGTCGTATTTTCTGCAGTTGAGTTGGAGCGATTTATCTTATGTTTGTATCTATTTTGTGCTCATGTATTGTTGTGGTTGAAGCTGAAGTAGTAATTGACGGGTAGGACGTCGTAGCAGATAATTTTATGTACTATGCTTAGGTGAGACTGAAGGTGGCATAGTTCTTGCATTGTTAAAGTGCCCTACGGTCTGCCGTTTGTCCAATTAAAGGTTACAAGAATGAGACTTTTAGTACAGGGAGTCCTTTGAGTTACAACAGTACTGAAAAAAGTGACTTATGCCCCCTTTTCACAATTACGACTGTTGCACCGTCCCCATGGTCACGTGATTTACATTTGGGTACTTGACAGCTGGTTCATATTTAGAATAGAACAACAGAGTTAGAAGGGACCTTGAAGGTCTTCTAGTCCAACCCCCTGCTTAGGCAGGAAACCCTAACACTGTGATGGTGAACCTATGGCACGCGTGCCACAGGCGGCACACAGGGCCATTGGTGCCTGCACGTGAGCAGCAGGCAAACTTATCTCACTGCACATGTGCATGCATCACAGCTAATGTTTGGCCAGTTTGAGGCCTTTTTTGGCTTCAAGGCTTGAGGAAGGCTTCTGCAGGCTTTGCAGGCCGAAAACTAGGCCCATTTCACCACTTCCTGTTTTCTCGAAAATACCGGAAGTGACGAAATGGGCCTAGTTTTCGTCCTGCAAAGCCTGCAGAAGCCTTCCTCAAGTCTCTAGGAGGCCGAAAAAGGTCTCAAACCGGCCAAAATCAGCTGTGAAGCGCAGTGCAGGTAACAGGGTAGTGGGGGTGGGTGGGAATTGCGTGTGCATGCGTAGGGGGCATCGGGGGACATGTATTGCCTTCTGGGTGCTGGCACATGAGTGCGAGCATGCTAGCATGCGCACAATTTTTGGCACTGGAGCCTAAAAAGGTTAGCCATCACTGACCTAACCACTTCAGACAAATGGTTATCCAATCCAATTTATGACGTTGAAGTGTCCTCGCGTCACGTGATCACCTTTTGCGATCTTCTGACAAGGAAAGTCTATGGGGAAGCCAGATTCAGTTAACAACCGTGTGACTCATTTAACAACTGCAGGGATTCACTTAACAAATGTGTCCAGAAAAGCTGTAAAATGTAGCAAAACACAAATTTCTCACCTAACAGCATAAATTGTGGGCTCCCTATGTTAAGGACTACCTGTAGTATATAGATTTGCCTCAGTTGTGGGTTGTGACCCCACACAGTAACACCTCTTCCCTTCTTCTCACTCCACAGGTATTCGTGCAGCCGGGGAATGTGGCCATCACCAAGATGGATGTCAACAACCTCGCCATGGTGATGGCCCCCAACTGTCTGCGCTGCCAGTCAGATGACCCACGGATTATTTTTGAAAACACCCGCAAGGAAATGTCCTTCATCCGGGTGCTCATCCAGCACCTGGACACAGGCTTCATGGAGGGAGTGCTATAGCCCCTGTGCCGAACAGGACTGGACTATAGTTGGACAACCGTCACCTGAATCTTCTCCTGTATCCCGACGTCAGTCAGTGAAAACCGTTTTTTGATGCAGCAGGAGATGCCAACCTTGTGAAGCACTCAGAGAGAAAGCTTGTGGGCTACGTTGACTTTGCCATCTTGGCTATGCCAACTTGGGCATCTGAAGTTGCCCAGGAAACCTCCCTTGGCCCCTGCGCAGTGGACAAAATGAGGCTGCCTCTTAGCGGTCCCCTGGTGGACAGCCTCCCGGCCAGGAACTTCCATCAGGAGCGTCTACATAAATGGACAACCCGACACCATTCGGGAGGACTGTGAACCAAGGTAGAGAGGCCAGGAGGCCTGTTCTACCCTCCCCCAAAATTAAACCTGTCTTGTGGCAATGGGGGAGGGGGGCACAAGTACCAGGTACGGGCAGCTGAGGGAACGTTCAAATGGGTCGAGGCAGGGCGAATATCCAAGATGGTAGCTGAATAATTTTCAGACGAGCCGGAGGGGGAGGGAACGAAAGGTGATAGAACGCAGATCACAAAATCTGGCGTTGCAGGGCAAGTGAATAGGCCTCCCAGGAGGAGGAGGAGGGGGGGGTTGCCATCAGATTGACCAATGGTGAACTCTAAGGGGCCGGGGGTGGCACCTCTGGAAGCCACGGACCAGCTGTGGACGAGGCTCAAACACCTGCAGGCGTTTTTAAGATTTGGGGAAGAACCCTTTCCTTTTTTTCTCTCGTGTTGCAGCACAGTCACTGCCAAAGGGGGCCAAGCCATGCAGCCCCCCTCCCCATCTCAACATCTAAGCGCCCCCCCCTCCCCCTCACAAAAGGCCTGGTTATGCCACCCTTGAAAACAGGAGGGGAAATAATGAAGAAGGAGTTTTGTTCTGGTGACTCGTTTTTCTTGTCGGGCAGAGTTTTATACACCCTGAGACAGAACCGGAGCACTTTCTTGACCTCTCCTTCATGTGAAAGAGTGTGTGTGTTTGTGTGTGTGTGTGGAAAGGTTATCAGGCCCTCCTTGACCCTCGCAACTCCCCAGTTGAGTAGGGGGTGACAAGTGGGGTCCTCTGATCCTGGACTTGTCCATTCTCGCCCAACCTCATCTCAACTTCCCTTCCTGCACTCAATGCTTTGGTGTTAGAGAAGGTGGGTCTTATACTCGGGTTCCAGGAAGACCCTGTCCACAACCAATTTCTTATGGCACCTTAAGTGATAGACTTTGGCTGGATCTGGGGCATTCTCCACCAGGTTTCCAGATTTTTTTTTTTTTCTTCTTCTTCTCCCGGAAGGAAGGAGCGAGGTTCTCTTCCATAGGCCAGAAATGGGAGAAGGCCAGCAGTAATGGTGAAAATAAAGATTCCCATAAAGTATCCTCTGTCCCAAATGCTTGTACCTGGGTACCTTGGGACAAAAAAAAAAAAAAACGGCATTTAGAGGTAGGAGTTATGAGGTGGAAAGCAACAGCTACGGAGATGCTTTCTCCAAGCAATGTTTGAGAATGTTTAACATGCTCTATAAACATGGTCAATAGTTACGGCTCTCTGCCCAACCTATTTCAAAAGGAGTGACCCTCAGCCTTCCATGTTTATTTCTCAACATCCACTGTTGAAATCTGATTTCTTTTTGAGAAGCAAAGCCAAGCTCTCAGTTTACCTGAGACGGGTGGGGGAAAAAATCAGAAAGTGCAACAAGTTGACCTTTGCTTCTCCCATCCATCCCTTCACAATGTTTGGGAGATGTCTCTGGATCTATAGGAACATAGCTTCTATCTTCTCCTGGGTCCGGGAACGGACACTCTTATCTTGGGTCTGGGTGCATATAAGCAGAGAGCAAGAAAACGATAGGGCTCATCTTAGAGAAACTAGGTGGTCCTGGATGGGACAGTTGATGGAGAACATCTTGGACTCTTAACCATGATTCTGGCTTACAGGAATAGAGTTCTGATGCAGCAGAGCTTCTGTCCCACTGCCTGTCTCTTGCCCTCTTGCCTTCCTGCTTCCTACAGCATATCAGACCTATATCAGCTCGAAGGCCTTCTCTCTCCACTTGACCAAAATTTGCCAGGATGGTGGCCTTGAAGTTCTGTAGAGTTGGATGAGCTGTTGTAGTGAGGGGCCTCCCACCAAGGCAAGCCTGCCTCTTGGACGTGGTCGGCCATGGTGGGGCTACCTCAACTCTGCCGTGCTACACAGGACTCACATGCTGTGGTTCCTAGCATCTTTCACTGCTTTTAGGGAAGGATGCAAGAATGCTCCTAGGGGTTGGTTGGCTACTTCTGGCCAACTGGAGGAGGGGGTCCCACCATTTACCCCTTGGGTGCTAAGCAGTTCTTGGAGGAGCTTGTGGTTTCCAAAGAAAGTGCCTTTTATTCCAACAGACCAGGGTCCTCCGACCTGCATCTCCCTTCTTTAAAAAAAATAAAAGAAGAATAACATCCCATCACTCCAACTCTCTTGCCTTGAGATTATTCCAGGCTCAAGGCATTTATTTCTAAATCACGTCCTGGTGCCGGATAAAGCATGAAGGAGCTATGTAGCTGGGCAACTCAAAGTCACCTGCCACCTTGTTCATCATTTAGGTTGGTTCTCAGTTCCCTCAATCCAGCCAGCAAACTCGGGAGGTGGAGAGACAACGTATGTGGCAGAAGTCAACTCTTGAAAGCATTAGGACTTTTCCCACTTGGAATCAGCCCAGAAAGAGGTCAAGCCAGTTGGCCGGATTGCAAGATTTGGCATGCCTTTGCTATCAACATTGGGGGGGCCTCCTCCACTCCAATAAATTGGAGTCCAAATGGATCTCCAAACAGGAAAACCAGGGCCACCCATTCCAGCCTGGATCGTAACTCAAAAAAAAGAGTCCCACCAACTCCTTCCCTTCTGAAAGCCCTTTCCCAGCCTAGCAGCTCCAGTTCACCGCTGACCTTTTTCAACTTGAGGGGGGCAGAAGGGGAATCCCTGCTTTGTTTGCACTTGTGAACAGTTGATGAAAAACAGCAACAGCGCAGAAAAAGAGAAAAGACCAAAACCTCCAAGCCGGGTCTGCAAAAAACCCGTTGGTCCCTCTTTTTCCGACGGTCATCGATTTTGCACAATCAGCTTAGAAAGTTCTCTGGCTAACATGCCTCTTTTTTTTTTTTTTGGTTTTTGTAAATAGGAAGGAAGCTTGCCTCTTTTTACAGCTGTTTTGGGAATCGGAGTGGGGCGTTTTTGGGGGGGTAGTTCGATAGGTCAAGAAAGAATGATGGTGGACCAACTGCCCATTGTGTAAGGGTCTGGCTATGAATTTTGGAGAATTTTCAGGGTAGACACAGGTCAATTGGATGCCGGTGAAAGGAGGATAACCTCATCTGAACAACAGGCACACAATTCCTGTCCTTCTTGAGAGAATTTTATTATATAGAGCAGTGTTTCTCAATGTTGGCCGCTTTAAGATGAGTGGACTTCAACTCTAGTCTAACTCATTTTAAAGTGGCCAAGATTGGGAAACACCGATAATAGAGATTTTTTTTCTTTTCTTCCCAATCTGGTATCCATCTCCAGCAGCATTAGGACTGCAATTCCCTGCATCCTGGCTGTGGAGGATGGAAATTGCAGTCCCAATCCAACTGCATTGTGGGGGAGGGGAGAGATAGGGGTTCAATCACGGGAACGCGGTTGCAAAGCTCTTGCGGAAAACCGACGCGATCCGTTGGCTAACCACAGAACGGAGTTCCAAGTTGTAAATATCATTCATGCCAACTTCCTTTTTTTTTTGGATCCGTGCGTGAGAAGAATGCTCTTTTTTTTTTTGTTATTTATTCAGTTGTTGCTTTCCAGCGTTTTGCCTCCCCCATCCCCCTTCAGAAATATATTTATTCCTGCTCTTGGGAATGAAGCTTTCCAATGATGATTAAAGGGTTACACGCAGAGTCTTGTCTCCTAAGAGGTCTGGTCATCTTTCTGAGAAAAAAAAAAATGCATTGGTGGGTGAGATTACATAAACACACGCACACCATTTTCAGCTCATTAACAGGATAACAAGAATTGGAAGGGGCCTGAGAGGTCTTCTAGTCCATGTATGTTCCTTGCAGACAGCTGGTCATTTGCATCCTTTTAGAGCAGGGGTCGCCAACCTCTTGGAACTCAGGGACCACCAAACTCATCATTTTAAATCCCGCAGACCAGAGACACCCCCCCCTGGGAAAATCCCCAAAAGAAGCCTGCAGGAAAATCCCCCACCCCGTTTTCCTACCGATCGATCATTCTTTATTTGGGATTGCAGGATACCGTCTCCAGCTCCGTTCTCAAGGGGGAAGAGAGAGAGAGAGAGACTTTTGGCTTCATGCAAGGAAAGCAGCAGAAGCAGCAGAAGTCTTTCTTTCTCTCCCCCAAACTCCGCCAGAAAGGAGTCTTTGTAAGATTTATCGCACACGCAGCCTCTTGGGGCATTAGGCCTTGCAGGGTCCCAAAGACTCATTTCTGGTGGAGTTTGGGGGAGAGAAAGAAAGACTTTGGCTGCTTTCCTTGCATGCAGCCAAAAGCAGAAGAAGAAAGAAGCGGAAAAAAGCAGCCCGGTGCCCAGGCCAGATGCGTTGGGCACGTGGGGTGAGTCCCCCCCTCCGCCCTTTCCCCCCTCCCCTCACTACCTCGTGTTGTGTGCAATGCAAGCGACGCAAGTTTTGTATTCCCACGGGCCATGTGGGTGGCACAGCCTTGTGTTCCCGTGCAGCCTGGATTAATTGCTTTGGGGGGGACATTTCTCTGTAGACCACCAAATTTTTCTCAAGGACCATCAGTGGTCCCTGGCCCACTGGTTGACGACCACTGTTCTAGTCCAACCTGTTCAAGCAGTGGACCTTATACCAGCATGGTTGGCTGGGGAATTCTGGGAGTTGACGTCTTCAAGTTTTAAAGTTCTCAAGTTTGGACACCCCTGTCCAGTACCATTCTGGACAAATGGTTGTCCAACTTCTTCCTGGAAACTTCCAGTGATGGAGCACCCACAACTTCTGGTGGCAAGCTGTTCCACTGGATAGTTCTCATTGTCAGGAAATGTCTCCTTAGTTTTCAGTTGGATCTATCCGTGGTTAATTTCCACCAGTGACTTCTTGTTCTGTCTTCTGGTGTTTTGGAAAACAGGTTGACCCGCTCTTCTTTGTGGCAGCCCCTCAAATATTGGAACACTGCTATCACGTCTCTCCTAGTCTAGACCAGGCTGCGCCACCCACATGGTCCGCGTTAACCCTCCCCGCCCAGTCTTTACCCGGCAAACTTGCCTGCTAAATTGCTATTTTTCTGACCAGCTGTGAGATTTAGATTAGCTAGGAAGCAGGGTTGGATTTCTTGCTTCCTAGCTAGTCTTTAGATCTTCGGCTCTGCTTTTAAGCACAACTGAACCTCCCTTAGGACTGAAGGTTCTATTATTCAGTGCAGACTCACGTCAAGCAAATTTGAGAGACTGAGCTAGCCGATGGCAGATAGATAGATCACTGAATGATTCTGTGAGCAACTCAATCTGCCTGCCTGCTTTGCCTGATTTTGGGTAAAAGTTGCTCTCTTTTTAATAAAAAATTCAATATTTACAGACAATGGTGTGTTGTGAGTTAATTTTATGAGTTTGCTTGCAAGCAAAATTTATGTGACAGACTGAGCTAGCTGATAGCAGATAGATAGATTTCTGAATGAATCTGTGATTCTGTGAGCAACTCAATCTGCCTGCCTGCTTTGCCTGATTTTGGGTAAAAGTTCTTTTTTTATTTTTTTTAAAAAATCAATATATAAATATATTTACATACAAGCCATGCCCAGCCAGTCACATGACCACCAAGCCACACCCACAAATTAGGCCACGCCCACATAACTGGTTAATGGTCCCTGAGGTCCAATTTAAAATTATGAGTTTGGTGGTCCCTGAGGTCCAAAAGGTTGGCAACCCCTGGTCTAGACATAGAAGAAGAACAACTTTATTATCATTGTACAAGTAAAACAAAACTGTGGATGCACCCAGCAACTGTTTGCAGTACAATAAAACCAAAGCACTTAAATATGAAGATAAGAAAAATAGAGTACCCGCATCTCCATTTGCAATTAGAGAGTACAATATCTACGAATATACACAAAAGATACATCCAACACTGACTGTGTACCCAAAAGATCTAATATTTAAATGCAAAGCTGTGCAGGACTTTTCTTTTAAAGACCCTGCAATCCCTTGCTTCAAAGTGGGGTCAGGGCAACTGATTGGAACTGAGCATTTACTGGCCGGATGCTCTTTCCGATGCCTATGTGGAGTTCACAGTAGACAATACCTCATTGCACACACAGAGAGAAATTTCTTCTGCTACCTAGGATCGAACTCCCAGCTTCCCAATTGTGAGGCAAGAGTTCCACCTCTAAGTCAACTGCATGTCAGGCAACACCACAACATAGATGCACCCTGGCCATAAAAGCTGTGGCCTGTCGGCATCCAAGTGGGTACAGTGATGGAGTACCAACAGCTTCTGAAGGAAACTGTTCTACTGATTGTCTGTGCGGTCAGGAAATTTCTCCTTAGTTCTAGGAGAACTTCGATGCCTAAATTTAGCATTATTTCCTTACTAGGAAAATCCCATTTTTTGCGGGGGGGGGGGGGGGGAATCCTGCCTTTTTTTTCTTCTCCATGCCCTCAAAAGCTGGACTGAAGCAGCTTGGGGGCACCTGCTTCTGTGGTGAGTCCAGTCACCTCTAGAAATGGGGTGCCACTTTTCACTGGTCTCATGTTACTCCTTTTCAGGTCCCTAACAATCTCCATTTTTTTCCAATTCTGGATTATCCTAGCGTGTAATTCCAGCAACTCCTGATGACCTTCTCACTTCCTGTCTCTTGAGTCGGGAGACCCCATAAATGCATTCCAGGGACTGGAAGCAAAACTTTGGTTCTGAACCTTCACACAAATGCTAGGTTGTGGTGGGTCTAACCATGGTTGGTTTTGTTGACTAAATGGCCATGAGCTGCCTTTGCACAGCACAAACCCTAAAACAATTTAGAAACGGCCGGCTGGAGTTTCCACAACATATGAAGCTACCAACAAGTCATCCAGGGGGTGTGGGGAATCGAATCTAAAGAGCATCCTGCCTTGATGTTCTTTTTGTATGTTGGGTCTTCGTGGCTTCACTTTTGATTCATGTCCAGCCACCATCTGTGGTAAGTAAAAAATCCTTTGCAGATATTTCTTTTGAGCGGGTTTTATTGTACAAACGATTTGATTGCTGATGCATTTGGGGCTGGGATTTGCCCAGGTGCTCTTGGCAAATATCTTCTGTCCAGTTTCTGACCACTGAGCATCCGGGGCTGGAGGAGAACCCTGGCCACTGTCTACCTGGACCTGGAAGAAGCATGTCAGGGTTCCGACGGATGCCCTAATTAAACCATGAGCCTCGAGAAGCCAAGTTTAAAAAAATCCATTTATTTACTAGGAGCGACATGTCAGCACGTACCCAAATAAAGTAAGTTCTGCCGCATGTAATTTATGGCCCCCTATGACCCTGTTTTCCCCCCTCCCCCCCCCAGGGTGTGTCATAAATCACATTCTCCAATGGAGCACTTTCAGTGCTAGGCCTCTCCAGTTGGTCCTGATAGCCTGGGATACAGCCTTGAAGAAGGTATGTGTGGAATCTGCTACTGGTTGTGGCTGCTGTGCTGTTCTCTTCAGTTTCCTCCCCCTCCTGCCTATGGCAACTCGGGAGCAGGCCAGGAATGCTTTACGAGTTGACAAGGCACTTGGCATCTTGGCCTACTTAATAAGAAGATCAAGAGAATTCATAGAACATTAAGGAACAATTGAAGCAAAATTGGGCTACTTGAGAAAACAGTCTAGCAGATGTCCACAAGAATGCTGGACACATTCCTAGAAATAGGCCAAGCCACAGCTAATTGGTGCAGAGCAATTCTGGAACCTCTCAAGAACTTGACAAAAGACAACCTCATGTTCTCAACACACCTCCAATTGTTTTGTCTGGTCCCTCCCCACCCCATGTTAAGGCAAGGGGTTGATGATGGATTTTCTTGCCATTGTGTAATGCTAGGACAATGGATAAGGAAGTCTGCCAAACCATGAGTTAAGAGACTGAGCATATGTGAACCTTAACAACTTGAAAATGCATGGACTTCCACTCCCAGAATCCTGGCTGGGGAGGAGAGGTCCAGGAGTTGGAAGTCCACACAGATTCAAGCAGTGTCACATATGCAGCACCATTCAGGGAGACATTTGCAAGTCTATATTTGAAGAAACAAAACAACCACTTTATAAAACGCATGGGCACAACATAGAAGAACAAACCCATTAGGATAAGATTCAGTCCTCCATCTGCATTTTCCAAGAAGGCTCTACATCCATTCATACTATCCAGGTGACCCTGAGGGGACAGATACGCCTCCAAGTTGCCTCAATAACTCTCAGAGTGCGAATGACCAGATGACTTCAAGGAATATTTTTTGTTATTAGTTGCGAAGTCGTGTCCGACCCATCGCAACACTATGGACAATGTTCATCCAGGCCTTCCTGTCCTTAACCATCCTCCAGAGTCCATTTAAGTTCATGCCAACTGCTTCAGGGACTCCATCCAGCCCTCTCCTTCTCTGCCGTCCCCTTCTTCTTCTTCTTCTTTCCTCCATCGTTCTCAGCATTCGGCTCTTCTCCAGCGAGTCCTTCCTTCTCATGAAATGGCCAAAGTCTTTAAGTTTCATCTTCAGGATCTGCCTTTTAAAGAGCAGGCAGGGTTGATCTCCTCCAGGACTGACTGTTTGGATTACCTTGCAGTCCAAGGAACTCACAGAAGGCTTCTCCAATACACGTCTTCCATTCTCCACCATTCCGTCAGAACTGAAGAAGCTTCTTGGATGAGAAGCAAAACATCTTCAAGGAAAAACAAAGTCCAGTTGCCTTTTGAAATAGCATCTTTGGGACACACATCTCCAGGTTGCTAAGGTTGAGACACACACCGCAGAATGTCATCACTTGGCAGCAGGGGTGGGATTCAAATTTTTAAAGAACTGGTTATGTGGGCATGGCTTAGTTGGTGGGCATGGCTTGGTGGTCATGTGACTGGGTGGATGTGGCTTTGTAGTCAAATTATTGTCTGGGCATGGCCAACCCAGTATCACTCACATTGAGGCACGCATCTCCTCACCTGGCCTCTCATCCCTATGGGGATGCTGCAACAGTCGCAAGTGTGAAAAATGGTCATAAGTCACTTTTTTCAGTGCCATTGTAACTTTGAATGGTCACTCCACACAAGCAAAGTACCAGCAAAGGAGGGGGAAAAAAACTCCAGAGAAGTTCCAGAGACAGGAAGTCTAGTCCTGCCAAGAATGTAATAAGGGCTAATGGAGAGGCAGTTTCTGTAAGCAACACCAGAATGTTTCCTTCCTGCCTTCCTTATAGGATTAGCCCAGTAATTTCTTCGAACAACCAATTCTTTGAACTTCTTAGGTTAACAACCGGTTCTAGCGAATCAGTGCAAACTGGTAGAATCCCAACCCTGCTTGGCAGCCACATCCCCAAAAGCAGAACAAGGCTTGGGCATAATGTTCCTTGTACTGGAGGAAAACACTTCAACGGGACAGTCTGGGAATGTCCTCACTATATTGTAAGACCTGCTTTCCCTACTACTTTAGAGTAAGCTTTTAAAGATCCTAGATCTTCCTTCTGATGGACACGGAAGGCTTGTAGTGCTACAAAGTTCAGATACGCCTTAATATTACTGAGCTCATTCCGTTCTCTGGAGAACTACAGCCTGATTATTGATTCCTTGTCATTGAAGGGAGGCCAAGTGGTCCTTGGAATGGAGAGATCCTGGCTGATGCCCTTGAAGTGTTTTTATTTGGGTTTGATTGGGAAATGGCACCAGTTACTCTCCTTTTAGCCAAACCAAAAGATCATGATCTGGCCATTGGCTGTCCTGTCCAGCTCACATGGATTTGCTTTTATTTTGAAAGCAATGGTTATTTTTATTCCCCAATGTCCTTATGTGCGTGTGTATATGCACGCTTATGTACCTTCACACAGCCCTCTTGGTTCAGCCCTCCACAACAGTCCCAATTTCTCATGTGGCCTCAAAATAACTTTTATTGTCATTTTTTTGCTGTGAGCACAGAGAGCCACATTAAAAATAAAATTCTGTTCCCTTCTCTCAAGAAAAAGTGTATATGTACTCAAACACATACACAACAGAAATGTACACATGCAATACACACACAGAAATATATACCTGTACTGTACATATGTATACACACACATATATCACTGTCCATTTTGAATATGGAGTGGAAAAAGGAGAGTACACAAGGCTGATACTGTGATAAACTGTGGCTGAATCTGGATGTTCTACTTAGGATTCCACAAAACTCCCTCCCAGAAGGTAATAAGGAGAACAGGTTATGGAGAGGACGTGTAGCATCCCACACAATCCTGTGGACCCTGCTCAAGCTTCGCTTATGTGCTATGTCTTAGATAGAAGGGAGTGAACTGCTAATAATCTTTTCTGCTGTCCTCACCACTCTCTGCACAGCCTGCCTGTCCGAAGCAGTAATGCTTCCAAACCAGACAGTAATGCCATATGACAGGATGCCGTTGATTGTCCCTCTATAACAGGGGTATCAAACTCAAGGCCTGGGGGCTGGATCCAGTCCACAAGACTGCCCTGGAAATAGCAAAGGACCAGGCCACGGTGCCTCTGCCAGCAAAAATGGAGCTCGTAAGGACTGCATGTGGCTCTCCTGAGCTCCATTTTTGCTAGCAGGAGGACGTCCCAGCTGAAAATGGAGCTTGCAAGGGCTGTGTGTGGCCCCCTAAGCTCCATTTTTACTGGCAGAAGGTTGCAGGAAGCCGTCCCAGCCAAAAACGGAGCTCAGGAGCCTGTTTTCACTGGCAGTGCGCTTGGCCCAATCCAGGCACCCACCCCGACACAAGTAAAATGTAGGCCATGCCCACTTTGTTCCCCCCCCCCCCAGCAAGATCGAACACAACCTTGATGCAGCCCTCAATGCAATCAAGTTTGACACCCGTGCTCAGGGGTGGGATTCTGCAGCTTCGCACCTATTTGCTATAACTGGTTGTTAACATTCTAAGCAGTTCGGAGTTGTTAGAAGAAATTCCTGGGTTAATCCTGTAAAAGAAGGCAGGAAGGAAACATTCTGGTGTTGCTTACAGAAACTGCCTCTCTGTTAACCCTTATTTCATTCTTGGCAGGACTAGACTTCCTGTCTCAGGAACGTCTCTGGAGTTTTTTTCCCCTCTCCTTTGCTGGTACTTTGCTTGTGTGGAATGACCCTTCAAAGTTACAATGGCACTGAAAAAAGTGACTTATGACCATTTTTCACACGCCTGTTGTAGCATCCCCACAGTCATGAGAGGCCAGGCGAGGAGATATGTGCCTTGATATGAGTGACATTGAGTTGGCCATGCCCATCCAGTCACATGAGCACCAAGCCATACCCACCAAGCAAGCCATGCCCACAGAACTGGTGGTTAAAAAAATGTGAATCCCACCCCTGCCCCTGCTCTATAGGAAATGGTAAGGACAGGGAGAGGAAGATGTACTTTTCTCATGGGACATAGAAAATCCAGGTGCTGCTGTGCCCGCGTCAACAGGATCTCACTGTTGAGCAACAAAGCCAGCCTACTCGTTAGCTGCACACCCAGAAACTTGATGCTGCTAACCACCTCCACAGGTGTATCATAAACACACAGGTGTTTGTGTGCCTGCCTTTTCTGAGATCTTGGGCAAATTAATCACCCACCCCTGTTCTATTGGGTCAATTTCTCATAAGCCAGGCTCAACCTGTTCATCCCCCTTGATCTACCAATAGCAATATCATCCTAAGCCCGTGTTGGCGAACCCTCTCCATGGGAACGGGAACCATTGTCCCAGCTCAGCTCCACCGCACATTTGCACTTGCGCCTCCTGATGGCCAGCTGATTTTTTTGGCCCTCTATTGCGCATGCGTGGAGGGCAGGGCCCAAGCGGAAGACGGGGGGGGGATGCGGTGCAGATCCCCCGCTGCCCATTTTTGCTCCCAGGAGGCTGCAGGGAGGCCTACTAGGCCCAAAACAGGACACGGGGTGGGGGTGGGGTTGTGGTGCATACGCAGGGGGTGGGCGGAGCGTGGGAGTCATGCATGCATGTGTGGAAGGAGCGGGGCGTCACACACGCATGCGCAGTGTGGCGGAGCAAGCAGGAGGGGGTCCCACAAGCATTGCATTATGGGTGCAGACAAGCGTGCATGCGCACACTTTTAGCACGCGAAAACGAAAAGGTTACGAGCCTTTTCCTTCTATGGCCGAGATAAGGGTGCGATTCCTGCTTCATAACTTATTCTGAGAATAACCACTGAACACTTCGTGGCCAGGAATAAAAGAGCCCTCTGGTCTTGGTGCCGTGGGTAGCATGGTGGTCACATGTCCGCACACATATATACATACCACACAGTGACTGTCTTTGGAGATTATCATTTATCCAGGTCCTGGTTGTCCCAAAGGTGCTTTTCGAAAGGCAACTGGACTTTTGTTTTTTTTTTCCTTGAAGACATTTCACTTCTCAATCAGAGTAGAGTTGGAAGGGACCTTGGAGGTCTTCCAGTCCAACCCCCTGCTCAAGCAGGAGGACCTGCACCATTTCAGATAAGTGACTGTCTAGATTCTTCTTAAAAACATCCAGTGATGGACCACTCATGATCTATAATTCTTGACTCTTGACTAATGTATCTTTTATGTACACTGAGAGCAGATGCACCAAGACAAATTCTTTGTGTGTCCAATCACACTTGGCTATTCTATTCTAGTCCATTCATTATTCTATTCTTTTATTCCATTCTGCTTTTATTTTATTCTATTCATTGTTCTGTTCTGTTCTTTGTTCTGTTCTACTCTTTATTCTGTTCTGTTCTATTCTATTCCTATTCTATTCATTCTATTCTATTCTACTCTATTTCTATTCTATTCATTATTCTATTCTATTTTTATTCTATTCTATTCTTTTATTCTATTCATTGTTCTGTTCTATTCTTTGTTCTGTTCTACTCTTTATTCTGTTCTGTTCATTATTCTGCTCTGTTCTATTCTACTCTATTGCTGTCCTGTTCTATTCCTATTCTATTCGTTCTGTTCTATTCTTTGTTCTGTTCTATATTCTACTCTATTCCTATTCTATTCTATTGTATTGTATTCATTCTGTTCTATTCTATTCTATTCCTATTCTATTCTATTCCTATTCTATTCTATTTCCTATTCTATTCTATTTCCTATTCTATTCTATTTCCTATTCTATTCTATTCCATTCCATTCCATAGGCAAGCTGTTCCACTGGTTAATTGTTCTCACTGTTAGGAATTTTCTCCTTAATTCCAGGTTGTTTCTTTCTTTGGTTAGTTTCCATCCATTGCTTAATTGTCCTTTTTAAAAAAAGTGCTTTGGAGAATAGGTTGACCCCCTCTTCTTTGCGGCCGGCTCTCAATTACTGGAATACAGCTAATATGTCACCTTTAGTCCTCCTTTTCTTGGGCAAACCCAATTCCTGAAATATGTTTTAATCTCTGGTCCTTTAATCATTTTAGTTACTCTTCTCTGCACTTTTTCCAAAGTCTCAACATCTTTTTTTAATGTAGTGATGACCAGAATTGGATGCAGTATTCCAGGTGTGGCCTTATGAAGGCTTTATAAAGTAAACTGAAGAAGCTCCTTGGATGAGGAGCAAAACGTCTTCAAGGAAAAAACCCAAGGAAGTCCAGTTGTGTTTTGGAAAGCACTTTTGGAAATCCCACATTTTGTGTGTTGGATTATCCACTCACCTGTCTGGTTACATGAATGTGATTTTTGATTATTATTATTTTTTTGCCAGTTTCCACTGTTTAGTTTTCAATTTATGGCAAAGCCTCCACCCCACCCATTAGGTAAAATGGATTTACTTAATGACTCCTGTGTTTGTTTCATGCTCGCAAATAATGTTGTAAAATCAGGTCCAGTCACATCCGGGGGAACTGCTTAAGTGCTGCAAGGATTTATAAGAGCAATTTCGGGCTCAATTACAGTTACAAGTCAAGTGTTATCAGGCACATGCAGCAGGTGGAAATATCACCACCCATTCCAGCAGTTCAGTTTTGTTTTTCCTTTTTTCAGTGTTTGTGAAGAATTTTTCCAAAGAATAAAAGCCAAATTGGAAAGAAAACAGGAGAGGCAGGGAAAAAAGCAAGCAATTAAAGAGGGGAAAATCCCTCCAATTTAAGAAATGTAGGAGTGACTTCCGGCCTTTACAAATGATAATTATGCTCTTATTGTAATATCTTAGTCCCTTCTACCTCTTTTAATCCACATTAAATTAATTTACACATTTCAGGCTCTCCCCTCCCCCCCCCAGATCCCAAGTCAACCGAGCGGTCAGAAATTCAACTTGAACCTCATGAAAACTCAGGCTTCCAGAATAGCAGAACAGAGGTGGACGGGACCTTGGAGGTCTTCTAGTCCAGTGGTCCCCAACCTTTTTTGTACCACAGACCGGTACAATCCATGGACTGATCCATGGACCGGTACCAGCATCAGCACGCACGACCAAGGCAAGGCGAGCTGAGCAACCGGCCAGCCAGCTGTCCCCCACTTCTCCCCGCCACCTTCAACTCCTCCTTTGTACCTTCTCGTGGTCGATGGACTTTTCGGACTCTTTCTTAATCTCCTCCTAACATGAGACTCCACTGCCATCGGGACGGCTCTTCGATCGAAGCCGCCCCCCTCCCCCTTTGATGAAACTAAGGCGCGAGGATTCCTTCAGCACCCAAACGCCGCTTTCCAACCAACGACTGACAAGCTCACCTGGAAGCACTTTCTCAAGTGCCGTCGAAACAAGATGGCGACGCCCAAGCAAAATAGGCGGTCCAGTACAAAATGATCCACGGATCGGTACCGGTCCGGGGCCCGGTGGTTGGGGACCACTGTTCTAGTCTAATGCCCTATGCCATTTCAGACAAATGGTTATCCAATCTCTTCTTAAAAGAGCACCCACAACTTCTTGAGGCAAGCTGTTCCACTGATTGTTTACGGTATCAGGAAATTCTTCCTTATTTTTTTGCTTCTTTCCTTGATCAGCTTCTGCCCATTGCTTCTTGTCCTGCCTTCTGGTGCTTTGGAGAATAGCTTGACTCCCTCTTCTTCGGGGCAGCCCCTGAGATATTGGAAGACTGCTCTCATGTCTCCCCTGGTCCTTCACTAGAGTAGACCTACTCAATTTCAGCAACCGTTCTTTGTATGGTTTAAGCCTCCAGTCCCCTAATCATCTTGGGTTGCTCTTCTCTACACTCTTTCTACAGTCTCAACATTTTTTTACATCTGGTGACCAAAGCTGGACGAAGGATTCCAAGTGTGGCCTTACCAAGGCATTGTAACACTTCATCCCTCTGTTAATGCAACCAAGGACTGTGTTGGTTTTTTTTGGCTGCTGCCTCACATTGCTGGCATGGTATCAAGAAGAGAGAGACATGGTGCACACTTGAAGCACACTTTTTTTTTTATTGTCACAGAACATTTTCCAAGACTAACACTGGAAGTGACTTCTAAAGACAAGCCTCGAATCCAACCAGCACTGCGACTGTTAAATAAAAGGCAGAAAAAAAAAGCACAGAAACTGGTCTTCAAACACCACCCGGCTGATGGCTTCCAGTCACCGAGAATCTTCTCCAAAGTTGAGTTGGAAGGACCCTGTGGAAACTTACCTGCAGCCCTTCCGTTAACTCACCTGGTTGGGGAAGCCACAAAAACAGAATAACAAGAGTTGGAAGGGATCTTGGAGGTCTTCTAGTCCAACCCTCTGCTCAAGCAGGAAGTCTTGTAACATTTTACATAAATGGTTGTCCAATCTTTTCCTAAGCACTTCCAGTATTGGAGCATTTACAACTTCTGGAGGGAAGATGTTCCACTGATTGTCTCCACTGTCAGGAAATCCTTATTTCTAGCTTGCTTCTCTCCTTGATACATTTCCATCCATTGCTTCTTGTCCTGCCTTCAGGTGCTTTGGAGAATAGCTTGATCCCTTCTTTTTTTATGGCAACCCTTTAGATATTGGAACACAATCATGTCACTTCTACTCCTTTTCATTAGACATCCCCAATTCCAGCAACTGTCCTTTGTTGTTTTAGCCTCCACTCCCTTAATCCTCTCGAGTTGTTCCTCTGCCCTCTTGCTAGAGTCTCAACATCCTTTTTTTTTACATCGTGGCAACCAAAACTGGATGCAGGTCTTACCAAGGGCTTATAAAGTGATGCTAATACTTCATGTGATTTTGAGACTTCCACCGATGGAGTATCCATAACTTCTGGAGGAAAGCTATTCCTCCTCTGGTGAATTGTCCTCAATGTCAGGACATTTCTATTTAGCTCTAGGTTGCGTCTCTCCTTGGTGAGTTTCCTAGGCTTTCAACTGGACCAGGAGTGTCAAACTCAAGGCCTGTGGCTGGATGCAGCCCATGAAGTGGTCAGATCCAGCCTGCAGAGCCATCCTGGTCTACCCTGCATGAAGAGGAAAGATTGGGCAGCGTGGCTTCGGCCCGGTCTACTCAATGCGAAGAGGAAACATGCCAGCAGTTTGGGGAGCAACGTCAAGCTGGCCACACCCATCCAGTTGGCCATGCCCAGCCAGCCCCCGACCCCAGTCACAGCCCTGATGCAGCCCTCAATGAAATTGAGTTTGACATGGTGGTCCTAACGACGCTTTTTTAAGGGGCAACTGGACTTTCCGTTTTTTTCTTTGAAGAGGTTTCGCTTCCCATTCAAGAAGCTTCTTCAGCTCTGACTGGATGGTGGGGAACGGAAGGATTGATACTCCTTGCAGACAGCTGGTCGTTTGCATCCTTTTTAGAAGGTTGTTGAGGCCACTTGGAGGTTTTCCTGTGTCCTCAGGGTCTCTTGATTTGAAACAGGGGTCAAAGAGGCCATCTATGTCCAAATTGAACAGCCCTCTCTCAACAGAGTGGGAGGGATACAACATCATGTATCTCCAGTCTACAACAGAGTCCTTTCCACATTTCCAAGAAGGCTCCACACCCATTTGCACCACTCAGGTGACCTTGAGGACACAGATAAACTTCCAAGTGGCCTCAAGGACTCTCTAAAAGGATGCAAATGACCAGCTGCCTGCAACCAACATAAATCCTCCCATTCCCCATTATCTAGTCAGAGCTGAAGAAGCTTCTTGGATGAGAAGTGAAAAGAAAACCCAGATAAGTTCAGTTGTCCCTTGAAAAAAAGCACCTTTGGGTTCCTCCTACAGATATTCTCCCAGACTTTTTAGCATCTGTCTCCCCACTAGGAGATGCACCCCACTTTTTCCATGATGGGCTGAGGACAGCTGCACTATTCTTCCCAAGGCCAGGCCACCCCACACCATCTTGACAAGCTGGGCCTTGGTGAACCCCATCCATTTCTCCACAAGTTCAAGCTGGGGCAGAGGGCCTCCCCCAAATTCTTCTGTCTTGCTGATACCGGCAAGATTTGACCCCCCACCCTACCCCTTCGAGGCTTGGTTTCAAAGTCCATTCGTCCTAACTTCCAACGATGCCCAGTCCGATGCTTCCAGAAAAATATCCACCAATCAGGCAATGGAGGGCCACAGTGGGGTCTCCAGTATCTGTCCTTAAAAGAGGCAGGCTGTCAGCCTTGGAAGCCATATTAGCAACGGATGCTTCCACACTGCCACATTCTTGAGCCTGGGAAAATGGGAGGGGGGGGAATTTTGGGGGGGATGGATGTGGTTAGGCATAATAGAATTCTTTTCCTAAGTCAAGGTCATGTTGTTTCTGCACCTGGTTGACAGGATGTCTCAAGTTGGGACAGAGGGCGATTGGGGCATGTGATGCGATGAGGAGTACAGAGGGGTGGATTTGTAATTTTTTACTTATTACAAGGAACTTTCAGATTTGGGATTTCCCAGATGTGCCAGTTTACTCCTCTAATAAAAGAACTTTGGAGATGTCTGTCTCAGAGTAATTTGTCGGAGTGGAGGGATTTCTGGAACACTAACACAGACATCCCATCATCACAGAGTCATCAGGAAGTTTAGTGGTGCAGAATTAATTTTTCTCCCAAGGCACATTTCCCACCACACTCCACCCCACTCTCCCCAGAAGCAATTCTGGGACAATTCTGGTCCATCTTCCCAAAACGAGTCTCTTCTGAAAAGGTCCCCCCCCCCCCCAAAAAAATCTGCATGATGGACAATCATCTCCTCTTCTTCAGTCCAGGGACGATGGATTTGGTGGGCAGGCTCAGTGGGCCAGTGTGTTATCCCCCATGGCGAAGGGGTGGGTCACGGAGCTGCAGCTTTTGCTGCGTTTGCTCTTCCGTCCCCAGGCGAGGAGACCCCCACCAGCTTTGCTTGGCAGTGGGCTCTTGCGGTTGTTCTCTTTGTTGCTTTTCGGCACAGCACCCGCTCCTCTGGAGGCCATGACTGCCGTCTTCTGGTCCACCTTCTGGAGAAAAAAGGAAGACCAGATGTTCAAAAAGAGGATGTAATAAGGAAAATGCTAGAATGTGCAGAAATGAGGGGTGTGGCACAAAGACAACGCAGTCAGATAATCAATGAGAGTCCCTTTAATAGCTCCAACTTTGCCCCCAATGTCCAGGTTACCTTCTGGGCTGGAGAAAAAACTCTCCCGGGAACAGCTTTTGCAGAGAATTAAGTCCAAAACATGGTCAACACAAACTGTAACTTTAAGTCCAATCAAGTCAAACTGAAGTAATTAGTTGGGCAGGGCAGAAGCAAGAATTTCAGACTTGAAGGCATGGCAAAACTTACACAGTTGGAAAGATGCCAGGAACACAGATAAGCAAAGACAACACAGGATAAAGTTATGTTTGCTCCCAGCAGCTGCTGCACTCAGCATTCAGTTCTTTTAAACTTTCATTCCCAGGTGTGGCTAATGAAGGGAATCGGGGCCCTTTCCTCCCCCGTAAGCCATGCAACCCACGTTGCTCTCTTCTCCATTCCTCCCTGCGTGCTTTAGGATGAAGAAGAGGTGCACTTGGGTCTTCCTGTGAACCCCCTCTCCCTTGTTCTACCTCTTTTCTGCTCTGCCCAGCCGGACTTTGCCCTTCCCCAGTTTCCTCCACAGCCAATGGAGCCACACTCCCACTCCCTGTCAGCTGTTCCTCTTCCTCCTCGGATTCAGACTCTGATGGGCATGACACTTGCAATTAAAGAACAGGAAAAAACTGAATATTATCAGATATGGGAATTATTTTATCAATGGCTTAGAGAAAAAAAATATGACAGCTAAAAATAATTATTAGACCATTGAAATACAGGGAAATAACTTAACAGGATTGAATCCATAAAGAAGAGAAATGTGATAGTAATAGAAATAATTTGTACGCTAATATGATAAAAATATGACAAGAATAGAGAATTAATATTAAAATAACGAATATGGTTGTAAAATGTAATTTTTATGGCACAAGACATTTGTAACCAGAAGATGCACTGTAAAATGAAAGATGAATTGAATGGATGCATTTTTAAATAAAATAAAAATTTTATTAAAAAAATAAAAGAATAGTGTCAATTCTGAAGGCATCGCGAAATAATGAGAATGTCAGGATTCCAGCAACTGCCCTAATTAAATTATGATTCTCGAGCCAAACTTCAAAAAACTTCGAAGGATTTATTAGAGGCAACATGCTGGCACTGCCCTGTATGAAGTCAACTCTGGCCTACGTAATTTACAGTCCCCTGTCACCCTGTTTCCCCCTCTCCCCCCCGGGGTGTCTCATAAATCAAATTCTCCCATTGAGCACATTCACAAGCTGGGTGTCATCAATCACATTCTCCAACGATGGGCTGGGTGTCATCGTTCACGTTCTCCAATTAAATCTATTCACAGGCAAAAGCTCTGGTATTTTAGTTACAATCTTTTAAAGATAAGAGTTGGAATGTACTTTCGCTTTCAACTGCTCTTCCAGATTTCCTGCACCCCCCCCCTTTTTTTTTATGGCAACTACTAAAACAGGCTTAGGAATGTTTTTTGAGTTGACAGACAACTTTCGATTCCAAATTGTACAAGGGGAGATTGCAATACCTCGTACAATGGAAGGGGGTACCCGCTCTCTGAAGCTACATGGTTAAAGAGCTGGGATGTAATGGCAGACAAGGTTGGTTACACAGTTCCACGAAGAAATATCCTCAAAAACCAAAGGGACCTCCGGGGGAGGAGGAAGAGGTGGTTAATTTAAACACTGATTAACCTCTAACGTGGTTTCTTTTCTTTTTTTCAGGAGCTCATCATCCGTTTTCCTTTCCTTTTCTTTTTTTTTTTAATTTATGGGAAATTAAGTTTCATAAGTTCTGAATAATTATTTTAGCAATGAAAGCAATTTGACAATTACCCAGGAGGGTGGTTGGATCCAAAGATCTACAAGAAGAGGTCAAAGGGAATAATAAAAACAGCATTTTCGTAACCACTGTTTGTTTGTTTTTTTGTCATTTTTATAAAAGCTTTTGAACCTGCAGACTTCTTGATAATTATTTTATTTATTTTCAAAATTACATATCTCTATTTACATTGTTAACAGTATTGTGTCATCGATAATACATATATTTACATTTATTTTTACACATTAATCCTTATTTCTACGTTCTATCCACTTATACCATCTATCCCATATACTGCATAGTATTCTGATTCCTCTTTGCCTTTTAGTTCTATTGTAAGTTTGTTCATTTCAGCACATTCTAATATGTTTTGTATAGGAGATCGTTGTCAGTTAAGGGAGTCCGACTGTCAACCCTGAAGTGAACCTGGCTGAGGTCATCTTGGAGTCTTCAGGGTTGTTATAAGGAAGAAGGAGGGACAGGGAGGAGGGAAATAGCTTGTCATGCCCCTGGTGGAGACTGACTCTGAGGGAGAGGAGGAACAGCCGACAGGGAGTGGAGGTGTGGCCCCTGAGGTTGTGGAGGAGGCTGGGGAAGGGCAGAGGCCAGCTGAGGAAGAGCCAGGCCTGTCCCCTCTCCATCCTAGGGCACGCAGGGAGGAGAGGATAAGGGAGAGATGGGAATGGCGTGTTGTACGGGGGGAGGAGAGGGCCTTGATCCCCTTCATGGGCTGCAGCTGTGAGGACTGGTTTAAAGGACAGGCATGCATATGGGCCAGCGCTGGAAACAAAGCATGGAAATATCTCTTGTCTGTCATTTCTCTCTGAGTTTGGCGTCCTTCCCAGTGTGTGTGTCCGATATCTGTGGACGTCTTCAAGCCCTTATCTTGCCTGGTTCCCTTAATTGCTTCAGTGTGGTTTGTGTTGTTTTTACTCTCTATAAATTATAGGCATTTTTAGTTTAAACGCCATTTCCTCCTTTTCATAACTGCTTGTGGGGGAGTTTTTTGTCTCCAGTCAAGGATGTTTGGAGCTTGGAAGCAAAGTGAAGGAATAAAAGGGGCTTCACCTGTTTTCGTGACTGTGCTTATTTTGTATCCCACACTGGGTCATCACATAGCTGGGGTTTTATAGTCCAAACCAAAAGTTTTCCTGTGGGAACCAAGAACGTTCAAACAGGTGTCAGGGGAGAGAAGGAGCAAAGTAACCAAGCAACCAGCCAGCATCTCAATTGGACAATGTGATTAATGACTTGGGGGAAAGAGCAACGTTCACTTTTTAATCGGGCGAAAACCGCAGGAACTCTCAGTTCAGTTTTCATCAGCTGTGCCAATAGGGAGTATCCAAATAAATTGTTCTTTGAGGAATCTACCAGCCTCGGAGTTCTGCTTTCAACGGGTATGTTACTTGGAACGCGGACCAATAGGTTGTATCGGTAGTCCTCGATTTAATGTCCACAACGGAACCCCAAAATTTATGTGGCTACACGAGATGTTTGTTAAGTGAGTTTTGTCCCCCATTTTATGACTTTTCTTGCCGCTGTTGTTAAGGGAATCCCTGTAGTGCTTCAATTAGCGACCCGGTTGCAAAGTGAACCTGGCTTTTCCATCGACTTTGCTTATCAGATGGTCGTAAAAGGGAATCACAGGGACGCTGCAACTGTCATAACTATGAACTGGTTGCCAAGCATCCAAATTTTGATCACGCGACCGCGGCGATGCTGCAAGAGCTGTTAAGTGTGAAAACCGGTCATAAGTCCGTTGTAACTAGATGTTAACTCATAAAATATTTCTCTGGCCTTTTTTTAGAGTTGCCAATAGAATGGGAGGGGGGAGCAGTGCGGCAGCTTGCAAACCGAACGTGCATTCCATAAATGTTTTCAAAGATAGTAACTAGGTGACCGAAGTTTCTGCCGAGCAAAATTCTAACTGGAGAGCACGATTGATGACTCTTGGCTATGGATGTGTCCCATTGGAGAATATGAATTAGGATACACCCGAGGGGTCAGGGGAGAACCAGGGTCAAGGGTGACAATGAATGATGTGCCTCAAGCTCCACCCAGGCAGTGCTGGCATGTTTATTCCCAATAAATCCTTTTGAAGTTTTGGAAGTTTGGCTCGAGACTCATGATTTAAATGGGGGGGGGGGGGGGGGAACTGCCGGAATCCTGACACTAGATGTAAAAGGTTGCAGGCCTTCTCTTGGGAGACCTCAAAGCCCCAGAACATTTGGGTTCCACCCTACCCCATCATCCACCACCCCTGCCCCCCCATCCTCCTCGCTTTACCTTGCTCTGTCCTTCTGGGGGTAGCAGAGTGATCACACCCACTTTCACCCCCTCCTCTCCGGCCACCTTCAACAGCTGCACCACATCTGCGTGCTTGGACCACCTGCAGTCTTGGCCATTGATGGAGACAATGTAGTCCCCTTCTTTCAAACCGGCTTCCTGCCGACATAGAAACGGGCATCATTTGCGGGAGTTGGTTTAGGTGGGAGGGGAGGGGTTGGGAAAAGGTGGGGAGGACGATGAACCGATACAGTGGGGGTGTCAAACTCAAGGCCGGGGGGGGCTGCATTCACCCCCCCTCCCGCAGGGCAACCCTGGAAACAGAGAAGGACCAGCCTGCGATACCTCTGCCAGGGAAAACAGAGTTCCGTTTTCGGAAGCAGTGGGATGCAGGAGGCCGCCCCAGCCGAAAATTGAGCTTGTGAAGGCCACACGTGCCCCCGAGCTCCGTTTTCGGAAGCAGTGGGATGCAGGAGGCCGCCCCAGCCGAAAATTGAGCTTGTGAAGGCCACACGTGCCCCCGAGCTCCGTTTTCGGAAGCAGTGGGATGCAGGAGGCCGCCCCAGCCGAAAATTGAGCTTGTGAAGGCCACACGTGCCCCCGAGCTCCGTTTTCGGAAGCAGTGGGATGCAGGAGGCCGCCCCAGCCGAAAATTGAGCTTGTGAAGGCCACACGTGCCCCCGAGCTCCGTTTTCGGAAGCAGTGGGATGCAGGAGGCCGCCCCAGCCGAAAATTGAGCTTGTGAAGGCCACACGTGCCCCCGAGCTCCGTTTTCGGAAGCAGTGGGATGCAGGAGGCCGCCCCAGCCGAAAATTGAGCTTGTGAAGGCCACACGTGCCCCCGAGCTCCGTTTTCGGAAGCAGTGGGATGCAGGAGGCCGCCCCAGCCGAAAATTGAGCTTGTGAAGGCCACACGTGCCCCCGAGCTCCGTTTTCGGAAGCAGTGGGATGCAGGAGGCCGCCCCAGCCGAAAATTGAGCTTGTGAAGGCCACACGTGCCCCCGAGCTCCGTTTTCGGAAGCAGTGGGATGCAGGAGGCCGCCCCAGCCGAAAATTGAGCTTGTGAAGGCCACACGTGCCCCCGAGCTCCGTTTTCGGAAGCAGTGGGATGCAGGAGGCCGCCCCAGCCGAAAATTGAGCTTGTGAAGGCCACACGTGCCCCCGAGCTCCGTTTTCGGAAGCAGTGGGATGCAGGAGGCCGCCCCAGCCGAAAATTGAGCTTGTGAAGGCCACACGTGCCCCCGAGCTCCGTTTTCGGAAGCAGTGGGATGCAGGAGGCCGCCCCAGCCGAAAATTGAGCTTGTGAAGGCCACACGTGCCCCCGAGCTCCGTTTTCGGAAGCAGTGGGATGCAGGAGGCCGCCCCAGCCGAAAATTGAGCTTGTGAAGGCCACACGTGCCCCCGAGCTCCGTTTTCGGAAGCAGTGGGATGCAGGAGGCCGCCCCAGCCGAAAATTGAGCTTGTGAAGGCCACACGTGCCCCCGAGCTCCGTTTTCGGAAGCAGTGGGATGCAGGAGGCCGCCCCAGCCGAAAATTGAGCTTGTGAAGGCCACACGTGCCCCCGAGCTCCGTTTTCGGAAGCAGTGGGATGCAGGAGGCCGCCCCAGCCGAAAATTGAGCTTGTGAAGGCCACACGTGCCCCCGAGCTCCGTTTTCGGAAGCAGTGGGATGCAGGAGGCCGCCCCAGCCGAAAATTGAGCTTGTGAAGGCCACACGTGCCCCTGAGCTCCGTTTTCGGTGGCGGTGGGATGCAGGAGGCCGCCCCAGCCAAAAACGGAGCTTGGCAGCTTGTTTTTACTGGCAGGGAGCTCGGACCACCACAGGTGCCCGCGACACGAGTGATGTCATGTTGGCCACACCTTCCCCGACCCCCAAGGTCAAACACAACCTTGATGTGGCCCTCCATGAAATCCAGTTTGACATTCTTGGGTTGCAGGAACTGGGCCTGGCTAGACCAGAGAAGAGAAGGACCAGGGGAGACAGGATAGCAGTCTTCTAATATTTGAGGGGCTGCATAGAGAGGAGGAAGGGGTCAAGCTATTTTCCAAGGTACCTGAAGGCCAGACAAGGAATAATGGATGGAACCTGAACAAGGAGAGATTCAACCTAGAAATAAGAAGAGATTTTCGAAGAATGAGAACAATCAACCCATGGAACAGAAGTTGCCTTCAGAAGTTGTGGGAGTTTCATCCCTGGAGGCTTTGAAGGGGAGATTGGACTGCCGTTTGTTGGAAACGGTGTAGGGTCTCCTGCTTGGGTGGGTGGGGGGTTGGACTAGAAGACCTCTAAGGCCCCTTCCAAACATTGTTCCATAGTTCTTTTAACCAGTCGAGCTGCTTTCCACCAGAAGTTGTGGGAGCTCCATCCCTGGAAGCTTTCAAGAAGAGACTGGACTGCCATTTGTCGGAAACGGTGTAGGGTCTTCTGCTTGGGCACAGGGGTTGAACTAGATGACCTCTGAGGTGCCTTCTAAACATTATTCTATAGTTCTTTTAACCAGTGGAACTGCTTTCCACCAGAAGTTGTGGGAGCTCCATCCCTGGAAGCTTTCAAGAAGAGACTGGACTGCCATTTGTCGGAAACGGTGTAGGGTCTCCTGCTTGGGTGGGGGGGGTTGGACTAGATGACCTACAAGGTCCCTTCCAACTCTGTAAACCTGTAATCCAAAAAAGCCTTGGGGAGGTCAGCCAGGAAAGAGGGCTGTGAGATGAACGTGACATGAGGTGGGGGCACGGAAAATGAGGTGGGTTTGGAAACACACCACCGAAATAGCTTCCATCAAAACAAAACTTTTCCTGTTGTTTGCCGTCCAGCAGCTGGTCTTCGGCTGGACACACAGCATGACCGCTGGGTCATGGAGATCAGCTTACCTCTCATGGTTCGTGGCTGCTGATAGACTATCCTTCCCGGCCATTAATTTTGCATACTTTCCCTTTGAAGTTCCACATGGTGGCCGAGGTCACTTCCCCTGCCCCCTTCTTTGTGACTTGGGCGATCAAGTCCTTGTTTTTTTGTGTCCAGCGATTCAGTTTCCGTGTATCTGTTCTCCCAAGCCTCAAAAGTTCTTAAAGGAATGCTGAATGACCCCTTTTGTAGATGCATGGATACGGTTCTTTATTGGCCGAAAACCAACTCAAATGGCCAAGAACCAACTGGGCCCGTTTGATCAACTTTGTTGCGGGTTCTTGAGCTTCTACTGAAATTTCTCCCGGCGTCAGATTTCCACCCTGACCCAAGACTAACCCTGTAGTTGCCATTTTATTTTTGCTTGTGTGCTCTGACAGTCTGCATGAACTCTGGGTGAGGGTGGAGGAGAGCGAGAAAATGCTTGGGGGGAAAGCGAAAGTAACTGCTATTATCTCCCTGAGATGCTACTTCAAGGTCACCCGGCTGGGAGAAGAAGGCAGCTGCATGCCAACATTCTGAAAAGATCTTGCTTGAACCTGATTGGTCATGGAGGGACCAGAGATGGGAGGCAATTAAGGAAGGAAAATAGCTTGACCCCCTTCCTCCTCTCTGTGGCAGCCCCTTAAATATTGGATGACTGCTGTCATGTCTCCCCTGGTCCTTCTCTTCCCTAGACTAGCCAGGCCCAGTTCCATGTGCCATGCATTATTGCAATGCAGTTGACTTCTAATAAAACGATATCTTTCTCCACAAATAGAACCTAGGGCTAGCAGGTCAGATAGCCCCTCCAAACCACACTGGGAAGTCCTGTAAGTTTTCCAAAGCAACCCTGGATCCCATCTTGGCTGTTACAGAATACGCAACTTACCTCTGCACACCCACCAGCAATGATCCCAGCGACCAGGACTGGAGAATCGCCTCGCAGGGTGAATCCAAAGCCGTTTGCTCCGCGTACCAAGAGCACTGTCCGGATGGGATGCCACTTATTCTTGGCAGAGAAAATGGAGAGGGGTCCCTGAGGGAAAAACAAAGCAAAACATGGGCCTGGAGTAAGGAGCCAGGCTGAAGTGGTTCATACATTACGCTGGTCAACAGAAGGTGAAGGGAATAGTAATAATAAAAGAAAGACATGTAGTAGGATATATTACAGCGTGAAGTAGAAAGTTACTCTATAGGCCCATGAGGGTGAACCTACGGCAAACGTGCCACGGGTGGCACGCAGAGCCATTTGTGCAGGCACACGAGCCCCAGGCAAACTTACCTGCACTGTGCCTGCACGCACCTCCCGGCTGATTTTAGGCTAGTTTGAGGCCTTGAGGGAAGAGGATTGAGGGAAGCCTCTGCAGGCTGAAAAACAGGCCTGTTTCATCACTTCTTGTATTTCCGGAAATACCAGAAGTGACAAAACGGTCCCATTTCTCAGCCTCCAAAGGCTGAAGAGGCTTCCCTTGAGCCTCTGGAAGGCCAAAAAAGGCCTCAAATGGACTGAAAAACAGCTGGAAGGCGCAGTGCAGGTAAGGGGGGGCAGGGGGGAGTGATTACGCACGCCTACACGCATTGCCTTCTGGGTGCTGGCATGCGAGAACTCATGCGCAAGCGCAATTTTTGGCACAGGAGCCCAAAAAGGTTAGCCACCACTGCTGTAGGCATTTGTTATCTTGCTGTTGTAAAAAAAAAGATTTCCTTAACCACTCACTTGTTGTAAAACAATTGTAAACTCATGCCTGCAATCAATTACATCCTTCTCCTGTTAAGGTATATGGGGTTCTCCCATCTAAATCAATCTAAATCCATTTGTTTTCCTGGATTGACCCATCTCACCTGGCATCCTCTGGGAACGTAACGCCTCCCAAAGTAATCTACACATCTGAAGTGATACACACCTCAAATGATCAATTAGGGAGACAATGGGAGAAAAGATAAGAGCCAAAAGAATCTGTCTGTTGCAGGAAGATAATAATCTTGGTTAGATTACATGACTAGAGTTTTACAGTTTATTAGATTACATGACTAGAGATGTACAAAGTAATCAGAGAACTAAGAACAAGGACTATGCATAAGAAGGACAGGACATCTTTCTGCATTTTGTAGAATTTTTCTCCCATGTCTCTTGTGATGTGCTTAAGAACTTCTTACCCAGGACTTCCGGTTTGCCAGGCTTCGGCGGCGGCAGGGTTTCGCGATCCTGCGCGATCCCTGCTGCGCTAGCTGTCTTGGTGCCTCCGATCCTGACGGGTCTGGAGGATAAGGCTGCCCCGGAGAGGCAGCCGAAGATAAGGGGGATCCAGACAGGGGTTTGGGGGTTTCGCAGACCCCCCTCCCCACCCGGCATAAGCCCCTTTTCTCAAGGCGGTGGAGCGGCGGTCAGCAATGGCCACCACAAAGAAGCCGGCAGCTGGACAAGATTGTGCTGGAGGAAGAAGGAGAAAGTTTTGAAGCGAAAGTTTTTTGGTGGAACTGGGAGCATAAGATGCATTTAACATCCTGAAAACCTTGATTTTTGAACCATACTTTGTTTCTAGAAGAGATTTATAAGCGGCGAGTGAAAGTGTGAAAGAGAAAGTTTACTCTCCTTCCCTATGGAATCAACCAATGGACATTGAAAAGCCTGCTTTTTTATAGAAGGTAAAAATTTAAAGTTCTTTGTGACAAGTGGGGATGGAGAGGACAAAGGAGAAATTTATATTAAGATTTTGTAGGAGGAGATGCCTGGACTTTGAGATTGGAAGTTAATTGCAATAAGACTTTTAAATACAGATTGGGCTTTTTCTTCCCTTTCCAATTGATATTACCCCAGGAAGAAAAAGTGCGAAGGGAAGAATCTTGTGCTCTGCCTGGACTGTTTGATGACTTTGGGAGTTTGGGGAATTGTTATAAGTTTTGAAATATCTTGGTTGTTTCAAGAAGAAGAAGAGAAAAGAAGAAAAGGTTTATAATGGCTCTTTCTGTTGATGATTTAAGAGAGGAATATGGAAAAATAAAGGAAGAAGGCAAGGACACTTGGAGAGAAACTATTTGCTTCTCAGAAATGGCGCTTGCTACTTACCAGAAAATACAACAATTGAAGGAGGAAGCAGAGGAAGAAGAAGAAGAAGGAGAAGCCATCTTTAATGAATCCAAAAAGTTGAAGAAAGGAAAGAGAAAGAGAGGAAGGAAAAAGGACTTAAGACTTAAAAAAACATCCAGGAGAGAGAAAAATAAGATGTAAAATTAACACAATGTTAGAAAGCAAAAGAAAAGAGAAATACAACAGAGAGGGGAAGCTAAAAAGGTGGAGGTTTGGAGAAGGGGGAGTAAAAAGACCAGGGGGGATAAAAAAGGAAGGGGAAAGGGGAAAAAAAGCCACAAAGGTATGAAACAAGATGGGAAAAAGAAATTTTTTTTTTAGGGATAAAGGGTAATGTAAAATTTTTCTTAAAAGGATTCTGCAAGGTACATAAGATAGTATTGTAGTACCGTATATACTCGAGTATAAGCCGAGTTTTTCAGCACATTTTTTGTGCTGAAAAAAACCCCCTCGGCTTATACTCGAGTCAGATTCCCCTCTGAAAAAAAAATGGTGTGGAGTTCCGAAGCTGGGCAGCCGCTTCCCTGCTTCCGTGTTTCCTTTGCAACTTTTAAGCATGGGGGTAATCGGAAGCAGAAAAGTTCTTGCTTGAGGATATATTGTCTTTTCTTTTTTTAACTGTTTTTTTTGGGGGGAAAAGACCCACCACCATGTGAGAATGCTCAGACACGAAATCTATCCGACCGAAAATAAGTGTGTGTGTGTGGGGGGGGGGATTTTAACAGTGGGAAGATGTAGGGAGAAGGCAAAAGCGACGGAAGATCCTTCAGGGGAAACTGAGGGGGAGACTCACCCTTGGTCCAGATGAGCCCCCTTCCCCTTTCTCTAGGCTGAGAAAGCAACGCGAGCCGAGGTTGCTTCGGCTCCACTCAGCTTCATTTCCTCAGCTCCAGCTGCTTTCAGTCCACTCGGGAGGAGGGGGAGGAGGAGGCGGTAGTGGCAGCTCGCATTGTTTTCTGATAGTGAGATAATTTCCCAAATTAATTGATTCATTAACCCAAAAGAAGAAGATGTTGATGACAGTGGGAGGCAGGAGTCACTCTCTCCCTTGCAAGAAAAAAGCAAGAGCCGTTCTTAGGATCTCTCCCTCTCTCTCTCTCTCCGCCTGTAATACAGTCAAGCCCTTTCCAGCACGCGGGATCCGCCCCCGCCGCTTTGCACCTTGCAAATGCAAAAACCCCAGGATTTTGCATTTGCAAGGTGCAAAGTGGCGAAGGCAGATCGCGCATGCTGGAAAGGGCTTTACTGTATCACGGAGAGAAAGAGAGAGAGGGAGAGATCATAAGAACGGCTCTTGCTTTTTTCTTGCAAGGGAGAGAGTGACTCCTGCCTCCCACTGTCATCATCATCATCTTTTGGGTTAGTGAATCAATTAAACCTTTCATGATAGTGAGATCGTTTCCCAAATTTCCCTTAAATCAGGGAAGAAATCAGAAACAAACCTTTGGGCTGAGAATAAGCCTGTTCCTATGATGCCATTTTTGTTCACTGCAGTGTGAAAAGTGTGAAAAAACACACTTCTTTTTCTTCATCTTCTTGTTCCCTATTTACTGGTCTCTTTCAAAGAGGAAATTGTGAACATCAAACTTATTCTCAACTGTCCTAGTGAAAGTTTTTATTGGCATCTATTTTTATTTTTGAAATTTACCAGTAGCTGCTGCATTTCCCACCCTCGACTTATACTCGAGTCAATAAGTTTTCCCAGTTTTTTTGTGGTTAAATTAGGTGCCTCGGCTTATATTCAGGTCGACTTATACTTGAGTATATACGGTATTTGTATTAGAAATAGAAAATTAGAATTTTATTTTCAAATAGATAATTGGAATGTTATAAGATTTAATGTTTAATTATGTATTTAATTACTTTATAGGTTTACTATTTTTTTCTTTCTTTTAAAAATTAGTAGGTAGAAGGTACTAAGCAGAATCAGATGGGGAAACAGGTGTTACCTTAAATGTTAATTTAGGGAAGCGATGGAAAGGCATCATACTTTGATTAGTGATTTCAGGAGAAATTCCTTTTTCTACTATAGGGAATGAGATAAATGGGTAATTGGAAAAGAATGGACAAAAGATACAAGGATAATGATGTAAATTAAGATGAAATAAATAAAATATAACTAAGAAGACTGGAAAGTGGGGAGAAGCTATAATGAAAATACAAATGGTAAATAAGATAGGAAATGGTATATAAGATGAGCATAAATTTTATTGAAGTCCATATAAAGAGAGGTAATCCGGGGCCAAGCTACTTTCTAAAAAGAAGTTTTATGTTTTTGTGTTTTATGTATTTATGTTTGTTTGAGATTTAATAAAACCTTGGAAGAAAGCTAGATGAGGATAATAATAAACAAAACAGAGGGAAATATGAATATGATGAGTATAAAATGGATAAATATAGAAAAGAAGCATAATTGAATTAGAGTAAAGAGAAATGATGAGAAATCTGCTAAAAGAAATTTAAGTGGAAATGGGATATATTATAATTATGTTGTATAAAGTAAAATAATGTTTATCTGTTTTGTAAAAAATTATAATGGAAAGAGGTTTTATGTGTTTAATGTTTGTTTTTTAAAATTAATAAAATTTGTTTCAAAAAAAAAAAAAAAAAGAACTTCTTACCCAGAACTTCAACTTTGATCAAAAATAAAGCCTGCTTTTTTTGATTGGCAAGCTTCCATTTAAGTCTTCATTTAGGTTCATTTTTGGCTCAAGCGTACTGCCAGACCTTACAGAGGGAATATTTGTAGCTCGGGGGTGAACTGTGGGGGTCCTTGATGCTCTCTGAACTTGGTTGATTTCTTGTAGACATTTCATGACCCAACTAGGGAACATCATCAGTGCTAGAAGATAGTGTAGTTTGTGGAGAGGAGGAGGAGGAGGACAGATGGGGTTCAGTCCTTGGAATTATCTGAACTTGGTTGATTTCTTGCAGACATTTCATGACCCAACTAGGGAACATCATCAGTGCTAGAAGATAGTGTGGTTTGTGGAGAGGAGGAGGAGGAGGACAGATGGGGTCAGTCCTTGGAATTCGCTGAGCTTGATTGCTTTCTTGCAGACATTTCATTGCCCAACTAGAGAACGTCATCAGTTTTAGAAGATAGTGGGGTTTGCAGCAGCGAGAAGAGGAGGAGGAAGATGAGGATGACAGCTATGAGGTCCTGGAACTCTCTAAGCTTGCTTGATTTCTTGCAAATGTTTTATTACCCAACTAGGGAACATCATCAGTGCTGGAAGGGAGGCAACATTCCTCTCTAGAGATTATTTATTAATTATTTGATTTATATTGCTGCCTTATTCGCCCATGGCGACTCAAGGCAGCTTTCACAATGTAAAATCATATTTAAAACAGAAAACAAAAACAAAAACAATAAGAACAAAAAGAATCAAATAAATTAGTAAAGTACAATAGAACAAAATTTGGGAAAACAAACAAAAACAAATATAACTCCCACTCCACCCCAACGACAGAGGGTCACACTAGCCACCTGATGGGTTCCATCCCTCTCTGGGTTCCCCAGGCCCGCTGGCAAAACCAGGTCTTCTTCAGTGCCTTTTGGAATAGTGTTAATGAGGGGGCCATTCTAATCTCAGGGAGAATGATGTTCCTTCCAGAGAGAGGGAGCCACCACAGAGAAGGCCCTTCTTCTAGGTCCCACCAGGTGTATCTCCCTCAGCAGTGGGACCCACAACATTCCCTGCCTCCTCGCTCTAATAGGTCAGGTGGATGTCACTGGCAAGAGATGTTTCTTCAGATAACCTGGACCCAAGCCATGAAGGGCTCTAAAGGGGACAACCAGCACCTTGAAGCAAATTGGCAGCCAGTGCAGCTCCCGCAGGAGAGGCAACACATATGCACACCGAGATCTGCACAAAACCATGCGGGCCACTGCATTTGCACCAACTGGAGCTCCCGGATGCCCTTCAAGGGCAGCCCCATGTAGAGCGTGTTGCAATAATCAAGATGGGAAGTGACCAGGGCATGAGTGACTCTGAGTAGGGGCCACTGACCCAGGAAAAGGGTGTAACTGGTGCCCAACCTGCAGTTGCGCAAAGGCCCTCCTGGCCACGACCGCCACCTGCTCTTCGATCAAGAGTCGTGAGTTCAGGAGAACCCCCAGATTACGCACAGGGTCTGTTTGGGGTAGTGCCATCCCATCCAGGACAAAAGGTGGTAATTCTCCCTGAACCAATGAACCCCAGACCCAGAGCCACTCGGTCTTGCATGGGTTTAGTTTCAACCTGTTGCTCCCCAACCAGCCCCTAATAGCCTCAAGGCACTGGCGAGAGGGAGGACATGGCAACACTCAACTCACCACGGGCCGAGACATACAGCTGAGTATCATCAGCATAGTGGTGATACCTCAATCCATGGTGACGGATGATCTCACCTAGCGGTTTCATATAAATGTTGAACAGGAGTGGAGAGAGTACCGAGCCCTGTGGAACCCCGTAAAGCAGTGGGTGAGGGTTGGGTCTCTCCCCTCCTATCAACACTGACTGAGAACAACTGCAGAGGAAGGAACTGAACCAAGACAGCACAAGGCCTCCCACTCCCATAGCCATCCCAGGAGAATTCCATGATCAATGGTATCAAAAGCCGCCGAGAGGTCAAATAGAGCAAGGATGGATGCACTACCCCCATCTCGCTCCCGCCAGAGATCATCCAAAAGTGCAACCAATGCTGTTTCTGTCCCAAATCCTGACTGGTAGATTAGAGATCGAGAGGATAATACATCATGATTAATACTGGACCAACCACCAAACAATAAACAACAGTCTAATCAAAGAACCAGCAAGAGCACTCCCACCAACACTGACAGGCCAAGCGATGTGTATATAAGAGCAAACACCACTCCCTTCTAGCACTGATGATGTTACTTAGTTGGGTCATGTAACGTCTGCAAACAAACAATCATGCTCAGAGAGTAGCAAGGACCCCACATGAACTCTTCCTCATCAACCACTCAGATAGACTACGTCCAGCCACTCCAAGGCCCACTGAACCATTATGGTTAAGAGCCTCTGATAGAACGTTCGCCACAAAGAACTTCATCTCCTTTTGAATTCTTTGTCGTTGACTGGTCAGCAAACTCTGGATGTTAGTTACAATCTGGGCAGGAGGAAATAGCCAAGCAGAGGACAATCCTCATTCTTTTGAGCTAATACCAAAACTTCAACATGCTTTGGTCATGGGACACTAGGAGACAAAATTATTCTACTGGCAAAGTTGAGGAAAAGTAGAATGGAAAGACAATGCATTGGATGAATAGACAGGCTCACTGGAAAATCCTTGGAAGAGCTACAGATTACTCTTGGAAAAGTTGAGGGAAGGATGGGTAGGATCAAAGAGTTGATGACACTGTCCTTGGAACCGCTATTAATTATTGCTGGAGACAAGCTGAGATGGTGAACGTTGGTTCCTGCAACCCCCAGAATGGACTTGATGGCATCTAAGCCTATCAGGAAATTCCAATTTTACTCCAGCCGTACTCTTGTGCTCATCAACTTTCTTGGGTAAGTGTGAATTCTTGCATTATGAAAGTTGAGAACCATGCAGTGGTATGCACAACTGTACACTGGAAACCACAACACACAAGGCTATTTCAGTTCCGGTTCTATGAAGGCAGGGTCTTTGTTGTCCACACAAACACAATTCTCTCACAGGAGGTATCAAACTTACCAATCTATGAAAGATGTCTATGACCTTCACCTTGGAGAAGTTGGGGGATTTGATTTCAGGTCTCTGGTGTGTTTTGGCTAGAAGAACACAACAGGAGGGAAAACGTTACAACTTTGGGACCTGGTATCTTCCATATTTTAGTTCACACTGAAGATAGGCCTGAGACAAAAAAAAAAGTGTGCTTTCTATTCACCCAAATACAGAATTTGACTCGGGGCAAGTTTCTAGTCCTTCAACCTAGGACAACCTAGAACATCTAAAAAAGAGCTGGAATAACACTTAGAATTTCAGAAGTCATGAAGGAAGATGAGCATACAGTCCACTGAGCCTTCATGAAACACCAAAGCAACAGGTCTTTGCTACCAGTCAATGGAGGTCATGGTTGAACCCAACCTTATTGTGTTGTCTCCTCCAAAAGCTGGGTTGGTAGCACCTCCATGAAAATTTAAGTCTGGTCCGTATTATCATATGTGGTGGACATGCACAAAAGCAAAAAAAAATATTGGACAAAAATACATACATGGTTGGAAAAAAACAATAAAGCAACAGTCAGAACAATTAACCAGTGAAACAACTTGCCTCCAGAAATTGTGAATGCTCCAACACTGGAAGCTTCCAAGAAGAGATTGGACAGCCATTTATCTGAAGTGATGAAGGGTTTCTTGCCTAGGAGGGGGGTTGGACTAGAAGACCTCCAAGGTCCCTTCCAACTCTTGTTCTGCTTTCTGTTTTTGTGGCTTCCCCAACCAGATGAGTTAACAGAAATTCTGTTATTATTCCAATTTTACCCCTTTTTTGAGCCAGGGAAAGCAAAGGCCAAATTTCTCTAAGTTTATCCCCCGCCCCCCGAAAAAAACCAGTTGCAGGAATTGGGTATCATGAAAATAAGAATTAGAGGGAATATGATAGCCGTGTTCCGGTATTTGAGGGGCTGCCCCAAAGAAGAGGGAGGTCAATCTATTCTCCAAAGCACCAGAGGGCAGGACAAGAAGCAACCGGTGGAAACTAATCGAGGAGGGAAGCAACCTAGAACTAAGGAGATTGAGAACAATTAAACAGTGGAACCGTTGTCTTCTGGAGGCTTTCAAGAAGAGATTAGACAATCATTTATCTATTATAAGGTCTCCTGCTTGAGCAGGGAGGTCAGGCTAGAAGACCTCCAAGCTCCCTTGTTCTGTATTCTATTTTCAGATCCAGGCAGGATTGGCAGAGGCTGCCACTTACGATGGATGTCTGGAGCTTCTGCGGTTTCAAAGAAGTCTTCCTCGTGCTCAATTTCGGAGTATTTGTTGAGGGACCGTTTGTGGGCCAGTGAGAGGACCTCCTGCAAGATATCCATCTTCCTCAAGATCTTGCACAAGCTGTGGATCCTCATGGCCTCCTCGTGCTCGATTATGGCTTTCTTGAGGTGGGCTTTCCCTGCAAAAACAACAACAACACAACAAACATGTCCACCTTGGAGAACCAGAAACCCACAGCCCAATGCCAGCCTTGGGTTGGCCCCTTTTCTGAAAGGATCTGGTTGATCCTTCTCATCAACCCCTCAGAAGACGACGGAGAAGAGAGCGGAGAGAAGGATCCCTTAGAAGGGACGAAAGAGGTACTGAGGGGGTATTTCAGAGAGTAGAAGACAACAAGAGGCAGATGTAGAGGCAGAGAAGATATTTGGATTGAACATGAGTGATGTAGGGCCGGGGTGTGTGTGTGTCAAACTGGATTTCAAGGGCCGGATCCCCCTGGGCCAGGCCAGAGGGGAGGGGAGGGCAGGATGGATGCCTCCTGCAGCACTCGGCCTGCTAAAAATGTTTTTGGGCGTTTTTCAGCCCATTTTAAGTCCGTTTTGGGGGGCATTTGGGGCCATTTTTGAAACATTTTCAGCCGATTTGTTGGGCCATTTTTCGGGCCGTTTTGGGGGGCCTCTTTTTCAGCTGTTTTTGGGTCATTTCTTGGGCTGTTTTTGGGTTGTTTTTCGGGACTTTTTCGGGCCTCTTTTTCAGCTGTTTTTGGGTCATTTCTTGGGCTGTTTTTGGGTTGTTTTTCGGGACTTTTTTGGGCCTCTTTTTCAGCCATTTTTGGGTCATTTCTTGGACTGTTTTGGGGTTGTTTTTCAGGACTTTTTCGGGCCACTTTTCCAGCTATTTTTGGGTCATTTCTCAGGCCGTTTTGGGGTCGTTTTTCAGGACTTTTTCAGGCCTCTTTTTGGGCCTGTTTTTCAGCCATTTTTGGGTCATTTCTTGGACTGTTTTGGGGTCGTTTTTCAGGACTTTTTCGGGCCTCTTTTCCAGCTATTTTTGGGTCATTTCTCAGGCCGTTTTGGGGTCGTTTTTCAGGACTTTTTCGGGCCTGTTTTTCAGCCATTTTTGGGTCATTTCTCGGGCTGTTTTGGGGTTGTTTTTTTAGGACTTTTTCGGGCCTCTTTTCAGGCCTGTTTTTCAGCCATTTTTGGGTCATTTCTTGGGCTGTTTTGGGGTTGTTTTTCAGGACTTTTTCAGGCCTCTTTTCCAGTCATTTTGGGTCATTTCTCAGGCCGTTTTGGGGTCGCTTTTCAGGACTTTTTTGGGCCTCTTTTTGGGCCGTTTTTGAAGCTGTTTTTCAACCTATTTTTTGGGCTGTTTTCAACCTGCTTTGGGACCTTTTATCAGTCTGGTTTTATGCCTGTTTGTGTGCCATTTTGGGGTCGGTTTTTGGCCCTTTTGCATCATTTTCTGGGCTGTTTTTGGGTCATTTCATGACCCACTTTCGGCCCATTTTCAGCTGGCAGAATGCTGCAGGAGGCCCTGGAGAGTGAAAATGAAGCGCAGGTGGTGGTGGTGCACGTGGCTTGTTTTAGCTGCCAGAGGCACCACGGACCAATCCTTTGATATTTCCAGGCCAGCCTTGCCGACCGGATTTAACCGCCCCAGGGGCTGGATTTGGCCTATGGGCCTTGAGTTTGACATCCTTGATGTACAGGGATAAGGGAGGAGCATGGGAGATTGATCCAAAAGTCATTAAGAGTTGAAATATTAACAAGAACAAGAGATGATGGATAGATATGGAATACATCTTAATATGGGATTTGTTTTATTAAAGATTGGAAAACAGAGCTAGAAACTAGAACTTGGGAAAATGTTATGATGCATACTTTTACATGATATAAGTTACTATAACTACTATGTATAAGTAAATACTAGAAGCTGACAGATTACTATCATGTATGCTTAAATAGTAAAGTGTAAGAGATGATGGATAGATACATAATACTTTTAAATGGGAATTGTTGTGTTAGGGGTTAGAAATAAGAGGCAGAAAGTAGAAATTGGGAAAACATTACTGTGCATACTGCTACAAAATATAATACACCATAACTACAATGTGTATGTAAATCTTAGAAATTGAAAGACTATCATTATGTATATCTAAATAATATTAGTATTTTGTATAAAGCAAATTGACCCAGACAATGTACTGATCACTAAGTATTTATATATGTTGAAGAAAAAAATAAACCATATATAAAATTACAAAAAATAAACAAGGTAAACCTCTCAGTGCACAGGAAATGCTACACCTGCTCCATCCATCCAGATAACTGAGAAACTGCCCGAGCAAAATTGTCCTCTAAATTTTGACAGCTGACAGCTTTAAACTGCGGTACTCTTACCCTAAATTGAAATACAGTCTTCCTAGCAGAGGAAATTTAATTTTTAATTTTTTTAAAAAAGGGAAGTCGTTCTACAAGTAGAAGTTCTACAATTCACACCGACAAAAAAAATGTTGCCCCTTATAGGAAGCAAGTCTACATGTGAATGTTGGCACTTCCACTGGGCGCAGATGTTGGCACGTCTGGAATCCACGACACAAACTAACCTCACAATGCAAAAGTTCTTCTTGGTTGGCTAGGAGACAAAGAGTTCTAAAGAAATGGTTCCAGAACTTGTGGGAACTCTACGACTGGAGGGTTTTCAAGAAGTAATTGGGAAAACTATTTGTCTGGGGTGGTATAGGGCCATGGTGAGTGGTGCAGTGGCCTAGAGATAGAGCTCTCGCCTCACAATCCAGAGGCTTGTGAGTTCGATTCTCTCTCTGGGCAACAATGAGAATATATCTGCCAAATATAACTCTGCACTGGCAACAGGGAAGGGCATCCGGCCATTAAAAAACACTCTGCTAGCTCCATTCAGTAGCCCAGTTGCCCACCCCACGAGGGTTTATATGAGGTCATTTAAAGAAGATGATGCATAGGGCAGTGGTCCCCAATCTTTTGGATGACAGGGACTGGTTCCGCGGAAAACATTTTTTCCAACCAATATAGATAGTCCTCAATTTACGACTCACATTAAGCCCAAAATTTCTGTTGCTAAGCGAGACAGCTGCAAAGGGGGTTTTGTTGCACTTTACAAACTTTCAGTTGTTAAGTGAATCACTGGTGTTAAATTGGTCACATGGTTGTTAAGCGAATCTGGCTTCCCCGTTGACTTGGCTGGTCAGAAGTTTGCAAATTTGTGATCCCCGGGACACGGCAACAGTCGTAAGTACATGCCAGTTGCCAAGCCTCTGAGTTTTGATCATGTGACAAAGGGGGGTTGTTGCAACGGTCATAAGTGTGAAAAGCAGACCCAAATCACGTTTTTAGTGCCGTTGTAACTTTGAATGGTCACTAAACAAGTAGTTGCAAGTTGAGGACTACCTTTACATGCTGGTTGCCAAGTGTTGGAATTTTGATCATGTGACCCTGGGGGATGTTGCGAGGGTCATAAGTGCGAGGACCGGTTGCAAGTGCACTCTTTTCAGTGCCGTTGTAACTTTGAGCAGTGGCTAAATGAATGGTTGTAAATTGAGGAGTACCTGACGTTATCAGCAGCCTAGGAGATGTCCTTCCTCTTATCGGACTTCTGACCTTCATTTCTGCACCTGGTTATTTTTTTGGGGGGGGGCTGGGGTCACTCACCCAGGCGCCGGCGCGCTTCCTGGTCTCGCAAAAGTACGGAAGGAGCCGGTCCTTCCGGCGTGGAGACGTGGAACTGGAGGAACGCTTTTTCATGCTCGGGAAAATCCACCTCCGACGTGGCTGCAGAAATAGAGAGAAGGTGATGGGAAGAAGGGATGGAGAGACGCTGGACCTTCCTGGGTTGTAAACCAGGGGTGGGGAACGATGGCCCTTTGATCACCTGAGGACTTCAACTCCCAGAATTCCTAAGCCAGCATGGACCTATGGACTTCAACTCCCAGAAGATAACTAACATCTTGATCTCTCCACACGTTCTCCTTAGTGAAGCATGCAACCAGCATGGATGAGGAGAGCACATCTTCTGTCCTGGCCACTTTTTACAGAGGCAGGATTGAAAGTGTTTTAACAAACTGCATCTGTTTGGTTTGGTGGCAGCAGCGCCTCAGATAGAAAGTCCCTACAAAGAGTGGTGAGGACAGCGGAGAAGATGACAGGAAGCTCGCTCCCCCTTATTCAGGATGCTGCTTGTAAGCACTGTGTGCTTTGAACTCGAAGCATTGTTAGAGACCCTACACACCCACTTCATGGTCGTTTCTGGAGAGAGGAAGATAAAGGGAAGGGAAGGAAGAAAGGAGGAAGAGAAGGAAAAGGAAGGAAGGGAAGAAAGAAGGAAGGGAGGAGAGAAGGGGGAGGGAGGAAGGAAGATGAGAGGGGGATGGGAAGGAGTAAGAGAAGAAAGAAGAAATGAAGAGAGGGAGGAAAGAAGGAAAAAAGGAAGAAAGAAGGAAGGAAGGAAAGAAAGACTATGAAAAGGAAAGAAGGAAGGAAAGAAGAAGGGAAAAAAAGAGAGGCTTTACCGTATAACGTGGGTGCTCTACATACAGCTCAGACTTGGTTCCTCCCTACATAACGACGTCCCCTCTCTTCTCCCCCTCCCTCACAGTCCTTTGTGAGAACAAGAGAAGCTCTTGGCAACCGTGGTTACTCACAGGGGCAGTCGCAAAGTGCAACCGCAGCGTAGTAGTGCGAGAGGGCCTTGAAGTGCTCAGCTTTGACGTGCACCATGGAAGTCCAGGAGAAAGGCACATAGTCTTTGACGTGGGGCTGGGCCATGGTCTGGTGCACCAAGGAGTAGACTTCCTCCACCTGGGGAGGCAAAGAGGGGGCCAAAATGAAGACGGGAAGTCCAAGGAGGGAAACAAGGAATAGGACAGCGTCCCTTGAGGGCCACTAGAAGAACATCTGGCTTGGTTTCCATAGCATGGTGCCAGGTTCGCGATGGTGGCAAACATCTGTAGCTCAGGGGTGGAGGTTGGGTCACCTCAGGTGAGGGTCACTGGGAGGGGAAGTGATGGTTGGGGAGGGGGTTCTGTGGGTTGGGACTCTACAAGCAACTCCTTCAACAGACTCATTGACCTACAACCAGCCTACCAACCCCTCAGAATTCAAACCAACCACACAACCAACCAGAGACGGTATTGACCCTCAACCAATCCATGCTACCCCTCTCTTACCGCCAGCACTTCATCTGCTAGTGACCCTCACCTGATGTGACCTCCCCATCACAAGACTCTCACCTGATGCAACCAATCCCTGACCCATCACAAGAACCACACCTGATGCGATCCATACCTGAACCATCAGAAGACCCATCAGAAGACCCATACCTGACAAAACCCACACCTTGACCCATCACAAGACCCTCACCTGAGGCAACCCACACTTGAACCATCAGAAGACCCATCACAACCCTCACCTGACATGACCTCCCCCCATCCCAAGACCCATTGATCACACAAAGCCCTTATAAGCAGAAGAACACCTCCAGCACTGACATTCCTTGAACTCTGCTGAAGATGTTACCTAAGCTTGTAATGAAATGTTTGGAAACCAAGTTTGGCCGAGAGCTAGCAGCAGACTCAGGGGAGGGGAGGCAGAGCTGGGGCCTTCTGTCCTCTCCAGGCGGAGAGGCAGATGTCTTCGGGGCCTGAGCTGACTGAGGGGGAGGGACAGATGAGGCCAATCCCATATAGCAATAGCACTTAGACTTATATACCGCTTTATAGTGCTTTACAGCCCCCTCTAAGCGGTTTACAGTCAGCATAGTGGCTCGAATAATCAGGGTCCTCATTTGACCCACCTTGGAAGGATGGAAGGTTGAGTCAACCTTGAGCCTGGCGGGATTTGAAGTGCCAAACTATAGGCAGGTGGCTGCAGAAGTAGCTTGCAGTACTGCACTCTTAACCACTGCACCACAGAGGCTCCTTATATATGAACATAAGAGCAGAGAGGAGAGGAGAGCAATGGAAAGCAATAAGCCGGATCTCAGGGAAAAACAGACGAAGATGCTATCCAGCCCCTCCCTGGCTGGGAAATAAATAATAGGGGTTTGGGAGTAGCTGGTTGTCGCAGACAACCATTTGTTTCTAGTATACAGCAAACAATTCGGATTTCTTGGCTAAACCCAGGTTTGTTGGGACTAACTTGTTTGTTTATCCATGTGAATAAAAGACTGTTTCTGCCCTGTTCCACAAACGGGTTGTTTTACTCGTGAGTAAGTGGCTTACGAAGGCTGGGTTACCACACCAGCCCACAAGTCCGGAGAAGGGACCTTTTGTCCCTGCCTCCCCTACCTGGTCCTCCCTGGTGGGAAGTGGTGGGTTCCAAAAAATGTTTCCTACCGGTTTGGTGAGCGTGCGTACTTTGCGTTTCCTAATAACCTTCTCCAGCAATCCCTGTGTGTGAAACAGCTGGTGTGCGGCAATCCGCTGTGCCACGCCAATCAGCTGAGCTTGAAAAACAAGGTATAAAGCACAGCCTAGAATCTGGGCAGGCTAGTGGCTGGGCCAAACAGCTGATCGTCGGAACAAACCAAATGGTTCACTCTCAGCTGATCCTTGGAGCTTCCTGATTGCCCAAACTGGTAGCATACCACCCCTGCTCCGCTTCCTCTTGAACCCATTGTCGGATAGCCTACCCGGGCCGCTTCCTGAGCGAGCTGCAGGTAGGTGAGGAAGTTGCTCTGGGCTCCGAGCAGGAGAACCTTCTCGAAGATGCATTCCTGCACCTGGGAGATCATCAGACGGACCAGCATGTTGAGGGAGGGGCTGCTCATGTCGAGGCTGGGGGCATTGGAGAAGTTCTCCTTCAGGTAGTTGAAGGCACCTGCAAAAGGAGAGGCCAGAGGAGATCAAGGACTGAGGAGGGATATGGTTCTGACCCAGGCTTCATCAAACGTAATTAAACACAAACTTGTTTTAAAAGCAAAACCTATTTTATTGCAACGCTGGGAATGACTTTCATTCCCAGCCAGAACTAATTATAAACAGTTCTTCAAGATCAGCACACGCCTTTCAGTGTTGTGAAATGCTGCCAAAAACAGAGGTCTCCAATTAGAATAGAAACCAACCGAAATACCCAAAAAAAAAACCGACCAGAGCTTCAAGAAGGACTCGAAATCTATCGAACTACTTTGCTTCCTGCAAAGGTTTCATCATCTTGGCCTGACTTTTATTCCTTATGGGAGGGGCAATCACCTCCCAGCCCTACTCCCGAGTTGCCCCCTTTGTTTCAGCTGCTCTCAACTTCTAGCAGTTCTGTGCATACGCGCACTGGGAACAGGCTCCCCTTGTTCCTCTGCCTCGCTGCTGCCAGACTCTGAAAGCTCCGGAGTCAGCACCCCACTCCCAGATGATCCGGCCCCCATCCCTGCATAGTTACATACAATCCATGCCCAACCAGTCACATGACCACCAAGCCACACCCAACAAATTAGGCCACGTCCACAGAACCAGTTAGTGGTCCCTGGGATTTAAAATTATGAGTTTGATGGTCCCTGAGATCCAAAAGGTTGGTGACCCCTGGATTAAGGCAAGCTGTACTGAATTGGGGTGATTTGTAATCTAGTGGGGAACCCCACCACAGTCTGAGCACAGGAGCCTGCAAGCTTGGCCACTTTACGACTTGTGGACATTTTACAACTTCCCAGCCAGCAAGGGAATTCTGGAAGTTGAAGTCCACAAGTCGTAAAGTTCCCAAGTTTGGAGACCTCGATCTTAGCCGACTGGGGGAAATCAGGAGATTGTATTCATCTATGGAAACCATTTATTCCTTGGGCACAGGTAGTCCTTGACTTACAACGGTTTGTTTAGCGGCTGTTCAAAGTTACCACAGCACTGAAAGAAAAGAAACCGTGGTGACCATTGTGGCATTCCTGTAAGTCATGCAACCAAAATCCAAGCCCTTGGCAAGTGGCATGTATTCTGTTCTATTCAATTCTCTTAACAAAACCTCGCTTAACAACAGAAATCCTGCTCCCAATGTTGGTCATAAGTCGAGGACTACCTGTACACAGGGGTGGGATTCAGCTGGTTTGGTCCGATTCGAGTGAACTGGATGTTAAATTTGCATCTGGTTCACTGAACCAGCATTTGAACCAACTGGTTGGGCCTGCCCTCCTCTCGCCTCCCAGGCATCTCCACGTGGCCCATTTTCAATGCAGGTATGTGCAGGCTCTGCGGAGAGGCTCTGGGAGGGGGAAAAAAAACAGCCCTCTTGGGAGTAGCGGAAGTCTGGAAAAGGGCCTGTTTCCGGTTTCTGGAGGGTTTCCGGAGCCCGGGGGAGGCCATTTTAGCCCTCCCGGAGGCCCGAGGGAAGCCTCCGGATTGTGGGGAAGGCAAAAATGGTGCTCCCAGAAATACTGGAAGCCTGGAAACGGGCCTGTTTCCGGTTTCTGGAGGTCCTCCAGAGCCCGGGGGAGGCCATTTTAGCCCTCCCGGAGGCCCGAGGGAAGCCTCCGGATTGTGGGGAAGGCAAAAAATGGCCCTCCCAGAAATACCGGAAGTCTGGGAACGGGCCTGTTTCCGATTTCTGGAGGGTCTCCGGAGCCCAGGGGAGGCCATTTTAGCCCTCCCGGAGGCCCGAGGGAAGCCTCCAGATTCTGGGGAAGGCAAAAAACGGCCCTCCCAGAAATTCCAGTAAGCCATGCCCACCATGACCACACACCCCCAGCAACCAGGCAGCGAACTGGTTATTGTGATTTTTGAATCCCACCCCTGCCTGTAAATGCTAGTCTTGGTATGGAGTAACATGTGGTACGATGCCCACCTCAACACTACCTACTACTTAGTGCCCCAGTTGGAAACCCTAAGAAGACTTGCCCAAGTCAACGTACCCGATGCCCTTTGGAAGGCTTCAATGGCGCAGTCCACCCCCTCCAAAGTTGTACGGTCCTGGCGCGCCCCGATTTGGGTGTGCAAGGCCCCGATGTTGAAAAGCACGCTTCCTTTCTCAAAAGCCAGGGCCCGCTGGTGAGAAGGCACGCCCGTCAGCGAATCGTACCTGGGAAGAAGAGCAGAGCAGTGAGACAAAGGAGGAGGAGGAGGAGGAGGAAGAGGAGGAGGAGGAGGAGGAGGAGGAGGAAGAGGAGGAGGAGGAGGAGAAGGAGGAGGAGGAGGAGGAGGAGGAGAAGGAGGAGGAGGAGAAGGACTGTGAGGTTCTTGGTGCTTGCTGGGCTTGGCTGTTTTCTTGTAGACATTTCATGACCCAACTGGGTAGCATCATCAGTGCTAGAAGAAAGTGGTAAAATGTAAATAAAGAAGAATGGTGTTACCAAGAAAGGAGAATCTTTCTGGCTCAGGGTGGAACAGTGGGGGCCCTTGGCGTTCTCTGAACTGGGTGGTTTTCTTGCAGGTGTTTCGTGACCCAACTAGGTAACATCATTAGTGCTAGAGGGAGTGGGGTGTGAGGAGAGGGAGGAGGAGGAAGAAAAGGACTGTGGGGTCTTTGGTGCTCTCTGAGCTGGTGGTTTTCTTGCAGATCTTTCGTTTTTATTAAATTTTATTGTTCTGTACATTTTTCCTTAATATGTAACTGTTCATAATTAAACATCATTGTGAACTGGTCGCATCAAATCCCTTTCCTCCCCTTCCCATCATGTTATGTATCCTAGTATCATGTAGTAGAATCTCTCCATCATATCATACATCCAAATTGTTCCTATTATTTCTTCCATGATATATTATTATTAGAATCCTCACTTTGTGCAGTTCATATTATATTCTTGTACGGTTCAAAAATTTACGTTTTTACGTTGTTTATTCTTACAAAACCAATTATGCAATACATCTCGTGTGAAGTAGTACTCTTGATGCCTCTTTATCTTTAAGTTCCATTGTAAGTCTGTCCATTTCAGCGTACTCCTAGTATTTTTTTATTACTTCCTCCTCCTGTAGCTCTCCTTTCACTTTTCCAATTTTGTGGGTATAAGATTCTAGCTGCCGTTGTTATATGTATGATTGAATATGTGAGTCTTTTATTGTTTTCCCTTGCTATTATCTCAAATAAAAATAGTTCCAGGCATTTCACTATCCAACTAAGTAACATCATCAGTGTTACAAGAAAGGGAGCAGGAGGAAGGAGGAAGGAGGAGGAGGAGAACGAATGTGGGGTCCTTGGTGCTCTCTGAGCTATGTTGTTTTCTTGCAGACATTTCATGACCCAACTAGGTAACAGCATCTTTGATAGAAGGGAATAGAGTTTGTGGAGAAGGAGGAGGAGAAGGAGGAGGAGGAGTAAAGGGTCCTTGCTCTTTCTGAGCTTTGAGGTTTTCTTGCAGACATTTCCTGACCCAACTAGGTAACAGCATCAGTGCTGGAAGGTGTAAACACCCTCTCCCTTCTACCACTGATGATGTTCCCTAATTGGGTCATGAAACGTCTGCAAGAAACACACCAATCTCAGAGTGTGCCAAGCAGCCCTCATTTCAAACCCTGAAATACCAAGATTCTCCTCTCTGGATTCCCTCTAAGCAACGCCGAACCCAAACCCACCCATACCCACTGACCAGTGGAAAAAAAGTCCCAGGTTCTGATGGGCTGAGAAGAAACGATTGTCGAGGAAGTAGAGCTGGCTGTAATATTCCATCAGGAGTTCAAGGCCTGCCTTGTTCCGGCTGGGTGCCCGCATGGCCTGTTGGGGACACAAGACGGGGAGAAAGGCAAAGAGCCATGAATATCAGAGTAAAGAGTGTTGGGCGGGGCCTTTGGAGGTCATCTAGTCCAACCCCCCTGCTCAAGCAGGAGATCCTGTCACATTCTGGACAAATGGTTGGGTCCAATCTCTTATTAAAACTTTCCAGTGTTGGAGCATTCCCAATTTCTGGAGGCAAGTTAGTTCTTCCGGTTAATTGTTCTGTTAATTAATTAATATATGTTAATTGCTTACAAGATAATAGGTATAAGTAAAAACATAGTTATGAATGCATGGATACATGTAAGAAAAATAAAAAGAAACAATAGGACAAGGACGGTAGGCATGATTGGTACGCTTATGTATGCCCCCTATAGGCCTCTTAGGAAAGGGTTGAGGTCAATAGTAGAAAGTCTCAGGTTAAAGGTTTTGGGGTTTGGGGAAGAAACCACAGAGTCAGGTAGAGGATTCCAGACATTGACCACTCCGTTGCTGAAGTCGTATTTCCTGCAACCAAGTTTGGTGCGATTAACCTTGAGTTTGTATCTATTGTGTGCTCTTGTGTTGTTATGGTTGAAGCTGAAGTATTCATTGACAGGTCGGACATTGCAATGTATGATTTTATATACCATACTTAGATCAGACCGAAGGCGGCGTAATTCTAAGTTTTCTATGTCTAGAATTTCGAGTCTGGTGGCATAAAGTATTCTACAACGAGTAGAGGAGTGGAGAACTCTTCTTGTGAAATATTTCTGGACTTTCTCAACTGTGTTAATATCATTTACATAATGTGGGTTCCAGACTGATGAGCTGTATTCGAGTATTGGTCTAGCAAATGTTTTGTATGCTCTAGTTAGTAGTGTAATATTACCAGAGAAAAAGCTATGTAAGATTAGGTTAACAACTCTTAACGCCTTCTTGGCTATATAGTTACAGTGGGCTCTAGCACTTAGATCACTTGAGATGAGTACTCCAAGATCCTTGACAGAGTTTGGGTCATCAACAAGGTCTCGACTATTCAGCCTGTATTTTATTTTCTGATTTTTTTTTGCCAATATGTAGGACAGAGCATTTATTTGTTGAAATTTGAAGTTGCCATTTGTTTGACCATTCTGATAATGGGGATACAGACATTGGAAGGTGTCTCGGAGGTGGTCTAGTCTAACCCCCTGTTGTGATGTGCCAGCAGCCTGAGGATGGCAGTAGAGTAGGACAGTGGGGAAGAACCTGGGTCAGTCCGAGAGTCTGGGGAGGACTCGAACAATGGTCCTGCGTCTGATAAAGAGATGGGGCCAGGGCGATCTGGGAGTTGTGTGCAGACGCCAGAGCCTCCAGAATATGACATCAGCGAGGCAGAGGAATAGAGAGAGCCTGTTCCCAGTGCACATATGCGCAGAATTGCCAGAAGGCAAGAACAATTGAGACAAAAGGAGTGACATGGGAGTAAGGCTTGGAATTGATCGCTACACCGGCTGTCTTCCAAACTTACCTCCCCCACTACACACATACACACACAACACACACCCAGATCACACACCTGGCGCAAATCCACAAGGGCTTCCAGCTCCGCCTTGTAGGAGTCTTCATCTTCCTTGTAGTGTTCTTTAATGACGGCCTGGAGTAGCACACGAAATGAAAACACAGTTGTTGTTTGTTGTTGTTGTTAGCCAATTTGCCTGAACTTCCCGCTTTCAAAACCACTGCAAAATCAAGCCCTCGACTTACAACCAGGACGGAGTTGTCCATTGTTCCGTGAGACCTTAATTGTGTTTTGTCCCATTTCTACAACCATTCTTGTGGCTGTTGGGAAGTGAATCATGGCCGTCGTTAAGTTAGTCACACAGTTGTTAAGTGAATCTGGCTTCCCCATGGGCTTTGCCGGTCAGAATGGTCACAAAAGGGGCTCACGAGACACACACACCCCCGACACAATTTTGACCACATGACTGTGGGCATTCTTGCCACGGTCGTAAGTGTGAAAAAGGGCCCTCAAGTCACTTTTTTCAGTGCTGTTGTCAGTTCGAACGGTCACTAAATGGACTGTTGTAAGTCGAGGACTACCTGTCAACAGGTTTCTTCAATTCTTTCCCCACCCACCCCACTTCCCCAAGAGAAACTCTGTTTTAGGAAATTAGGAATTAATGAGAAGCCCACCAGATTTAAGGGCTGTTTCGCACCCACCTCTTTGTCTCCCTTCAAAGGCTGGAGACTGGATCACCGCACCGTCTGCGAGATCTCCTTACCTTCAGGGGAGCTGCCCAGTCCAGTTCTTTGGTCTCCTTCAAACCCAGGGGGATCATCGGGACGCTAATGGAGTCACTGAGAAACAGAAACAGAGAGAGAGAGAGAGTGAGGGAGAGTGAGAGACGAGAGAGAGAAGGAGGGAAGGAGAATGAGAGAGAGAGCGTGGGAGAGAGAGAGAAAAGAGAGAGGGAGGGAGGGAGAGAAAAAGAGGGGAAGAAACAAAGTGAGAAAGAAAAATGAGAGAGGAGAGAAAAAGAGAGACGGGGAGAGAGAAAGAGAGGAGAAAGAGAGAAGAGACAAAAAAAGAGGGAGAGAGAAAGAGAGGAAAAAGAGACAGAAGAGAAAAAGAGAGGGAGAGAAAGAGGGAGAGAGAAAGAGAGGGAGAAAGAGAAGGGAAGAGAGAAAGAAGAGAGAGAAAAGAGAGAGAAAGAGAGAGGGAGAGAAAGAGAGAGAGAGGAGAGAGAGAGAGAAGAGAAAAAGACAGGGAGAGGGAGGGAGAGAAAGAGATGAGTGAGAGAGAGAGAGAAAAGAGAAAGAGAGAGAGAAAAAGAGAAGGGGAAAGAGAGAGGAGAGAGAGGAGAGGAGAGAAAAAGAAAGAGAGAAAGGGAGAAAGAGGGAGAGGGAAAGAAAGAGGAGAGAGACTTTCTATTTTGCTTTGTTGTTGTTGCTATATAGTCCAGTTTATTGTCCACAATTCCATTAAAGTCTCCCATCATAATTATATTAACATAGTCCAGTCCAATTATTTTCATGTGTAGCTTTTTATAAAACTCTTCTTGTTTATTATTCGGAGCATAAATTGCAATCAAGAGTATTTTTATATTATTGTCCATTATTTCCAGCATTAATACTCTTCCGTCTTCATCCATGTAGATCGGTTTTGCTAGGATAGCCTCTTTAATGTATAGAACCACTCCTCTTTTCTTACATTGAGTCAAAGAAGTAAATATTTTCCCCAATTTTGGCTGTATTAACAATGGTTCATGTTGTTTTTTTAATATGAACTTCTTGTAGACAAATTATATCAAATTTTAATTTCTCTAATTTATGAAAAGTTTTCCTTCTTTTAACAGCTGAATTGAGTCTATTTATATTCATTGTAATCAGTTTTTTTTCTTCCATGATTATGCTTTATATTTAGATCTAACAGCTCTCGTGGATCTCACTTCACGTTGTTCTTTACTATCCACCTGTCCACCTACTGCACCTTTCTCTTTTTCAGTCTCCAATTGCTCCTCTTGAAACTCAATTAATGAGACCTCTTTCTCTGCCTCCTCTTCTCTTCTTCCAAAAAATTCTGTATGGAAAAGTTCTGCTTTCTCAATTGAATCAATTCTATGTTTCTGCTCTTGCCACGTAAACATTAATCCTTCTGGAATCAGCCATCTATAATTCACTTCGTTTTCCAGTAGCATTTTGGTCAGAAATCAGTATTCTCTTCTCATCTCTCTCACTCTTCTGGGTATTTGTTTTAAAACCACAATCTCTTTGCCTTTGTATTTCAATGTTTTCTCTCTTACCACTTGTAATATTTGTGTTTTAATGGATTTTTTGGTAAATCTAATATGGACTTCCTTTGGTAATTTATTTCTCATCGCATATCTTGTATAAACTCGATATACCTCATCTACTCCATCCATCATCTTTTCCTCTGTAATTTCCAAAGCATCTGCCAAAATTTCTATCATTATCGCAGCCAAATTTTCTCCTTTTTCCTCTTCTATATTTTGAAATCTGAGATAAAATTCTGATCTTTCCATCTCCCACCTCAACATCCCACTTTTTTCTTGTTCAACCACTGTTAATCTACTGTCAATATTTCCAATCTTCTCCTCTCTTTGTTTACCTTCTTCCTCAATTTTTTGGAATCTCTCCTCATAATTCACCATCATTTGTTTAATATTTTTCACTTTTTCATCAGTCTTTTCTATTCTTTGTTCAATGGTGTCTGATTTTATCTTGAGATCTTGGATTCCTTGCATAATCATCTGTAAAGTTACTTTTTCTTGTTCTTTATCTTGCTTCCACATTGTCTGAATTAAAACGTTGTCCTCCAGCTGGTGGGGAGGCAGAGGTAGAAGTAGAAACGCCAGGTGGTATTGGTTTCCTGCTCATTTTAATGCTTCCAAAGCTTCAAATTCTTTTTAACTTTTAATCCAACTGGTAGAATAGCCAATTATAATCCAAAATGGAAAAATCCAATTGTAAAAGGCCCAAAACCAAAGAAGAAAAAGGAAAAAAGGAAGAAGAAATATTCAGGTTCTTCTAGACTCTAATCCAATTACGAAGTAGTCCACCATATAAAAGGAAAAATAGAAAGAAAAAAAAAATAAAACCCAAAAATAATAATATTGATTAAGAGCAAAAAGAACAAAAAGAAAAGAAGAAATTCCTTCGAGTTCTTCACACCTTAATCCAATTGAGAAGTCTCAATAATCAAAAAAGAAAAACAGAGTGGTCCAAAAACATGGATAGAAAAAGCAAAAAAATCCCAACAAAAATGAGAAAAAAAGAAAAATAAAGAAAAAATTCTGAGGCTTTCCCTTTGAAATAAAAAGCAAAAATAAGAATATTACTAGAATTTAAATTTACAAAAAGGCTGGTGAATAGGGATATCACAAGTAAATATATATATATATAAGAGAGCACACTGCACTTTATTTATTTATTCAAGGCTCTTATTATGACTCTCTTCTCCACCAGCTTCAAAGCCAAGCCTCAAGTGTTGAAATATTGATAAGAGTCCAGGAAAACACCTGAAATAATATTTTGCTGTGCTCTCCCTCTCTTATCACATTGAAATGTCCTTGAGAAGGAGTCTTCTTACAGTTCTCTCCAATTCAAATAAAATATTTTCAAGCCTCTATTGGCAGTGTTGCAAAGCTTCTTAATGCTCTTCCCCCCCCTCCAGCCAGAAAAAAGGGATAATTTATACAAAATAAATAAATAAATAGCCAAAGGGAGCCTCTATCCTAAAAGAAAATTAAAAAATCAAAAGGAGCATAAAAATATATATAAGAGAAAATTCAATCCAGTTACCTACAAAGTCACACTAAAGTCCCCCCAAAAAAAGTAAGAAAAAGAAAAAAAAATCCAAGCCTCAATTTGACATCACTTTAAAAAATGCCGCTCAAACAGTTTTTGTCAAAAAAAAAATCTCACAGGTTTCTTCTCTATTCAGGGTGCCCTTTCAAATCTCAGCAAATTTACAACACAAAGAAAGTTTCTCACCCAGCCGACACACTTTCACTTCCAGCCACTTTCTTTCTTGTATAAGATATTTTAGAGGTGGCACTTTCCCCCGACAAGAATAGCAAGAATGTTTAAGAACAAATCTGAAAAATGCTGGAAATGTCATCAGATACCTGGCTCATATTACCATATGTGGTGGACTTATGAGGACGCTAGAAAATATTGGACTAAAATTCGCATGAGGTTGGAAAAAATGACAAAGAAACACATAGACTTGAAACCAGAGATCTTTTTATTGGGAATTTTACCTGATACATATAGTAAAAATTTGAAATACCTGATTGTAAATGTATTAACAGCGGCTAGGATTGTATTTGCTAAAAATTGGAAGAATGAGAAAATACCATTACAGGAAGAAATTATTAAGAAAATATTGGAATGTGCTGAGATGAGTAGATTGACATTTGAAATTTGAGAGCAAGAGGATAAACAATTTTATGAAATTTGGGGTCTTTTTTATCAATGGTTAGATGATAAAATACGATAATGGAATATTTAGAATGCTAGACAGTAAGGAATATCTTTATTTTGTTTTACTTGCCTTTGTTATTTGACACAATATTTACAAAGGGTTTTTAGGATTGATTTGGTGTGATTATATGATTTGTCACAGAATAAACTGTTTAAAGTATTGTTATCTCATAAAGCATGAATGATTAAAAGTATAGTCAAAAATTTCTTTTTTTTAGTGATATTAGGATATATAAGTTTGGATTGACAATATGAGTTGTTATGTAACATTATTGTAATTGAGACTACAAAATGAATGCACAAAACTGATGAACCAACCGACACACTGGATGTACATATGAGAGTTGATGTTTTAATGTTTTGTTTGTCTTGTTTGTTTGTAGAAAATTAATAAAATTCTTTTCAAAAAAAAAAAGAAAGAGGAGAGAGAAAGAAAGAGAGAGAAGAGGAAGAGAGACAGTGAGAAGGATGAGAGCAGATTTCGGAGGGGCCACAGGTCCAATTACAGGTAATCCTCGAATTACAGGTAATCCTCGAGTTCATTTAGTGACCATATTTGTTTGTTATGGAACATGTTCTCAACCCCCATCGGATCTTCGTCACTGTGTGAGTCAATTTGTAAAATTGGCCAGGGGATTTTGAAAGTCAGCAGATCTGCTGGGGAGGATTCCAGTTTTCTTCGCTTCGAAAAAACAGGTTTTCTGAAGCTTATTTCATTTATTTCTCAGGAAGAAGAAAGACACCAGCCGTACTCAACTTATGACCCCAAATCAAGGCTCATGTTTAGGGTTGTTAAGCGAGATGCTCGTTAAGTGAGCTTTGGCCATGGTGAGTTGGCTGTGGCGAGTTGGCCGTAATGAGTCAGCTGTGGCGAGCAGGCCATAATGCGTGGCCGTGGCAAGTTGGCCGTGGTGAGTTGGCTGTAATGAGTTCGCCATAATGCATGGCCGTGGCATGTTGGCCATGATGAGTTGGCTGTAATGAGTTGGCCATAATGCGTGGCCATGGCAAGTTGGCCATGATGAGTTGAGTTGGCTGTAATGAGTTGGCCGTGGTGAGTTGGTCACGGTGAGTTGAATTGGCCATAAAGAGTTGGCTATGGTGAGTTGCCATAATGTGTGGCTGTGGCAAGTTGGCTGTGGTGAGCTGAGTTGGCCGTGGTGAGTTGGTCATGGTGAGTTGAATTGGCCATAATGTGTTGGCTATGGTAAGTTGCCATAATGCATGGCCGTGGCAAGTTGGCTGTGGTGAGCTGAGTTGGCCGTGGTGAGTTGGCTGTAATGAATTTGCTGTGGTGAGTTTGCCATGGCAAGCTGGCAGTAATGAGTTGGCTATGGTGAATTGGCTGTGTGAGTTGGCCACAGTACATTGGCTGTGGCAAGTTGTATCATTCCTATTTGCGGTATCCTGCAGTGACATGACCTTGCTTTAAGATATCTTTGCCCAAAATGGGCGTTTTCGGTTTTCAGCAAAAGTGCCCCATTGCTTTGCTTAATAATCGTATTGTTTATTAACAACCATCACATAAAAGGTTGTCAAATCAGGTTAGTCACATGGGTGACCTGCTTTACAACCATAATGGGCAGCAGGCTCCATTATGGTCGTTAAGTTGAGGATGACTTGAGAAGGTCCAAGAACCCCAGTGAAAAGGCACAGGGGGTGGAAATTAAGTTGCAAAGGACAACTTAATTTTTCCAACCCATGAAGTCCACCTCCAGGAACTTCCCCACTCCTCAGTTTGACAGCTGCCAATCACCTCACCTGTCATTCTGGTAGACTTCCATGCAACTGTTCAACTCTTCTAGTTCCTCCTTTAGTAGCTGCAGGTTGGAGTTGACGTAGCTGAGTTCCAAAGCAACCGTCTCTTTGACTTTGTGGTTGCTCGTGGCCCTGAGACCACAACGAAGAAAAGAGAAAAAAAAATTACTTAAGTCTCTCCAGTTAGTCCTTGACTTACAACAGTTCATTTAGTGACTGTTCAGAGTTACAACGGCGCTGGGAAAAAAAAAGGGACTTATGATCGGTTTTTCAGTTACGACCTTTCCAGTACCCCGTGATCATGTAATCAAAATTCAGAGGCTTGGCAGCTGTTCCATGCTTGTGACAGTCACAGCCTCCCAGGGTCACGGGTGATCCCCTTTTGCGGCCTTCCAACCAGCAAAGTCAAAAGGGAAGCCAGATTCACTTAACAACCGGGTTACGAATCAAACAGCTGCACTGATTCGCTGAACTGTCGCAAGAAAGGTCGTAAAAGAGGATGAAGCTCGCTTAATGAATTTCTCACTTAGCAATGTAATTTTGGGGGGGGGGCTCAATTGTGGTCGTAAGTAGAGGACTACCTGTAATAAAAAGAAAAAAAAAAAGGATATTATTATTATTCTATTATTCATTAAACATGAAACTCAAGTCCTTAATTTGCAATTTATTTTCCATAGGTTTTCCCAATCTTCCAAATGTATGCTATATATACAAAGTTTTTTGGCCCAGGTTATCATTTTGAATTTTGATCACGTGACCATGGGGATGGCACAATGGTCGTAAGTGTGAAAAAACAGTCATGTCATGTTTTCCCTCCCAGTGCCGTTATAACTTCGAACCTTCTAAACAAATGGATGGAAGTTAAGAATTAGCTGCAATGCAACAACACCAAAAACAGGCAGAAATTGCATTGGTTGGGAATTTAGCACAATGGCCACCAATCTTGAAAAAGCCTTCAATGAAGATATTTATATAAATGGGATTTTTTTTTTACAAAAGCCTAAGATTGAAAAACTAAGCTTGTCAGATGTTGCATTTTTTCAATCAATCAAACTATGGAGTAGAGAGTTGGTCCCTGGACAGAAAGCCAGTGGAAGAGACCACCAAGCATTTGAAATGTGGATTTACAGGCGGCTGTTATGTATGAGTTGGGTTGACAAAATCAGAAACTAGGAGGGGATAAGTCAGGAAAAGTCAAGGGAAATAATCAAAAACCATTAAAAAGCAGAAGTTGGAGTATTTTGGACGTGCGATGTGACACCTGGAAAAATATGGCATCTTTCACTTAATCCTTCAGGGAAAAATTGAAGGCAAACGAGGTCCAGGCAGAAGAACATCCTGGCTTCCAAATCTAAGGGACTATTTTGGAGAAAACTCAACAGCACTTTTTCGTGTGGCTGTTTGATCAAAATAGGATGGCCAACATGATCGCCAATGTCCAATGACAGATGGGGGGGGGGAGAAGAAGGAGAAGGAAGAGGAGGAGGAGGAGGAAGAGGAGAGGGAAATGGAGAGGAAGAAGGAGGAGGAGAAAAAGAAGAAGAAGGAGAAGGAGAAGGAGAAGGAGAAGGAGAAGAAGAAGAAGAAGAAGAAGAAGAAGAAGAAGAAGAAGAAGAAGAAGAAGAAGAAGAAGAAGAAGAAGAAGAAGATTTTTTTGTACATTGACCTTTTCAGAAAGGATGTTTTGAATGTTTTCAACCAACATCTCCCATCTTTGGACTACGTAGGTGTATAGGCAGTTGTGTGCATTGTGTATCTCTGTAAATGTTTTCCTTTCCTCCCTTTCTAAGTTTCTGAACATTAAGCAGCCACAAAATACTGAAAGTCAGGCAGAAAAAAGACTGCGGAGGTCACCAGCTGACCCTTGAATAACAACTTTGCATACCAACTGTCCCGGGGGTTTTTCACTCTTCAAGCAAGCAAGACAATCCCTCTTGACGATTTTCTGGGGACTCGTCTCAAAGAAGGAACCATTCTGATGAACCAGCGCTATTCACCCTCGCAAATGGGATTCTAATTTAGCCCACACAAACCTTCCTGTTTACATAGTTTTACAACATGACAAACAAAAAGAATACAAAAGCAACGACCGTCTTCCCCCGAAAATAAGACCCTGTCTTATATATATATATATATATATTTTGCCACCAAAAAAGGCACCAGATCTTATTTTCGGGGGATGTCATCCAATGAACTAACCTCACTTGTGCATGTCGCCCCTGGCCTCCTTTTCGCTGTCAGAGGCCTTTAGCAACTTCTTCTTCTGCGGCTTTCAAGGCTTTCCTGGAGGCCTCTGCAGCCGATAAGAGAGCTCTGGATCGATCCTAAGCTTTGTTATCAGCTCCACAGGCCTTCAGGAAAGCCTTGCCAACCTTGCCGGTGGCAGAAGAAATGGGCTGGCAAGGCAGGTGTTGGGGTGTGCCAGGCCTGGCTATACCTGTCCAAAGATAAGTAGTCGGGCAGCTCCACCACCCACATCCTCACCCTAGCTTAATTTTTACCCGTCTACTTTGGAGTGGGCGGGATCTTAATTAGGGCTTATATTGGGCACATGCATAAAAATTCAAGTTAGGACTTACTTTCAGGGTAGGTTGTATTTTTGGGAAAACAGGGGAATTAGGAAAGGAAAAAGGGAAGTAGGGGAAAGCAAGGGGGGAAAAAAGGGGGGGGGGAAAAGGCATTGACTAGCCCACGCAAACCTGAACAGATTCTCGGCCCCGGTTCTCATCCTCATCTCTTTATTGATCTGCTGGTTGATTCTTGCACGGCGGTGTTGCAACTTAGTACGTTGCGTCTGGGCCAAGGAGTCACAACCCTGCCAAAAAAGAAATGAAGCATAACAACAACAACAACTCCAAATAACAGTTAATCAGAGTTGGACTTTGTAATCTAGTCCAATCCCCTGCCCAAGCAGGAGACCCTACACCATTTCGGACAGATGGGAGTCCGGTCTCTTCTTGAAAGCCTCCAGTGATGAAGCTCCCACAACTTCTGTTCCATGGGTTGATTGTTCTCCCTGTCAGAAAATTTCTCCTTATTTCCAGGTTGAATCTCTCCTGGATCAGTTTCCATCCATTATTCCTTGTCTGGCCTTCAGATGCCTTGGAGAATAGCTTGACCCCCTTCCTCCTCTCTGGGGCAGCCCCTCAAATGTTGGAAGTCTGCTCTGGGTCCTTCTTTTCCTTAAACTAGACATGTCTTCTGTCCATCCATGGTTTGCTCAGATTTCTTTCTTTCTTTCTTTCTTTCTTTCTTTCTTTCTTTCTTTCTTTCTTTCTTTCTTTCTTTCTTTCTTTCTTTCTTTCTTTCTTTCTCTCTCTCTCTCTCTCTCTCTCTCTCTCTCTCTCTCTCTCTCTCTCTCTCTCTCTCTTTCTTTTGCTTTGGAGAATAGCTTGACTCCTTCCTCTCTCTGGGGCAGCCCCTCAAATATTAGAAGATGCTCTCCTGTCTCCCCTGGTCCTTCTCTTCAGTAGACTAGCCATGCTCAGTTCCTATAAGCGTTCTTTGAATGTTTTAGCCTCCAGTCCCCTAATCATCCTGGCTGTTCTTCTCTGCACTCTTTCTAGAGTCTCAATTATCTTTTTTGAGACTACAATAAAAATAATAACAATGTCCCTGAAGGACATTGAAGGAAAGGTAGAGACAAAGCTAACACAGAGATGTCCCAATGGGGTTTTTTTTTCTTGGAAGACGTTTCGCTTCTCATCCAAGAAGCTTCTTCAGCTCTGACTGGATGATGGGGAATGGAAGGATTCATACTCCTTGCAATTTGAGATGCAGACAACATACTTCTCCCCAATCGCCTGTGACAGTGAAGGGACACAGGGCAGAAAACACAGCTCCACAACACAGCAGTTCCAAGAAGGCTCCCCACCCATTTGCACCACTCAGGCTATCCCAAGGACACAGATCAACCTCCAAGTGGCCTCAATGACCCCCTAAAAGGATGCAAATGACCAGCTGCCTGCAAGGAGTATAAATCCTTCCATTCCCTGCTATCTAGTCAGAGCTGAAGAAGCTTCTTGGATGAGAAGCAAAACATGATGTGAAAATCCAGTAGCCTCTTGAAAAAAAAAACAAAAAACCCTTTTGGGACAAGGAGAAGAACACATGAAGGACAAAACTATTTCTGTATTGGATATGTCTCTTTGGGTTTCCTTGAATCATCCCCAGTAAAAAAGCTTCTGGCTTAAATTCAATATCATACCCTGTAATTTGTCTTATCCATTTTTTCCATTTTTTCCCAGTATTTTTTAACTTTGGGGCATTTCCACCACATGTGATAGTATGTTCCATCTGTGAGCTTACATTTCCAGCATTGTGGTTTCATATTCGGGTATATTTTGGGCAATCTCGCCGGTGTCAAATGCCACCTATAAAACATCTTGATTAAATTTTCTTTATATGCTGCTGATAGCGTTAATTTGCAGTTTTTGGTCCAAATTTTCTCCCAATCTTCGAGATGTGACCTACATTTTGTGCCCAAGCAATCATTGGGCCCTTAACTACTACTTCCTCCATTTCTGCTTGGAGTAAATAATTATATTGTTCTAGTAAAAAAAGTTTCTTCTTTACCGGTTAAAATTTGGTCTAACAGAAGGGTTCCCTTTCTATTCCAAATTCCTCCATATCTTTTTTATACCTAGTTTTCATCTGCATATATGGCCATCAATGTACAATTATAACTTGTTCTTTTAATTTTTCCTTTGTTTTTAAATCCCCCTGATTATCTAATAATTCCTTATATCTAATCCTCTTTTAGAACAAAACTATTTCTAAGTACCTGTAGTCCTTGACTTATAAGCAGTTGTTTAGTGACTACCAAGGGACTGATGGCCATTTTTCACACTTACGACCACTGCAGAATCCTCACAGTCATCTGATCAAAATTTGGAACTTGGCAACTGACTCCTATTTATGACGGTTGCAGTTTCCCGGGGTCACGTGATCCCCTTTTGCAACCTTCTGACAAGCAAAGGAAGCCAAATTCACTTAACAACTGGGTTACTAATTTATCAGCTGCAGTGATTCACTTAACAACCGGGGCCAGAAAGGTTGTACAATGGGGCAAAATTCACTTAATGACTGGCTCGCTTAGCAACAGAGATTCTGGGCTCCACTGCAGTCATAAGCTGAGGCCTCTCTGTAAAATGGGCATCCAGGGAAAAAGTTTAAAATTCTTCCAAAGTATTGGATAAAGCAAAGTGAGGGACGGCACAGATTTATTGTTAAACTAGCTCAATATCCGTGCTTCGCTACGAAACTACGTGCCTGGGGAGGAAAATAAGGGGAGCAAAATTCTGCCTCTGCCTACCAGCATCCATCGGTATTCATCTGGCTAGCATCCTGTCAGTGTGCAAGAGAGTTGAGGGCTGTTTGGAAACTGAAAGAGTACTTGCTGTGTGAGCAAGAAGGAGACAGCAAGGAGCCTGGGCATGGCTTAGCTCAACTGTTCTGGACTAAAGCTGGTTACTGCTCTGAAACTGAAACGCCTCTCCTCTGCTGGTGCTTTGCCTTTGGAAGAGAATTTCTTTTCAGGTGGGGAGGGGAAGTAGAACTTCTTAGCACCAGAGCATCATCATCATCTAGGAAATACTCTAAATGCTCTGAGGGACTTTTGAGAAATCCTTTTTTAATGAGCCCCTAGAAGCCAAGAGGAACATACGTGTCAAATTTCAAGTTTGTAGGCTTTACGGTTCTGGAGATTTTGCGATGATGTGTGAGTGGCATTTGGCTCTCTCTCCCCCCCTCTCCCTCCCTCCTTCCCCCCCTCTCTCTCTATATATACATATATTTGTTTTCTGAGGTTCTTGCGGGTATTTGTATGTGGATCTTTGGTTATTCGGGTTTTCTCCCGCGTAAGATTGGAAGTATCTAGGCAACGTTTCGATGAAGTCTCATTCATCATCTTCAGGCTTGGTCTTCAGCTCTGTGCTTCTCAGAGTGATTCTGAGAAGCACAGAGCTGAAGACACAAGCCTGAAGATGATGAATGAGACTTCATCGAAACGTCTCCTAGATACTTCCAATCTTACGCGGGAAAAAACCCGAATAACCAAAGATCCACATACAAATACCCGCGAGAACCTCAGAAAACAAATATATATATATATATATATCTGGCATTCAGCTTTGTTTGGGTATTTTCCCACGTCATAATAGTGGTGCTTTTAAAGTTGTAGCAACGTTTCAGCAGAATCTCATCTGCCATCATCAGGCTTCTGTATGGTGTTTGTCTGTGAGTCAGACTTTTACAGTGATTTCAGATTTAAATTTGGGGCAGCCTATTGCTGTGTCAGAATGGTTTTTTCTTCCTCCTGATTGGTTGAGAGTCTTGGTCTGTGTTTATTGTTCTTGGAGTTTGCTGTGTTCTGCTACTAATATCTTCTGTCTGTTTTTTTGGCTCTTTTTGTATCTTGATTGGCTGGCAACCTTGTGTTACTTTATTGGAGGCCTTTAGTGCAGCTTGGCTTCAGGTAAATGGACGGCTATCATTCGTTAGGAAGCTGGGTTTCATCTGGGTGCCTGGTTGGGGTGTGTTTGAGCTGGAGGTATCAGGGGAGATCTGTTTGTGCCCAGGTATTTGCCTGGCTTGTGGTGTGGAGATCTTTTTGTTTGTGAGTGCAGGCTTCCAAATGATTGACAGCCTGGTGGAATCATCTCTTCTCTTCATACTTTCTGGTCTTTTTTCAATCTCTATGGCTTCTCTGATGATTCTGTGGCTGGGATTTTCTATAATGGCTAGGGTTTTGGTGCCATTGAAGTTGATGTGGGAAAATACCCGAACAAAGCTGAATGCCATACATGTAAGTACCCGCGAAAACTTCACACACACACACACACACAAACACACACACACACACACATATATATAGAGAGAGATAATCCCACTGAAGTTTAGTTTTTTTCAGAATTTTCCTGGAGCTCACTCATCTTCAGGGTGGGGATGGGAGAGTGTGTGGAAGCAGTGTTATCATAAGGACCAACAATTCCTGTAAATGATGAAATGGAACTTTTTAAAGTTTCCTTGACGTGGGAAAAAGGCCCCTTTGAGAGTGAGGGTTGAGTCAGCGACGACGAAGGACGCCCCAGGCTGATCTTCAGATAAAGCTCTCCTCCCACAGGGACAAAGAACAAACCCCCAGCCTTAGCAACCAAGAGTGCAAGTATGTCAGAATTTCTTCAGGCCAGGGCCTGTCTCCCTCCTCCCCATTTTCTTTTGGCAAGCTGGCTACAAAAAGGGAGAGGACATTCCATTCGGAAGTTGGGTTAAAAGGAGAATATTTGTAGCTCAAGGTGGAAATTAGGGGTCCTAGGTGCTTTCTGAACTTGGTAAGTTTTCTTGGAGACGTTTCATGACCCAACTAGGTAACATCATTAAAGATCCTTCCTTCCTCCCTTCCTCCCTCCCTCCCTCTCCTTTCCTTCTTCTCATTCTCCTTCCTTCCTCCATCCTCCCCTCCCCTCCCCTCCCTCCCTCCCTCTCCCCTTCTCTTTCCTCCTCTTTCCTTCCTTCTTTCTCCTCGGTGCTCTATCAGTTTGGCTGTTTTCTTGCAGATGTTAACACCATCAGTGGTAGAAGGTGTTGGAAGTTACAATTCTCTTCTAGGAAAACAGCCCCCACCCTTAATAGTCAAGGAGGGCTATTAAAAAAGCCTACTTACTTTTCACAACAAAGGAAGGAGAAAATTGCAGGCATGAGATACAGAGAAAAAATCCTACAAACTAGCTAAGATCCTTTCCCATAGAAATCGAATAGATGGCAAGTTATGAAAACTTGTGAAAAGCAAACCAAAAGGAAACTCAGGATATTGCAACCTAATGCAACAAGCAGCTACAAAGTGAACAAACAATTACTCCTTCCAAGATCCCAATATCAAGAAACAGGAACTCCACAAATCAAAGACTTCAAGGTTTCACACTTACAAAATCAAAGGATCTGAAGGGTATAAAAAAGGGGGTTTCTCTACTCACAAGATTAGATTAATCCTAGGAACACTGTAACATTTCTTTCCTGCCTTCCTATTAATAAACTGATTCTGACTTTCAATGCAGCTGACCAAATCATTTTGCATTTCTCCCAGCCAGGAAATTTGAATCCACAAAAGGAAAGAACTTTGCCTATTCCTTAAAGGGCAAGGTTTCTTTTTTCCTTTCCTCAAAGGGAGGGAGGTTGTGAAGAGGAGGATGAGGAAGAAGAAGAAGAAGCTGTCTGTGAGGTCCTTCCAGCTCTCTGAGCTTGGCTGTTTTCTTGCAGATGTTTCATTACCCCACTAGGTAACATCAGCAGTGCTAGAAGAGAGGGGGTTTCTGGAGGAGGAGGAGGAGGAGGAGGAGGAGGAGGAGGAGGAGGACTTGCAGCTCTCTCGCCTTGATTGTTTTCTTGCAGACATTTCTTTACCAAACTAGATAACATCAGCAGTGCTACAAGCAGAAATACTTGGGATAGCAACTTTTTTTATTTAGTTAATGTGATTTCGAGGCTGCCTCAGTGCTTCAGAATTGTCAGCTGTGTTCCACTGGATAGGACCCGACCTATCTAACCCATACGTACTCACAGTGGCCAACCAAGGAGGACCAGCAGTAGATGCTCCACAGAGTTGGTCCTGCTGCCTTCAAAAGTTAAGAAGTGCTGATCCATAGGACTTCCATGAATTGGACCAACCTTGCTTTGAAGCCAGCCTAAGATGAAAGCCATCACCACATCTCGTGGCAAACTTTTAGTTCACCTTCAAACCACTTAGGACAATGTCTCCTCAGCCCCACCATTCTCCACGTCAAAGGGGAAACATCTTTGAAGACACCTTAATCTTCCTTTGAAACATGCCAACCTCTCCTTCTTCCAAGTTGGTGGCCTTCTGATGCGAGAACTACAATGCTCACTCTACCAGATTCCAGTGGTGTAGAGATTTAGGAGGTCAGTGCCCATCACGTCAAATTTGCAGATGACACCAAGCTGGCAGGAATAGCCAACACTCCAGAAGATAGGCTTAAGATATGGAAGGATCTGGACAGGCTTGAACACTGGGCGCTATCTAACAAAATGAAATTCAATGGTGAAAAAAGGAAGGTTCTGTCAACTCATAAAACATTCCTATGCCTGTTTTAATAGTTGCCATTAAAAAAGGGGGGGGGTGAGGGAAGGAAATCTGGAAAGGCAGTGCAGAAGTTTGGAAGCCAAAGTACATTCCAACTCTTATCTTTAAAATATTGTAATTAAAATACCAGAGCTTTTTTGCCTGCAGAATATATATAATTTGAGAATGGGAATGATGGCACCCAGCCCGTGCATGTGCTCAATGGAGAATCTGATTTATGAGACACCCAGAAGGAAGAGGGGGAAACAGGGTCACAGGGGATTGTAAATGATGTAGGCCAGAGTTGGCTTCATACAGGGCAGTGCCAGTATGTTGCCTTGAATGAGTCCTTCGAAGTTTCCTGAAGTTTGGCTTGAGAATCATGATTTAATCAGAGCGATTTGCTGGAATCCTGACAGGTTCTACATTTAGGCAAGAAAAACCAAATAATGCACAGGTACAGTACATATGGTATATATTGCTCAATAGGAGGAACTGTGCGAGGGATGTTGGAGTCCTAATAGACAATCCCTTAAATAGGAGCCAGCCGTGTGCAGCAGCTGCCAAAAAAGCCAACACAGTTCTAGGCTGCATAAACAGAGAGGTAGAATCAAGATCATGTGAAGGGTTAATTCCACTGTATAAGGGCCTTAGTGAGGCCACACCTGGAATCCTGCATCCACTTTTGGTCACCACGATGTAAAAAAAGATGTTGAGACTCTAGAAAGAGTACAGAGAAGAGTAACAAGGAGTATTAGGGGACTGGAGACTAAAACATATGAAGAATGGTTGCAGGAACTGGGTATGTCTAATCCAGAGGTCTCATTCTCACGGCCCGTGGGCCAATTGCGGCCTACAGGACGATATCCTGTGGCCCTCACCATGATATGAAAGTATAATATCCCTTATGTGGCCCAGCCTCACCCAGCCTCTGCCTCCAGTGGCCCCCAGGGAAATTGAGTTTGAGACCCCTGGTCTAGTCTAATGAAAAGAAGGACTAGGAGAGACATGACAGCAGTCTTCCAATATCTCAGGGGCTGCCCCAAAGAAGAGGCAGTCAAGCTATTCTCCACAGCACCTGAGGGCAGTACAAGAAGCAATGGGTGGAAACTAACCAAGCAGAGAAGCAACCTAGAAATAAGGAAGAATTTCCTGACAGTGAGAACAATTAATCACTGGAAAAACTTGCCTCCAGAAGTTATGAATTCTCCAACACTGGAAATTTTTAAAAAGAGGTTGGATAACCATTTGTCTGGTGTAGGGTTTCCTGCCTAAGCAGGGAGTTGGACTAGAAGACCTCCAAGGTCCCCTCCAACTCTGTTATTCTATATATGTATATATTCTATACATGTGTAGGATACCAGATTGGATTGAGGCCATCCAAATTCTTTCTACACAGCTGGTTGGGTGTGGCCGTGTTTAGTTTTGCAAAAGAGAGATGTTCTCTGCCGACAGAGAACAAGCTGGAGTTGTTATCGCCTTTGGTTGCACAAATTTAAGGTGTTATTTTTGTTGGCTGCCCTTACTGATTCTGCATGTAACAAAGAGCACGATCAGCCTATTGCAATTCCCGGGAACAAGCTGGAAAGTAAAACACAAACATAGGTTTCCCAATCACGCAGTTCCTGATCTGGGGAAACAGCGTTTTGCAAAATGAAGGAAAGCAGGATGGAATAGTTAAGCCAAAGCAATTAAGAGCAGGAGAGAAGATGGAAGAAAACAAGAATCAGTGAACAGAAAAGAACTATTGGTAGCTCCGGGGTGTGGGTGGGTGGGTGTTGAACTATGAGGTCCTTGGCGCTCTCTGAGCTGGGCGGCTTTCTTGCAGACCTTTCATTACCCAACTAGGTGACATCATAAGTGCTAGAAGGGAGTAGGGTTTGCGCGGAGGAGGAGGAGGACGACGACTGTGGGGTCTTTGGTACTCTCTGAGTTTGATGATTTTCTTGCAGATGTTTCATTACCTAACTAGGTAATATCAGTGCTAGAAGGAAGGGATGTTTGTGAGGAGAAGGAGGAGGAGGAGGAGGAGGAGGAGGAGGAGGAGGAGGAAGGAGGAGGAAAAAGAAAAGAAGAAGAAGAAGATAGATTGTCTACTATTGATCTCACCCCTTTCCTAAGAGGTCTGTAGGGGGCGTGCATAAGTGCACCAACGTGCCTACCGTCCCTGTCCTATGGTTTCTTTTATTTTTCTTATATGTATCCATGCATTCATAACTATGTTTTTACTTATACCTATTATCTTGTAAACAATTAACAAAAATAAATAGAAAAAGAGGAGGAGGAGGAGGAGGAGGAGGAGGAGGAGGAGGAGGAGGAGGAGGAGGAGGAGGAGGAGGAGGAGGAGGAGGAGGAGGAGGAAGAAAACAGCAACAACAACTATGGGCTCCTTGATGCTCTCTGAGCTTGATGGTTTTCTTGCAGACATTTCATTACCCAACTAGGTAACAACATCAGAATTACAAAATAACAGAGTTGGAAGGATGTCTTCTACTTCACAGGTGCCTATCCTGTGGGCCACTGCCCACTAGTGGGCTGTGAATGGTTTGTAACTGGGCCGTGTGTGGGAGCGACAGGTACAGGTGCACTGATTGCGGAGATGGAATTGTGCGTCCCATTTCTGCGAGCCACTTTAAGATGGATGGACCAACTCCCAGAATTCCTTAGCTAGCTATTGAAGTTGAAGTCCATCCATCTTAAAGGGGCCAAGCTTGAAAAACATTGGACTATTTTTTTAGCATGCAGGGTGGGGAATTCTGGGAGTTGAAGTCCACCCATCTTAAATGGGCCAAGCTCCAAAAACATTGGTCTTTTCTTTCAGCTTCCAGTTTGGGAATTCTGGGAATTTAAATCCCATGCAACCAATTCAGAAACCCATGAAAGGGGATTACAGGTAGTCCTCGATTTACAACACTACACTTAGTGGCCATTCAAAGTGACAATGGCACTGAAAAAAAAGTAATTGATGACTGGTTTTTTTCCCCACTCTTAAGACCACTGCAGCATCTCCATAGTCACGGGATCAAAACGCGGGCCCTTAACAGAGAGAAAGGTCGTAAAATGGGGCCGAGCGCACTTAACAACCGTCTTGCAAAGGAAGCTTTTGGGCTCAGTTGCGGTCGTTAAGTCGAGGACTACCTGTATTTTGGGGAGAAAAAGAAAAATATAAAAGGGGAAAATCCCAGGGAGCAAGCAGGCCCGGCTGGAAGCAGATGGACGAAGGCCTCCTGACCAGGCCCTTTCATTCGGCTGGAGAGATAACAGCCCAGCCAGGGCCTGGTCACCATGGCAACCTTCAACCCCTCGACAATGCGTGCCTGGGGATTGAGGGGGGGGGTGAGTGGGTGGGCTGCTTTGCTGCCCCTTCCCTCTTTTAAAAACTTCTGAGATTTCGAGGGGCCGCCACATCAAGTTTTGGAAATCTCTCCTTGTGGGTCAAATGGACAACCAGGGGCTTCCCTACGTCCACAAAAAGGAGGAAAACAATCTGTGAGAAATAAACCAGACCTGGCAATGAATTTTTGCAACCATTGTGTCTTCCTTTCCTTTCCTTTCCCTTTCCCCTTTCTTTTTTTCCTTCCCTTTTTTCTTTCCCTTTCTGTTTCCTTTCTTTCCCTTCCCTTCTCCTTTCTCTCCTCCCTCCCTCTCTTTCTCCCATTCCTTCCCCTTCCTTTTTTCTTTCTCTCCTTTCTTCTCCATTTCCTTATTTCCTTTCCCCTCCTTCCCATTTCATAGAATAATAAGAGTTGGAAGGGATCTTAGAGGTCATCTAGTCCAACCCCCCCTGCTTAAGCAAGACAGTTTATCTCCCTCCCTCTTCTTTCTCTTCTTCCTCCCCCTTCCTTTTTCTCCTTCTTTTCTTTCTCTTTCTGTTCTCCATTTCCTTCTTTCCTTCCTCCTTCCTATTTCTTTCCCGTCCTTCCCCTTCCTCCCTTTTCTTTCTCTCCTTCCTTCCCCCTTCCTTTTTCTCCTTCTTTTCTTTCTCTTTCTGTTCTCCATTTCCTTCTTTCCTTCCTCCTTCCTATTTCTTTCCCATCCTTTTCCTTCCTCCCTTTTCTTTCTCTCCTTCCTTCCCCCTTCCTTTTTCTCCTTCTTTTCTTTCTCTTTCTGTTCTCCATTTCCTTCTTTCCTTCCTCCTTCCTATTTCTTTCCCGTCCTTCTCTCCTTCCTCCCTTTTCTTTCTCTTCTTCCTCCCCCTTTATTTCTCTTTCTGTTCTCCATTTCCTTCTTTTTCTCCCCCCCCCCCCCCGCTTCCTTCCTATTTCTCTCTTTTCTGGCTCTATTTCCTTTCTTTCTTCCCTCCTTCCTATTTCTCCCTCCTTTCTCTCCTCCATTTTCTTCCTCTCTCCCTCCCCTATTTCCTCCCTCTTTCTTTTTCTCCTTCCTTCACCTCCATTTTCTTCCTCCCTCCCTCCAAACATCAATTTTTCAGGATTATTCACCTGTTATTTTATTTTATTAGGTTTCGTTTAAACGCCTGCCCCCCCCCCAGCAAGCACACTGAAAAAACAAATAAGGAAAGCCATCCATAATGACGCAATCACTGTACTCTGCAAAAGATCTTAAGCCAAACGTTTCCCAAACTTTCCCCTTTATTACCCGAAACTTATTTTCAGAAACTCAAAAGTTTCCCAACATATGAGAAACACCCCCAAGTCATCTCCCACTCCCAGAGGGGTTAAATTATTTTCAAGCCTAACTCTGATTTCTTTCATCTGATACCTTCCAAAATGTGTTAAGACTACAGGTAGTCAGTCCTCATTTTATGGCAGTAATTGAGTCTGCCCATTTACGGTCACTAATCATGATGGTCATAGAACAGCTCACCATGTGATAGGACCAATTCTTAACCCCCTTTTTTCTGCATCGGTTGTTTAATAAATGCATGGCCATTAAACAAACACCCAGGTTTCTAAATGAACTCACTGTTCGCTATTTTTTTTTTTTCTGAAAACCAGAATAAATGCATTTTTGGCAAAAAAAACACCCAACCCATTGGAAATTATCATTATGTAATTGTGGGACTCTGCAAACTGCTATAAATATAGGGGATAGGTGTGGCCATCGGAATCAATTTTAAGTACATCTAGTCCTTGACTTACAGCAGTTTGTTTAGTTTGTTTAGTTCAAAGTTACAACAGAAGAAATTACAGCAGAAAAAAAGTGACTGATGGAAGTTTTTTCACACTTATGACTGTTGTTTGTAGCATCCCCGTCGTCAGGAAATCAACATTTAAATGCTACATGGTAACTGACTCAAATTTACAACGGCAGTAGTGTCCCAGGGATAGGTGATCCATTTTTGTGACCATTTGATTAACAAAGTTAATGGGAAAAGCCAGATTCGTTTAACAATCGTGTTCCTAACTTAACAAGGGTAGTGGTTCATTGAACGTCTGGGTTAAGGAAGGTCGTAAAATGGAGCAAAGCTCACTTAACAACTGTCTTGCTTAACAACCAAAAATCTAGAGCTTTATTGTGGTTGGAAGTCGAGGACTACCTATACCTATGGGGGGAGGGGGCATCATAAATTAGTAAGCAGCCGTTGTAAATCAAGAATTATCTGTACTGTACAGCCACAGTAAAGTTAAATAGAATATTTTTTTCTGGATTCCCAAAACCAATAATTCATCCTCATGCATTTTGCAAATCACAAATTTCCTGTTGCCTTTTTTGGCCTCAGGTAGGAAAAGATTAAACTTTCATTTTTCTTTTTGCTTGTTCAAGTCAACAAGGAAAATAATTTAAAAAAATAATAATTCTAGCATAAACCAGTTGGGAGAAGTGGCAGCAGCTGTTAAATGATTTAGACTGGGTGAAACCAGGCTCAATAGCAGGAACTGGGAGAAGGATCTTGGAGTCTTAATGGACAACCAGCTAAATAGGAGCCAGCCGTGTGCAGCAGCAGCCAAAAAAGCTAATGCAATCCTAAATTGCATAAACAGAGGGATACAATCAAGATCAAGGGAGGTACTAATACCACTCAGTAAAGCCTTAGTAAGACCACACCTAGAGTCCTGCATCCAGTTTTGGTCACCGCATTAGAAAAAAGAGGTTGAGACTCTAGAAAAAGTGCAGAGAAGAGCAACCAGGTTGATGAGGGGACTGGAGACTAAAACATACGACGAACGGTTGCAGGAACTGGGCCTGGCTGGTCTAGGGAAGAGAAGGACCAGGGGAGACAGGAGAGCATCTTCCAATATTTGAGGAGCTGCCCCAGAGAGAAGGAAGGGGTCAAGCTATTTTCCAAGGCACCCGAAGGCCAGACAAAGAATAATGGATGAAAACTGAACAAGGAAGAGATTCAACCTGGAAATAAGGAGAAATTTTCTGACAGTGAAAGCAATCAACCCAAGGAACAGAAGTTGCCTTCAGAAATTGTGGGAGCTTCATCACTGGAAGTTTTCAAGAAGAGACTGAATGGCCATTTGTCAGGAATGGTGTAGGGTCTCCTGCTGGGGAAGGGGGTTGGACTAGATGACCTACAAGGTCCCTTCCCACACTGTCAATCTGTTAATTTGGAACAATTCTGAAAAGTAACATTTCTCCCCATTCCAGGCAGTTTTAAATAAAATTTTAAGCAAGTGGTGTTTCCTATATTACAGGCTGCCCCCAGCTTACAACAATTCACTTAGTTACAATGGCAGTGAAAAAAGGGACTTAGGACTGTTTTTCACAGTTAATTACCGTTTGCAGAATCCCCATGGTCACGTGATTTAACTGACTCGTATTTGTGATGGTCGCATGGTCCCAGTGTCACGTAGTGTCCTTTTGCGACCTTCGGACAAGCAAAGTCCATGGAGGGGAAGGCCAGATTCACTTAACGACCGTTTCGACGAAATGTACCCACTGCAGGGATTCACTTTAACAACGCTGTCAAGGAAGGTCGTAAAACGAGGCAAAACTCATTTAACACGTTTTGCTTAGCAACATAAATATTGGGTTCAGTTGTGGTCGTAAATTGAGGACCTGTATTCTGACATGGAAATTTTCTTGCATTTATACACTTAAGTCATAATTATAGAGGTGACTTAAATGGCCAACATCATTTGTGACAATCAAGGCAAGAAAGTTCCAGATCAGGATAGGATATTAGATAATCCTCGACTTACGACAATTGAGCCCAAGATTACTGTTGCTAAGCGAGACAGGTGTTCAGTGAGGCCTGCCCCTTTTTATGACCTTTTTTTTGCCACCGTTAAGTGAATCACTGCAGGTGATAAGTTTACGTGACCATGGGGAATGCTGCAACAGTTGTAAGTGTGAAAAACGGTCATAAGTCACATTTTTCAGTGTGGTTGTCATTTGGTCACTAAAGGAACCATTGTAAATTGAGGACTACTGTTATTTAATACATGACATATTTAAATGTTTTTAAAAACATTTTTAGCAGAAGCAAAAATTACTATTATTATTTATTGAATTTATATTGCTGCCTTGCATAGAAGCTAAAAGGTATTGGATTAAAACACACACATGGCTGGAAAAAATGATTAAACAACACATAAATTTGAAGCCTGAAATATTTTTACTAGGAATGGTACTAGAAGGTTATAGCAAAGAAAAGGCTTATTTAATTTATACATGTGTTAACAGCAGCTAGAATTGTATTTGCCCCAAACTGGAAGAATGATAAGATAACGATAGAGCGAAAAATAATTGAAAAAATATTTGAATGTGCAGAAATGAATAGACTGACACTAGAAATTAAAGAAAAAGAAGAATCTGAATATTGTATGGTATGGGATTTGCTTTATCAGTGGATAGAAAATAGAACAAATTAAAAGGGATTAGATGTATTCATAGAGCAATAAGTGAAACTAATGTCATAGACAGTGGACTTCATTGATATTATATATATGGGAATGTGATTATTATGTTGTTAAATTTGATAAGAAGAATATTATTAATAATGGTTAAGTAATTGGGATGTGTACCTAAATGACACAATGGAATGGATTGAAATGGAATGGATTTTTTGTGTATAAAAATAAAAAAAATGTTACTAAAAAAAGAACGTATATTGCTGTCTATTCAACCATGACGACTCGAGGCGGCTTATAGAATGTAAAACCGTGTTTAAAACAAACAAAAAATAAAAACGAACAAAAAGAATCAAATAAATTAATAAAGTACAATAGAACAAAATCTGGAAATAATAATAATAATGAATCACCACCACCCCAATTTTCACCCCTTTTTATATATATATTAAAATACCTTTTTTTACAGCTATCGGGTTGCAATTTTACACAATTTTGCAGCGATTGGATCGCATGTACAAGCCACTGCGAAAAATCACCTTATCCTTTCCAAAAGACACTTCAGGGGTTGTCAATGTATCCCACATCCCCCAGCACAAATTTAGCACACACACACACACACACACACAAGGTTTCAAGCTCTTTGCTGACTTAAATTTATTTTTAAAAAGAAGTGCAAAATGCACTTTGGCAAATCTTGCAGATCAGAAATCAGGAAGTGACTTAAATGGAATACATTCTCCCACCATTTGTTCCAACCATGTCTAGATGAGCCTCCAATACTTTTTTGGCAGCATTGCAGGTCCACCACACGTGAAAAAAATGTGCCTGATACATCTTTGCACTTCCAACAATTTGGAGAAATCTTTTTTGAACGTTTATTTTTTGTTTATTTTTTGTTTTGCTGGCGGAAGATGCCACCTGTAAAACATCTTATAAAAGTTTTCCTTGCAGGCAATAGCCAATGTTATTTTCTTATTGATGGTCCAAAGCTTTTGCCATTTAGCCAATTCAATATTGTAACCAAAATTAACTGAAATTATAAGCAAACATAAGTAGCTATGATGATTAGAATAAGTGAACAATTGTTTATTAATTAGAATAATTCATAAACAATATTATTAAACAAGAGGATTGTAAATGGAGAAGTAAAAGTTATGTACGTACAACAGCAGTTGTAATGCCAGAACGGATGAACCGTGTTGTATTCTTATAATTAAAATAAAAAATAAATAAATAGAAAAGAAAAAGAAATCAAGAACTGACTGGCTCTCAGGTTTTTCGACACTCAACAAGCGAGGAGCGTCGATTACAAAAGCTGTTTACAAGACAATCTTGACAACAGGTGTGATTAAGCAACGGGTTTAAAGGTAGCACATGAGGGAACAGGATGTCTCAAGAGAGGATGCCTTCACCTCGGTGGCCATTTCAGGTCTTCCTTGGACCAAAGCAGGCTCCAGAAAATTTGCCCAGGGTGGGAAAGTCTCGTTGCTCATCAAGAAACTACATCCGGAGATCATGCCCAAACCACCATCACTGGATAGCTGTAGACATCTGGCAGGAGCCTTTTCCGGGTTAATTATTTTCTTTCAGGCGTTTCATTATCCAAACTAGACAGGTAACCAGAGGCTGAGGATGTTCCCCTAGTTTGGGTCATGGAACTTCTGCAAGGAAACCACCCAGCTCAGAGAGCACCAAGGACCCACAGTCCTCCTCCTGTAACCTCCACCCTCCTCCTCTCACAAACCCCATTCCCCAGCACTGATGATGCTACCTAGTTGGGTCATGAAATGTCTGCAAGGAAACCACCAAGCTCAGAGAGCACCACAATCCTTCTCTTCCCCCTCCTCCTCCTCTTCTCTATTCCATAAACATCTCTTCCTTTTAGCACTGATGAAGTTATCTGGTTAGGTCATGAGACGTCTGCAAGAAAGCTCAGAGAGCACCAAGGACCCTTAAGTTCTCCTCCTCCCCACAAATCTCCTCTGTTCTAGCACTGATTATGCTACCTAGTTGGGTCATGAAACATCTGCAAGAAAACCACCAAGCTCAGAGAACACCCAGGACCCCTCATTACAACCTCGAGCTAAAGATATTCTCTGATTGGAACTAAAGATATTCTCTTTGATTGGAACCTATTTTCTAAACCCTGATCTAGTTGTTGGAAGCCAACCAAGAGACTGTGGAGTCCAGGAAAACCTGGGTGGGATTTCAGTCCTAGGGTTGATGACTCATTTTGGGGGATAAAGGGAAGAACCTCAGACAAGATGTGCTTTAGTGGGCGAGGGTCACTCGTCTTCCTCGGGAGCCCATTTCTGCTCCCCCCCTTCACCTCCTGGTCTTCTCCGTTTCAAGGAGGTGGTTTCAAGACATATTTGGGTGCCTGCAGACCAGGCAGCCTTGTGGGGGAAAAAAAAAAACTCTGGAAAGTTCGCTTCTCACTCCCACCTCTCCCCCAGGACTGAAGATGGGTGGGAATTTGGAAAGCTGTGAGGAAGGACTGGCTGGTCAATCTCCTTAGCCTTCCCCCAATCTGGTACTCAGCCCTGGCCAGAAGCTCCCATTAGGTGCCTTCCCAGAGTCCCAGACGAAGAAAAGTTTGGGTTGAGTTGGGTTTAGTTTAATGTCACTGCACCTCGTACAACGAAATTAAATACCATCTTCAGTGCATTATCATGACCATAAACATTAACACAAACACACATCACACATTGAATTGAAAACCTCCGACATCCCACCAACACTGGACTATACAGTAGAGTTCAATAGAGTTCCTGCCCTGGGATAGAAGCTGTTTTTCAGCCTATTTGTCCTTGTTTGTATTGTCCTGTCCCGTCTGCCAGATGGTAATAGTTCACAAAAAAAGGGGGCTTCCTAGGATGAGATGGATCTTTGAGGATGTTTTGGACTTTCTTAAGGCAGCAGGAACTCTAAAGCTCTTCCAAAGAGGGGAGAGAGCAACCCAGGATCCTCTGGGCAATGACATTAACCCTCTGGAGTGCCGTCCTATCTGCCCCTGTGCAATTGACAAACCATACAGAGGTGCAGGAAGTTAAGATGCTCTCTATGTTCCAGAGGTAGGAAGTCACCAGCAGTTTTCCATTCAGTTGTTGTTTCCTGAGAAGCCTCAGGTAGTCTAATCTCTGCTGGGCCCTTTTGACCAGGGCTGCAATGGGAGCCCCCCAGGTCAGGTCCTCTTTTAGGGTAACACCCAGAAACTTAAAACTGGCTCCTTGCTCCCCTCAGTCTCCATTGATAAGCGAGGGCTGGACGTCTGATCTGTTCCTTCTATATAGTCCACTATCAGCTCCTTGGTCGTATTGGTCTGGAGGACTGAATTATTGTCTCCACACCACGAATGCAACCGGTCCACCTCATCTCAGTAGGCAGGCTCACCTCACCACCCCCACCCCACGAGTCCCACCAAAGTAGAGCCGTGGGCAGGGAGAAACCTAAAAAGGCACCCACCCACCCACCTCCACCCCTTGCCCCCCTCCCTGTCAGCCTCACCTTCTGCAGGTTGCAGCTCTTGGAAAGATGCCTGGGGAAGAAGGGAGGCTGGCCGGCTGGGTCCCCATCAGCCTCCCCTCCTGGGGGGCTCTCTTCTTCTTCTGGGGTCATCTCGGCTGGCACCAAGAGGGCATCTGTCCGGGGCAATTCGCAGCACCACTACCAGCAGCAGGCCCCCCCCGCCCCCCCCCCAAAAAACGGAAAGGGGGAGTGCAGCTTTCCTTGACTTGTTTGGGGGAGGGGGACCCCTTCTTCTGCAAGGGAGCCCTAAAAGCCCCTCCCCTTTTCTGGCAATTTCAGGGCTGGGAGGGGGGGTTTCTTAAAATCCCTCCAGTGGGGGGGATTGCTCCCCGATAAATGCCAATTTTGCTGGAGAGGATTTTTTGGGTGGGTTTTTTCGTTGTTGTTGCAAAATCTGGAGGTCTGCCAACTTCGGAGAGGGCTTTGCAAAGCGTGAGGGGAGGGGGGCTTGCAAAAAAAAAAACAAAGGGAGGGAGGGGTTCCTGCAACCCGGACCCCCTCCCCCCGTCTCTTGCGCTCGATCCAGAGCCGCCCCTTCTTGCCGGCGCCCCGAAGAAGCTTCGACTCGCAGACAGCCTCTTTTCTCTCTCCAGCCTTCGCAAAGGGCGCAGGCAGGGGCCGGGCTTGTCTAATGGCGGAGCCCCGCGGTCTGGAAAGGGCGGCTCTTCTGGCCAATCGGGAGAAGGGAAGGGCGGGTCCTCGGTCTTCGAGCCCCGCCTCGGAGCTGCCTTTTTCCCAGGGGAGGGAAGGCGGAGCCCGGGAGGGTTCGATCTCCCGGGGCAACCCCGGAGATAAGAACGCGGTGACGTCACCGAGGGAAAAAGTGCAGGCGGCTCGCACTCCCGCGCTCGCTTTAAGCTTAGATGGGAGGCTGAGCGTGCAATGGAAAAGAGAAGAGAAGAGATGATAGAGAAGAGAAAAGAAATAATAAAGAGAAGAGATAATAATAAATAGAAGAGAAGAGATAATAAAGAGAAGGAGAGGAGATAATAAAGAGAAAAGAGATAATAAATAGAATAAGAGAAGAGATAATAAAGAGGAGAAGAGTTAATAAAGAGAAGAGAAGAGATATTAAAGAGAAGAGAATAAAGAGAAGAGATAATAAATAGAAGAGAAGAGATAATAGAATAAGAAGAGATAATTAACAGGAGAAGAGATAATAAATAGAACAAAGAGGAGAGAAGAGATATTAAAGAGAAGGAGAGGAGATAATAAAGAGAAGAAATAATAAAGAGAAGAGAAGAGAGATAATAAAGAGAAGAGAAGAGATAAAGAGAAGGAGAGGAGATAATAAATAGAAAAGAGATAATAAATAAAATAAGAAGAGATAATAAAGAGAATAAGAGAAGAGATAATAAAGAGAAGAGATAATAAAGAGAAGAGAATAAAGAAGAGAGAAGAGAAGAGATAAATAGAAAATAGAGAGGAGATAAATAGAAAAGAGATAATAGAATAAGAAGAGATAATAAAGAGAATAAGAGTATAGATAATAAAGGGGAGAGAAGAGATAATAAAGAAGAGAATAAAGAGAAGAGGTAATAAATAGAAGGGATAATAAAGAGAATAAGAGAATAGATAATAAAGAGGAGAGAAGAGATAAAGAGAATAAATAGAAAAGAGATAATAAAGAGAAGGAGAGAAGAGATAATAAATAGAAGAGAAAAGAGATAATAAACAGAATAAGAAGAGATAATAAAAATGAGAAGAGATAATAAAGAGGAGAGATAATAAAGAGAAGAGAATAAAGAAGAGAGAAGAGATAATAAAGAGAAGAGATTAAAGAGAAGGAGAGGAGATAATAAATAGAAAAGAGATAATAAATAGAATAAGAAGAGATAAAGAGAATAAGAGAATAGATAATAAAGAGGAGAGAAGAGATAATAAAGAGAAGAGAATAAAGAGAAGAGATAATAAATAGAAGAGAAGAGATAATAGAAGGAAAGGAGATAATAAATAGAAGAGAAAAGAGATAATAAATAGAATAAGAAGAGATAATAAAGAGAATAAGAGAATAGATAATAAAGAGGAGATAATAAAGAGAAGAGAATAAAGAGAGGAGAGACGAGATAATAAATAGAAGAGAAAAGAGATAATAGAATAAGAAGAGATAATAAAGAGAATAAGAGAAGAGATAATAAAGAGGAGAAGAGATAATAAATAGAAGAGAACAAAGAGGAGAGAAGAGATAATAAATAGAAGAGAAAAGAATAATAGAAGAGAAACAAAGAGAAGGAGAGAAGGGATAATAATAAGAGAAGAGATAATAAAGAGGAGAAAAGAATAAATAGAAGAGGAGATAATAAATAGAATAATAGAAGAGAAGAGATAATAAATAGAATAATAGAAGAGAATATTCTTTATTGGCCAAGTGTGATTGGACACAAAAAGAATTTGTCTTGGTGCCAATGCTCTCAATGTACATAAAAGAAAAGATACATTCATCAAGAATCATCAGGTATAACACTTAATAATGGTCATAGGTACAATAAGCAATCAAAACATACTAGGAAACAGTCAATATAAATAGTAAGGATACAAGCAACATGGTTACAGTCATACAGTCACAAGTGGGAGGAGATGATGGGAGATTAGGAGTGATGAGAAGGTTAATAGTAATAGTCGTGCGGACTTTGTAAATAATTGGACAGTGTTGAGGGAATTATTTATATAGCTGCAGAGTGTCTAGTTGTTCTGGTGTGCAGTGCTCTATAAAGAGGAGAAGAGAAAAGAATAGTAAAGAGAAGAGAAGAAGAGAAGGGAAAAGAAGAACGAAGAAAAGAATAGAATAGAATAATAAAATATAGAATGAAACGGATTGGAATGGAGTAGAATAGAAATAAGAATTAGGAATAGAACAGAAGAGAAGAATAAAGACGAGAAGAATAGAATGGAATAGAATAAGGAAAGAATAGAATAGAAAAGAAAATAGAAAAGAAAACATAGAATAGAATGGAATAGAATAGACAAAGAATAATGGATGGAAACTGAACAAGGAGAGATTCAACCTGGAAATAAGGAGGAATTTCCTGACAGGGAGAACTATCAACCCATGGAACAGAAGTTGCCTTCGGAAGTTGTGGGAGCTTCATCCCTGGAGGCTTTCAAGGGGAGATTGGACTGGCCTCTGTCAGAAATGGTGTAGGGTCTCCTGTTTGGGCAGGGAAGTTGGACTAGATGACCTACAAAGTCCCTTCCAACTCAGTTATTCTATATTTAATGGAACAGCTTGTCTTCAGATGTTGTGAGAGCTTCATCACTGGAAGCTTTCAAGAAGAGATTGGACTGCCATCTGTCAGAAATGGTGTAGGGTCTCCTGCTTGTGCAGGGGTGGTTGGACTAGACCTACAAGATCCCTTCCAAGTCTTCTGTTATTCTGAATTCTGTTATTCTGGAAGTCAGCACTGGTTGAGCAGATAAAAGAAGGAAAAGACGTAAAGAGAAATCTAAAGTAACCGTAGCAAGGCTGGCTCCTCACTTCCAATCTGTTTTCCTTTGCAAGAGTGCATTCGACCTGGGTGATGATAGGTTTGGATGGAGGAAGGGGCTGGAGGGAGCTTAGATATGAAACAGAGACTTCTGCAGCCAGATATCCCATTTCTTTCCTGCTCTGGTGCTGATAGGGATGTTTTCCCTGCTCGCTGCCAACACGCGGAAGACAGGAAGGCCTGAGAAATCTCCCAATAGCTTTGGTTTATCTCAGGCTGCACATGGATAATTAGGACAGCAGCACTGGTGGTGATTTGGAGCACAGGACAAACAAGATAGGGACCAGCAGTGGTGCAATCTGTTTCACGGCGTAGGCTTTCTGCTGATTCAAGGGTGGGTGGGTTGTTTACAGAATTAACAGAGTTGGAAGGCCCCTCGGAGGTCATCTAGTCCAGGGGTCGCCAACCTTTTGGACTTCAGGGACCGCCAAACTCATAATTTTAAATCCCGTGGACCAGAAATCCTGGGAAAATCCCCCAAAATGTCTGCAGGAAAATTCCCCACTCCTATCGAGTGATCGTTCTTTTTTTGGGTACTGTCTCCAAGCTCCGTTCTCAGGGGAGAGAGAGGGAGAGACTTTTGGCTTCGGGCAAGGAAAGCAGCAGAAGCCGCAGAAGTCTTTCTTTCTCTCCCCCAAACTCTGCCACAAACGAGTCTTTGCCGGCGCAACCTCTTGGAGCAGGAGGCCTTGCAGGGTCCCAAAGACTCATTTCTGGCGGAGTTTGAGGGGAAAGAAAGAAAGACTTTGGCTGCTTTTCTTGCATGCAGCCAAAAGCAGCAGAAGGAAGAAGCAGCCTGGTGGCCAGGCCAGGCGCGTGGGGAGAGTGAGGAAAGTTCCTCCCTTTCCCCCCCTCCCCTCACTACCTCGTGTTGTGTGCAATGCAAGCGACACAAGCTTTGTGTTCCCGCAGGCCATGTGGGTGGTGCAGCCTTGTGTTCCTCCGCAGCCTGGATTAATTACTTTGGGTGTGACATTTCTCTGTGGACTACCAACATTTTCTCACAGACCACCAGTGGTCCCCGGCCCACTGGTTGGCGAACACTGGTCTAGTCCAAACCCTGTTCAATCTGGAGACCCTATACCATATCTGACAAGTGGTTTCCAGTCTCTTCTTGAAAAGCTCCAGTGATGGAGCACCCACAACTTCTGAAGGCAACTTCTCTTCCACTGGTTCATTGTTCTCACTGTCAAGGAAATTCCTCCTGAATTCCAGGTTGCTTCTCTCCCTGGTTAGTTTCTGTTAGGGATACTGTTATGAACTAATAAAGGCGTTTAATAAAGTTTTAACAACCTTAAGTAAAAAGCAGGGTTCTAATCCTGCACTTCTGATTGGCCGATAATAGCGACATCGGATTGGTCCTTTCTGGGAAATCTGATTGGCTGTTAACGAGCCACTCTCATTGGTTCAAGGGTTTAACACTTCCATGTTTCTCATTGGCTAATAGGCCAGCAGCCTGCTCTATAAAAGGGCTGCTGCTGCCCTAGGGTTTTGCTCTGTTCAGAATGATTAATAAAGAGTTGAAGTTCACTGTTCACTGCCTCGTCTCCGCTCCTTGCACCCATGCGCAGAACTTAACACTGGCGACGAAGGTGGGATGCGGAGACATCTGAGCTGATGGAACACTCACAGAGCACCAAACAGAGCACGTGGCTGAAGGCACATCAATGGAAAACATGTCCGCCGGCGCCATACCACCCGCTCCATTTGACCCGGCACAAGAAGACTGGGACTCGTACATGGACCGGTTCCGCAAGTTTCTGGAGACCAACAACTTGAAGGACGCAACTATGGGGAAAAAGCGAGCAGTGTTCCTGACCCATTGCGGGCCTGCCGTCTTTAAGATGGCCAAGGCACTAGCGAAACCGGCTGAGGTGAAATCCATGGACTGGGACGTCCTCACGCCCCTTCTACAGGCCCACTATGCACCCGCCGTACCAACGCTTGTCCCAAGACATGAGTTTTATCAGAGGGACCAATGGAAAGGAGAGAGCGTCACAGATTTCATTGCGGACCTCCGGAACCTGGGAGGCCTCTGTGGGTTTGCAGACCTCCAAGAAGCTCTGAGACTGAATAATTCTGGGATTAGATGACCATACTGTGCAGAGCAAGATCATGGCCAAAGGAGACATCGATCTTGCCGATGTCATCAAAGACGCTACTGCAGCAGAAGCAACCAGGAAGTCGGCCGCCCGAATGCGCCACACCAACGCACCGCTCCATCAACTCGCCAACGATACCTCACCTCGCCTAGAGGCACACAACAGCGGCCCACCACGAGGACCTCGAATCTCCATCAGAAAGTGAGGAGGAGGAGGTCAACTGGCTCCGGTCCGAACGCGACCAACGCAACCTGCGGAATTGAAGACTACCGCACCAATACGCAGGTTGTGGGGCAAACCACCTGCGTTCAGATTGCAAATTCCTCAACGTACTCTGCCATTCCTGTGGGAAAAGAGGCCACATCGGGAAGGTCTGTAGAAGCAAGCAAGGATCCAGCCCAATTCGGAGAGAAAACAACTACCGCCAGACCACAGGGAATCGTCCTGTGAGTCGGGAACACTTGAACCACCAATGGAACAACCACTCCTACAGAAATAAAACACTTGCCACTTCAACAAGACGGGAAGAGGCACACCAAACCATTACCATCGGTTACGCTTCATTGTTAGATGCAAAGAAGATCCGAGTGAGGGTCGCCATCGAGAACCAACCTTGCGTGATGGAAGTTGACTCAGGATCGTCCCTCTCAATGGTTTCCTGGAAGACCCTTAAACAGTTAATCCCTGCTGTCCGGCGTCAAGACCTCAGAGCCCAAAGAATTATACTCAAAGATTACCAGGGGAACCGAATTCCGGTCGTCGGCTCCAGCCAAGTCCAAGTATCATTCAAAAATCATACTGCGTAGTTACCGCTGACCGTCGTCAATCGTGACTGGCCTAGTTTGTTAGGCCTTCAATGGTTCGCCCCACTCGGGATTGAGGTAGCCGGCATTCACCAAACCAGAAGCGATGACTGGGAGGAGGCCCTCATCCAGGAATTCCAGGACGTCTTTGCAGACAAACTAGGCGAGTACAAGGGGACCCCGATATCATTTAACCTTAACCCTGAAGTAGCCCCCATCTGCCTTAAGCCTCGTCGGGTACCTTTTGCCCTTAAACCAAAGATTGACGCGCAGCTCGATAAATTAATAGCCCAGGGTGTTTTAGAACCAACTGACCACACCCGTTGGGAAACCCCAATCGTAACACCCATCAAACCGGATGGATCGTTAAGGATTTGTGGGGACTACCGGGCCACCCTCAATCACGCCCTTCAACAGAACGCTTACCCAGTGCTGGTGGTTCAACACCTTCTCCATTCCCTGGGGGGCGGAAAAGTCTTCGCTAAATTGGATTTAGCGCAGGCGTACCAACAACTGCCTGTAGAGAAAAAAAACCATGGAAGCACAAACGATCGTTACGCATCGAGGCGCTTTTAAATGCAACCGACTCCAATTCGGAGTGAGCGTGGCCCCAGGGATTTTTCAAAGTCTGATGGAGAGACTTTTGCAAGGGATCAAGGGGGTCGTGCCATATTTTGACGATGTTTTAATTGCGGCCCCGAATAGAGAAGTACTAGAGAGGCGTCTTAGAATGGTTCTCCAGAAATTTAAAGACTCCGGCCTAAAGGTTAAAAAAAATAAAAGTCAACTGTGTACAGAGAAAGTAGAGTTCCTGGGGTACCTAATCGATAAGCAAGGCATTCACCCCACTAATAGCAAACTAAGAGCGATAAAAAATGCCCCAAGACCCAAGAATAGGACAGACCTCCAAGCTTTCCTGGGGCTCATTAACTTTTACAACATCTTCTTGCCCCAGAAGGCGACCATAGCTGAGCCCCTACATAGACTTCTCGTTAAAAAAGCCACCTGGGTCTGGGGACACCGAGAGGAGCACGCATTCTGACAAGTGAAAAACTTACGAACCTCCAATGCTGTTTTAATGCAGTATAATGAGACTTTGCCTTTAACCATTACGTGTGACGCGTCACCGTTTGGAGTAGGAGCCATTTTAAGTCATGTGTTACCAAATGGTAGAGAGGCCCCTATTGCCTATTTTTCAAGGACCTTATCGAGAGCTGAATGCAACCATAGCCAAATTGACAAAGAGGCTCTTGCTGTTGTATCTGCTGTGAAACGGTTTCATGAATATGTGTATGGACAAGCTTTTACTATTATTACCGATCACAAGCCTTTGCTGGGGATTATTGTGTGAGACAAGCCAACCTCCTATATATTGTCACCTAGAATTACTCGTTGGTCGGAGTTCTTAGCTGCATACAATTATAAATTGCAACACCGCCCAGGGAAAGCCATTCCCCACGCTGATGCATTGAGCCGTGCCCCACTTCCGGAAACCGTCGACGACCCAGCTCCAACCCTCACGACACTCCAGATTGAAATCCTACATTCACCACCGCTAACAGCCAGAGACATTGCTATCGAAATGAAATGAGATCCTGTCCTGGCGCGAGTTCTCAGCTGGGTCGAACGAGGATGGCCAGCAGATCAAACCCTTAACGACTTCACCCCTTTCAGAAACCGGCAAACAGAGCTTTTCTTGCAGAAGGGCTGTATCCTATGGGGAGACAGAGTCGTCGTCCCAGAGCGGTTACAATGAACAGTTTTGAAAGCATTGCATGATGGTCACTCCGGCATCATGCGTATGAAAGCGCTCTCACGAAGCTACACGTGGTGGCCGGGCATCGATAAGCAGATCGAAGCCTGGGTGAAGACTTGTCTAAAATACCAAGAAGTCAGCAGTGCCCCACCTAGAGCAATTCCAATGGAGTGGGAAACTCCCCGGGGGCCGTGGTCCCACATCCACATTGCCTTTGCGGGACCTACTAAGGGACATACGTTCCTCCTAACAGTAGATGCCTATTCCAACTGGCTCGAAATCCACAAGATGAAGACTACTACAACGGAATCAGTCATCCGCAAATTAAATAAACTATTCGCAACACATGGACTGCCAGACATTTTAGTCTCCGATAACGGACCCCAGTTCACTGCCCTGGCGTTTGAACAATACTTAGCGGACTGGGGCATCCGCCATGCGCTAACCTCGCCGGCGCACCCTGCGGCCAATGGAAGGGCTGAGCGCATGGTCCAATTTCTTAAAAAAACTCTCCACAAGATGGACCATGGGGACATTGATGACAAACTGAACAGAATACTCCTACTCCAACACATCACCCCGCACAGCGTAACCAACAAAATGCCAGCTGAACTGTTGATGGGACGCAGGCTTCGCTCCCACCTCGACCGTCTCCACCCGGCCTATGTGCCAGAGAAACCCTGTGGATCTAGCGGAAAGTGCCGCGAATTCAAGGTAGGCGACTTAGTCTTTGCTAAAAATCTTTCCAGCGAACCGTTGTGGGTCGAAGCAACCGTAACCCAAGCCACCGGGCCCAGATCATATCGTGTACAAACAAGGGACGGGAAAATATGGAAATGCCATATAGATCAGCTTTGCTCTAGGTTGCAACCCAGTTCCCACGACTCCTGTGACCCTCAAACTGAGGGGGGAGGGGATGTTGAGGGAAGCGAATTCGAGATGCTGGATGACGAAATCGAAGCAAGTTAGCAGCCAGGCACGTTCCCTGAAGAAGAATCAGGAAGGGGGTGTGCCTTGCCACAGAGAAATACCTCAACAGAGGCGAGCCTGCAGGAACCGGAGCACAACGATGACAGAATTAGCAACGCTGAGTTGTCCTGTGGGGATGCGGAACCACCTGTACCAGATAAATCAAAAAACGTTCCATCGGAACCGGACTACAGACAGGAACTGGTGGGACAGCGCAAATCTAATAGGCAATTGAAACGATCTGCATATCTACGCGATTACATTACTGCACCCCTCAAACGGAACCTAGGGGGGAGGGGTGTTATGAACTAATAAAGGCGTTTAATAAAGTTTTAACAACCTTAAGTAAAAAATAGGGATGCTGTCTGGGGAGGGCAGAAAATGGGCTGAACTGCCTTCTGGAGGCCCTCCGGAGCCCGGGGGTGGCCATCTTCACCTTCCCAGAAGCCTAAGGAAAGCCTCTGGCCTCTGGGAAAGGTGAAAAATGGCCGTCCTGGAAGTTCCGGTAGGCCACGCCCACCATGACCCCACCCACCTAGCAACCAGGCAGAGAATGGTTGAATCCCATCCCTGAATAGGCGAAGCGGTTTTTCGTGTAAAACTTGAAAATGTCTAGCGCAGAGGAATATGGTGCTAACCTTAAAAAAAGATATGCAAGAATTGTTAACCCCGGGAAGGAAAGTGAGTGAGAAAGAGACTCAAGATAAACCTCTCTGGATTCTCTTTGGTTGAGATTACCCATAAAATCCTATCCCGTCCCTTTTTCCTTCCACCCTCCCCAACGAATGGCTATTTTGCTATTTTCTTCAAGTCATGGAAATCAGGTTCCATATCAGTCTAGATCAAAATATTGTCTCCTTCAACACCAGTTTTAGTCTTTACACCTTAACAGAAATGAAAGCTTACAGTAGGGCGGATGCCTTCTTTTTTCTCTGTCTAGCTTGGCAGTGTGGCAGGAAACTGTGACCACTGTGGTCACAGGTGCTTCTGAGGGACACCTAAAATGGGTTGGACCCTTGATTTATAGGACAGTTGGAAGGGACCTTGGTGGTCTTCTAGTCCAACCCCTTGCTCAGCAGGAAACCCTATACCATTTCAGGCAAATGGTTGTCCAGTCTCTTCTTAAAAACTTCCAGTGTTGGAGCATTTATAACTTCTGGAGGCAAGCAGTTCCACTGATTAATTGTCTTCACTGTCAGGAAATTTTTCCTTAGTTCTAGGTTGCTTTTTTCTTGATTAATTTCCGTTCATTGCTTCTTGACCTGCCTTCAGGAGCTTTGGAGAAGAGCTTGACTCCCTCTTCTTTGGGGCTGCTCCTGAGATATGGGAACACTGCTATCATGTCACCTCTAGTCCTTATCCCCCACTGCATTGGGGTGAGAGAACTAGGAAGCCAGGATTGGATTGGGATGGATGTAGATTGTTATTTGAGGGGTGAAGAGCCCAACAAAGACACTAACTCTTGTTTGTAAATGTATTAGATTTATAATTGTGTCTTCCTTTTACAGTCTTGTCTTCTGAAAGATTCAGATCACAGTTTTCTGTCAAAGGAGAGGCCATTGCAAGAGAATGCTGCTTCCCAAGATGTACTTTTGCTTGGTTTTAGAAGAAGGGAACAGCGAGATCTTCTTTATGGGATGCACTCAAATCTTGCCTTTTTTTTAAAACAGGGTGTTCAATCTTGGCAACTTTAAAACTTGTGGATTCAGCACCCAGAATTCCCCAGTCAACATGACCAAAATCCATAGGTCTTTATATGCTGTTGACATTGTCATTTTATAATTTTGAGACCACAATTTTTGCCATTTCTCTAGATCAATCCCATATCCAAAATTCTTCCCCCAAGCAATCATAGTTTCTTTGACTTGTTCTTCCTCTAATTTAATTCCCAGTAAATAACCATATAATTTTTTAATCACCTTCTCATCAGTACCCATCAAGATCTTATCTAAATCAGTCTGCTTATCATAGAATCCCTCCGTTTTAGAATCTTCATCATACCTTGAATGTATTTGCGCATATGAAAACCAATTCATCCTTATACCTTGTTCCTCTAAGTTTTGGATCGATTTAAGTTCACCCTTTTCATCCAATAGTTCCCCATATCTAACTGTTTGTTCCTTCTTATAAATTATAGGATAGGAAAATGCTTCAATAGTCGATAACCAAACTGGAATTTTCAAATAACATTGTCTTTTTATCTTCTCCCAGTTGAACCACAAAGACTCCTGTATATAATGTCTTCTAAAATAACCCTGTGTTTTAATTCCCTTATACCATAAAAAAGCATGCCAGCCCAACAGCAAATCATGCCCTTCTAATGTCAACAATCTATGCTTTCTTAATGTTATCCATTCTTTGACCCACATCAAACTTGCAGCTTCATAATACAATTCCCAATTCGGCAGGCCAAAACCTCCTCTAATTATAGCGTCTTGCAAAAGCTTTAGCTTTATTCTCGCTTTTTTACCTTGCCATATAAACTTCAGCATGATTTTATTTAAATCTTCAAAATAGTCTTTTCCAAGCCTAATTGGTATTATTTAGAACAAAAGTAAAAGTCTGGGTAAAATATTCATCTTGATTGTTGAAATTCTCCCTATTAATGACAATTGCAAGTTTTCCCACTTCTTCAAATCTATAGTTATCTGTTGTTTGAGTTTAATATAATTATTCTCTTTTAATGTGCTACATCTTGCTGTCAAATATATCCCCAGATACTTAACCTTATTTGTAACTTGGATTTTCAAAAGTTCTACCAGTTCTTCTTTCTGTCTCAATAGCATGTTCTTTGTCAAAATCTTTGTTTTATCTTTATTTATTTTCAAACCAGCCATCTCACCATATGTCTCTATCTTTTCCAATAACCTTGGAGCTGTTTCTAACGGGTCTTCCAGAATAAAAGCTAAATCATCAGCAAAAGCTTGTAGTTTAAATTCTTCCTTCTTAATTTTCATTTCTTTTATGCTTTTATCATCCCTAATATTTCTATTCAACACTTCCAAAGTCAACACAAATAGCAAAGGAGATAGGGGACACCCTTGTCTTGTACCTTTTCTTATATTAATAAGATCTGTAAGTTCCCCCTCCATCATTACCTTTGCTGTCTGTTTATTATATATGGCTTCTATTGCTTGAGTAAATTTTTTAGCAAAACCCATCTGTTCCAAAAGTAATAACATAAATCTCCAGTTTACGTTGTCAAATGCCTTTTGAGCATCTAGAAATATCAAAGCCATTTGCTTTTCAGGATGAGCCTCATAGTATTCCAAAGTATCTAAAATTACTCTCATATTGTCTCTAATTTGTCTCTTTGGCAGAAATCCATTTTGATCTGGGTGAATAAAATTATTTAAATATTTTTTAAGTCTTTCTGCTAAAATTGAAGCAAAGATTTTATAGTCTGCATTCAATAAGGAAATAGGTCTATAGTTCTTAATTTGCAGTGGGTCAGCCTCTTCTTTTGGAATAAATGTGATATAAGCCTCTGACCATGTTTTGGGTATCATCTTCTTTAACATAACTTCATTCATGACTTCAAACAATGGGATGCTCAATGATTCTTGAAATGTTTTATAGAATTCTGCCGGAAGCCCATCTGGACCCGGTGCTTTCCCATTGTTTTGTTTCTTAAATGCTTCATTTAATTCCATCATTGTTATATAGCTTTCTAGCATTTCTTCAGTCTCTTTAGGTATCTTCGGTAAATTAACATTCTGTAAATACTGTTTGACTCTTTCCTCATCAATATTCTCTTGTTTATATAGTTGCCCATAAAAATCTCGAATAATTTCCTTTTTCTCCTTATTACCATAACAAACTTGGCCTTGATCATCTATTAGCTTCAATATTTTTCTTGATTCCTTCTCTTTTCTCAATTTATATGCTAGCCATCTACCTGGTTTATTTGCATCTTCAAAGTAATTCTGTTTAGAATTTCTGATTTTCTGTGCCAATTCTTCTTTCTCTATTAATTCCATTTTATGTTTAATTACATCCAGCTTCAATTTAATATCTTTTTTCTGTGGCATTTTCTGTAATACTTTTTCAAGTCTTTTATACTCGTCTTCCAAGGCCTTAGTACTTGGGCAGATCAATATCCTAATATTCTTTTTTCTTGTATAATCTATTATCAGACCTCTAGCATATGCTTTCATTGTATCCCAAACATTCTGCATTGAAGTATCTTCTTTTTTATTTTCTCTGAAGAAAAAAGCCAATTCCTTCTCCATCCATTGTATAAAATCTTTCTCCTTTAAAATAGTATTATTTAATGTCCATCTCGATCTTTTTTTTGTCCCTTCCATTTAATTGTCATTGGGCTATGATCTGCCCAAGTACTTGTTTCAATATTTGTTTCTTGAATATTGGATATTAATTCTGTTGAGATCCAAATCATATCTAATCTGGACCATGATAAATGTCTATTTGAATAAAAAGTATATTGTTTAGCTTTAACATTTCTTTCTCTCCAAATATCTTTTAAAGTTAGTTCGTCTGTCATTTTAAAAAAAGATTTAGGGAGAGCCTTTCTATTTTGCTTTGTTGTTGTTGCTATGTAGTCCAATTTATTGTCCACAATTCCATTAAAGTCTCCCATCATAATTATATTAACATAGTCCAGTCCAATTATTTTCATGTGTAGCTTTTTATAAAACTCTTCTTGTTTATCATTCGGAGCATAAATTGCAATCAAGAGTATTTTTATATTATTGTCCATTATTTCCACCATTAATACTCTTCCGTCTTCATCCGTGTAGATCAGTTTTGCTGTGATAGCCTCTTTAATGTATAGAACCACTCCTCTTTTCTTACATTGAGTCAAAGAAGTAAATATTTTCCCCAATTTTGGCTGTACTAACAATTGTTCATGTTGTTTTTTAATATGAACTTCTTGTAGACAAATTATATCAGATTTTAATTTCTCTAATTTATGAAAAATTTTCCTTCTTTTAACAGCTGAATTAAGTCCATTTATATTCATTGTAATCAGTTTTTTTTCTTCCATGATTATACTTTATATTTAGGTCTAACAGCTCTCGTGCATCTCACTTCACATTGTTCTTTACTATCCACCTGTCCACCTACAGCTCCTTTCTCTTTTTCAGTCTCCAGTTGTTCCTATTGAAACTCAATTAATGAGACCTCTTTCTCTGCCTCCTCTCTTCTTCTTCCAAAAAATTCTGCATGGAAAAGTTTTGCTTTCTCAATTGAATCAATTCTATGTCTCTGCTCTTGCCACATAAACATTAATCCTTCTGGAATCAGCCATCTATGATTCACTTCATTTTCCAGTTGCATTTTGGTCAGAAATCGATATTCTCTTCTCGTCTCTCTCACTCTTCTGGGTATTTGTTTTAAAACCACAATCTCTTTACCTTTGTATTTCAATGTTTTCTCTCTTACCACTTGTAATATTTGTGTTTTAATGGATTTTTGGGTAAATCTAATATGGACTTCCTTTGGTAATTTATTTCTCATCGCATATCTTGTATAAACTCGATATACCTCATCTACTCCATCCATCACCTTTTCCTCTGTAATTTCCAAAGCATCTGCCAAAATTTCTAACATTATCGCAGCCAAATTTTCTCCTTTTTCCTCTTCTATATTTTGAAATCTGAAATAAAATTCTGACCTTTTCATCTCCCACTTCAACATCCCACTTTTTTCTTGTTCAACCACTGTTAGTCTACTGTCAATATTTCCAATCTTCTCCTCTCTTTGTTTTCCTTCTTCCTCAATTTTTTGGAATCTCTCCTCGTACTTCCCCATCATTTGTTTAATATTTTCCACTTTTTCATCAGTCTTCTCCATTCTTTGTTCAATGTTCTCTATTCTTTGTTCAATGGTATCTGGTTTTGTCTTGAGATCTTGGATTCCTTACATAATCATCTGTAAAGTTACTTTTTCTTGTTCTTTATATTGCTTTAACATATATATATAAGAGAGCACACTGCACTTTATTTATTTATCCAAGGCTCTTATTATGACTCTCTTCTCCAGCAGCTTCAAAGCCAAGCCTCAAGTGTTGAAATATTGATAAGAGTCCAGGAAAACACCTGTAATAATATTTTGCTGTGCTCTCCCTCTATCTTATCACGTTGAAATGTCCTTGAGAAGGAGTCTTTTTACAGTTCTCTCCAATTCAAATAAAGTATTTTCAAGCCTCTAGTTGGCAGTGTTGCAAAGTTTCTTAATGCTCTTCCCCCCCCAGCCAGAAAAAAGGAGTAATGTATACAAAAAAAAAGAAAAAAAATAGCCAAAGGAGCCTCTATCCTAAAGAAAATTAAAAAATCAAAAGGAGCATAAAATATATATATAGGAGAAAATTCAATCCGGTTACCTATAAAATCATACTAAAGTCCCCAGAAAAAAAGTAAGAAAAAGAAAAAAAAAATCCAAGCCTCAATTTGACATCACTTTAAAAAACGCCGCTCAGTTTTGGTCAAAAAAAAAAAAAAATCTCACAGATTTCTTCTTTGTTCAGGATGCCCTTTCAAACCTCAGCGAATTTACAACACAAAAGAAGTTTCTCACCCAGCCGACACACTTTCTTTCCAGCCACTTTCTTTCCGGAGCTGTCCTGACTTCAGCAGCTGTGGAGGCTGCCTCTCCGCCGCCAGCAAAAGGGCTTCTCCCAGATCAAACCAGAGATTTTGCGATATCTCTGGGATCCTGGGACAGTGCCCTTCCCAATCCCCGTCTCTGCGGGATGGTTTAGGTCCGTTGGGACCAACCAGGGACGAAAATATCGGCTGCGATCTCAGAGCCCCGAGATCGCAGTTGTATCGCCGAAACGAAGCTCCGCCTTCTCCGAAATCCATAGGTCTTATAGTTGCCAAGGTTGGACACCTCTGTGTTGACACTTAAGTACTTAAATATTTCTTTCATATTGTTTCTTAGGAATTAATTAAGCAAACTTAGAAGCTGGATCTCATGCAGGCCACTGCTTAGGAAGAGAGTTGGGGTTTCTAGGGAACAGGTGATCTGTTCACTCATTGCACTGAGCATGATATGTCAACTAAGCCAACTGAAGCTTACTCAACCAATCACTGTTGAGCAAATCAAAGTTTAAAGTGATTTGTGACCTCATAGATACTTGAAGTTGGTCTTGTAGGCCACCACCTACTTGATGTAGCTAAGTCTTTGCTTACCTTGGCTTGAGGATCTTCAGCAAGAGAGAGACCTTCCATGACTCATGATTCATCCAAGTCCATCTCTCTTGACATTGAACCACAATCAACCTTCCTTATTTTATTTTTTTAAGCCCCTATATCTCACCCAGATTTCAGGGCAGCAGGAAACGAGATCTTTCTTCATCCCCTCCATCTACATTTCTGTCGGTAAGAGTTATACTACATTCCTCTTCATGATTTGTCTTCTGATTGTTGTCTTCTCAAACACGGAGCTCTGAATGTACCGTAGATGAAGTCAGATGGGGGCATTAAAAAAAAACCTTTTTGTATAAATTATGGATATGATACAGCCATGTTGTTTGGGCTTTATTGTGGTACATGAACTCAAGCCATTGTATTTGGTTCAATCAGAATGAAGCAAGTCATGGTTTAGTGGAATGTTGAAATTCATCTCCTAGCTTATTAGGGGAAGGAAGCAAGGAATGCCAGTTTGATGTTGAACAGACTATGAATTGAAGCTTGTTTAGCCATTCCCATTGGCAGGCAGACTCTCTGGGTTTCACCTACAGGTAAGAAAATTAATCCATTTTTTTTCCATCTGTCCAAAAACTCTGTTTACAGGGTGGAGTTGAAGTCTAGCAATGCTCCAGAGCTTTCAACAGAATTGGTTTATCATAACTTACAATTGAATCTGTCTGAAAACCTTTCTATTTGGACTACATTTCATCTGTTAAGTTTTAAAATGTATTTTTAAAAATATAATTTTTTCAATTTTTTTTTTAGCAAAAACAATGCAGATCTTAGAAGTGAAGAAAATAATAAATCAGAAATGAAATAGAAAAAAAGAAAAGAAAAATACCTTCTGATTTTCTTGTGGGTTATAAATGCATTTATATTTTATTCTCTCTCAGGTGACCTCATAACTCCCCTTTCCATAAGGTCCCCTTTGTAATCTTCAAACTCATAAATCACAAGTCAATTTTTCTTTTTTTTTTCTTTTCATAATCCATAAAGTTTTTACCAGCTATTTAAAAAAATAATTTTATTAAACTTATCAAAGACTAAAATACACATAAAAATGAAAATATTGGGAAAAAAGCAGAAAGGAAAAAAGGAGATTTTTGATCCGTTCGTCTTAAATTCTTTTTTTTTTCTTCCAGATCTCTTGAGAATGTCATGGATTCCACTCTCTATAATGGATATGATGTTCCCTGTTGGAGGTAAATTAAATATGGGCCAGTCCTATGCTGCAGCTGCCAAAAAAGACAACACAATCCTAGGCTGCATTAATAGAGGGATAGAATCAAGATCACGTGAAGTGTTAATACCACTTTATAAGGCCTTGGTAAGGCCACACTCGGAATCGCCACAATATAAAAAAAAATATGTTGAGACTAGAGGTGGTATTCAGCCGGTTCTGACCAGTTCTTGAGAACTGGTAGCGGAAATTTTGAGCAGTTCGGAGAACCGGCCAGTACTACCTCTGACTGGCCCTTCCCCCATCTATTCTCTGCCTCCTATTGTGTCCCAGCTGATCTGCTGGGTCTTCTTTGGTTGCCCTGCAAAGGAGAACAGAGCTGGAAAGCAGGTTAGTGGGGTGGGGAGGGAATGGGGATTTTGCACTATCCTTCCCCTGCCATGCCCACCAAGCCACACTATGGCCACCAAGCCATGCCACGCCCACCAAGCCATGACCATAGAACCGGTAGTAAAAAAAAATCGAATCCCACCACGAAATGGAATGGAATGGAATAAAACAGAACAGAACAGAAGAGGAAGAGAAGAGAAGAGAAAAGAAGAGAAGAAAAGGGAATAATAAAATACAGATTTCTAGCTGAGGTCTATAAGATGCCTAGCTCTTGGTTACTTTTATCAGCTTTCTAGCAACCCAGAATTGTTACAAGTTTTACTGTGGGACTGACTGGGCTAGATTGTAGGGAGTGATACTAAAACATTGTTTTATTTTATTTTATTTATTCATATATTACATTATGTTATTTCAATTTCATTCCAAATTGCATTTTATTCCAACTTCATTTTAAAATGGTTTTTATAGGATTTTAGTAATAATCCGTGTTTGCACTTTGATATGGCAAATCTACAGTATAAACTAAGCCCTACAAGCTTTACATGTGCATATTCACTGCGAATAAGCATTTGTTGCTCTTGCCAGACAGTCACCTCAATTACAGGCTTCCCGTACGCCGTAACCTGGCTTGATTTTTTTTTTTTTAAACAAATTTTATTAATTTTACAGAAAACACAATACACAATCCAGGCATACCAACTTGAAAAGTCTTTTCTAAAAGAAAAATTAATAATAATTAAAGAAGAAAGCCAATAGAACATATAAAATAATTTTACATTATCTATTTAACTTTATATCTTATCCAGACTTCTCCTTTTATCCAAATTATATTTCTTACTTAATAAAATTTTATTGCCTTTCATAAACATACAATACATAAACAAAACTAAAAGATCTTTTCTGAAGGCTGCCTGATCCCGGGTTGAAACTCTTCACACAGACACAAATTCAAACATCATATTCACTTTATATATCCTTCCATATCTTATTATCATTTTCTTTTTTTTTCTTTTTTCTTTTTAAAAAACCAATTTTATCAATTTTATAAAAACAATGCACAAAGAATCAAGGCATAACAGCTTATAAATTCTTTTCTAAGAAACAATAATAAAAGAAGAAAACCAATAGAACATAACAATTCCAAATTATAGTATCAATACTTTGTCTATTTAACTTCATATCTTATCCCAACTTCTCCTTTTCATCCAAATTATTTCTTGTTAATTAAAATTTTATTGCCTTTTATCAATATACAAAACCCAAAAAGACATAACAAAACCTTTATATATCCTTCCATATCTTATTACCATTTTCAATAATATTCTTTGTCTGTTCTATTTCCAACTATCCATTCATCTTTTTTCTTTTACTATACTTCTCCTATACACCAATTGGAGTAATGTCTTTAACTCATTACCCTAACTTAAAAGTACTTCATATCACAATTTTTCTTGGGATTCTGTTTAATAGATTCTAAAATTATACAATGAATTTTATACTCCAAATACACATATAAAAACACAATCTTATGTACTCTCCAGAATCCCTCTTTTATCCTAAATTAAATTCACCCATTGTCTCTGAATAAACTTTTTTCTTTAGATCTTGCTTCCCACCATTGAGGCTTCTCCTCCCTCCCTTTCTCTCTTGCTTATTCTTCTCCTTGCCCTTTTTACCCCTTTGTCTCTCCTCCTCCCTTTTCTTACTCCCTTTCCTTTGCTTTCTAACCTTGCCTCCACCTTTCCGCTCATTTTTCTCTTTTTTGGTTGTTTTTTCAATTCTTAAAATCCCCTTTTTCTTATCCTTTTTCTCCTCCTCCCCGGAAAGAACCCATTGTTCATCAAAAATGGCTTCTTCTTCCTCTTCTTCTTTGTCCCAGTCCTTCTGCTGCGTAGTCAACTTTTCATAAGTACATAACGCCATTTCTAAAAATTGAAACAAAGTGCCCAAAGTATCTTCCTTTTTATATTTTTGATATTCAGTCTTTAGTTCATCCACAAGCGATGCCATCATGAAAAGAGAAACTTTTCCCAAAACAACCACAAGTATTTTTAATCAAAAATAATTCAAAAAAAGTTCCAAAAATTAATACTTTTCTTCCTTCTTCTCTTTCTCTTTCTGGGGTTAATGTTTAATCAAAGAGGTCCAATTACCATGTACCTTTCTTTGGGATTCTAGGCAATCTCCTCCTTTTCAGCTTCTGCTCCAATTTTTTTTCCTCTCTCTTCCCACTTGCAACATCAATTTTAAATAATCAGAAATCCATACCTCTAATCAGGGTTTTCCAATTTCTTAAGTTTTTCAATGTCCAGGAACCCTTTTGTCCCTTAGCTTCAACTTTCAGAATAATTCACCTTCAATGTCCAAACATATTTCATATCTGCTGTTTCCATGGGGTGGGAGAGTGAAGAAAAAAAAAAAAAGTTCCCTTTAACAGCTTCTCCGTCGCTTTCGATCTTAGGGATACAACGTATCCTCCAGCAATTCAAACAGCTCAGTTCCAACAAATTTGAAAGATGTTGATTGACCTGGCTCAGACAGCACTTTCACTCTTCTTGCTTCCTCCAGCACAATCTTACCCGGTTGCTGGCTTCTTCGTGGCGGCCATTGCTGACTGCCGCTCCACCGCCTTGGGAAAAAGGGTTTTTCAGGACGAGGAGGGGGTCTGTGATACTCCCAACCCCCTGTCCGGCTCCCCTCTCTCTTCGGCTGTCCCTACAGGGCAGCCATATCCCCCTGACCCATCTGGATCAGGGGTACCTCGGCGGCTAGCACAGCAGGAATCGCGAGCAGTCGCGAATTCCTGCTGCCCCGAAGCCACGCAAAACCGGAAACCTCAACCTGGCTTGATTTTTAACAGATAGCACAGGGGTGTCAAACTGGGTTTCTCCGAGGGCTGGACCAGCATTGTAGTTCTCCTCCACAAATAATTTCACAACCGGTTCTCTGCCCTAATGATTTCTTCCAACAACCAGTTCACCAAACTGCTCATAAAGTTAACAACCGGTTCTCCCGTAATGGTGCGAACCGGCTGAATCCCATCACTTTGGATGCCTCCTGAAACACCCTGCCGGCTTGGCCTGGACAGCCTCCTGCAGCACCTGGCTGAAAATGTGCCGCACAGAGGAGGCCCCATGAGGCCCCACTGTGGCCTGTTTTTGGCCGGCAGATTGCTGCTGGAGGCTGGGGAGCCCGAAAATGAGCCAATTATTTGATATTTCCAGGCCGGACCCGCAGGCCAGATTTAAGCACTTCACAGGCCAGATTTGGGCCTGTGAGCCTTGAGTTTGGCACCCCTGAGATAGTACATCATTTGGATATGATGGGAATTGTGCGATGGGAGCAGCAATGGGATCCTACCTGTTCCACTACTGGCTTGGTGATCACGCATGTGTGCACCTAACTTGCACACCTAATGCTCATATGCAGCTTTCTGATTGACCTGCAGCGCCAGTCAATTTATACTATCAGTTGGACTGAACCGGGCCAAACCAGTAGCATACCATCACTGCATGGGAGGCAGTGGTTGTGTGTATGTGTGTCCCAGGACCCTCGACAGTTTTGGGTTTTCTGGAAAGTTGCAGTCCCAGAGTGTTGTTTGGAGCAGATGCAACTGAGGTTTATGCACCTGTCCAACGATCCCTCTGCTGTGTTTGCATTTCAGACGAGAGCCTGCATTAAAGAAGATCAGGCTTCAAACCGAAGAGGCGGCACACATGGCTGAATGTGAGAATAAGGCAGTAAGCACGGTGGAATTTTGTGTAGCAGTTGCACTTAGTTGTGTAGTGGGAATGGCCTTGGGAGACAGGAGGAAGAGGTGCAGACTTGGACAACCGGCTGATAAAGGATGTCTCAGCACACAGTAGGACAAGGGGCATGGGAAGGGCTCAAGTTTTCCAGAGAGTAAAAGGCGAGGGAGGTGAGAAATGTTTTCAGTCTTGCAAATGCTACTACTTTAACCTTACAACAGAGATAGAGATAGTGCTTCTACAGACAGTTCTCGCGTCAGCATTCCAGCAAACCTCCACTCCATCCAATAACTCCAAGATAGACATCTTCTCAAAGGTTCCTTTTTATTTGGATAGTAACTGGCACAACTGGGGAATCCTGAATCTGAAAGTTCTGGGCTTCCTTACAAGAAGTAAAAACTACAAATCCACTCCCTGCACCCATCATCGCATCACATGTCCTAATCACCATCTGTCCCAAGTTAAGACTTCCCCTCACTTAGGTGCAAAACAACCTGACCTTGAATCAGAAAAAGAATGTTATTAAGCCGAACTACATACACTCCAAGAAATTCCCCCCTCCCACTTTCCCCGGCTCAAATGTGGCAGCATCTGGTCTCAATATGGCTTCCAAAGCTGACACCTCGACTTACAACAGTTCATTTAGTGACCGTTCAAAGTTACGCCGACACTGAAAAATGTGACATGGCCATTTTTCACACTTATGACCATTGCACCGTCCCTGTGATCACATGATCAAAATTTGGACACTTGGCAACTGACTCATATTTATGATGGCCACGTGGTCCCTTTTTGTGAACTTCTGACCGGCAAAGTCTATGGAGAAGCCAGATTCGCTTAACAACCAGGTGACTAACTTATCAACTGCAGTGATTCACTTAACGACCGTGGTGAGAAAGATTGTAAAAAACCCAGTCATAAGTCATATTTTTTTAGTGCCATTGTAACTTCAAATGATCACTAAATGAACTGTTGTAAGTTGTGGACTGATTGTAAACTCGGACAGCAGTAAGGCGGTGGAACAGCTGGAGTTTTTTCCCAGCCGGCACATGCGCAAGCTGCCAAAAAGAAAAGAACAATTATGAACTTAAGGGTTGACATGGGAGTAAGGCCACAGGTGGACAGTGAATAGCCTCTCCCACAGGGATTAAAAGAGGAGCAAATGGAGAAGGGGCTTTTTCAAGAAACAACTTGTTCATTGCAGCCGTGTGAAGATCTCTCTCTGCATCTCAGAGACACTGTGCTGAGTCCCTTCTTGTCAGCACTGTGTTTGAAAATATTAACTTAGCAGCACTCCAAGCTAGATAAGGTCTGTGCTCCTAATCACACCCTTGAAAGGCTGTTGGCCAGGCCTTTGGCGGAAGGTGAATACAAGAAATTCACCTTCGTTTCATAAAAGGGGTTTTGCCTGGACAAAAAGTCTGCTTAGTGCTTTTTGGGGAAGCCTAGGTTAGAACATCATTCATATTTTCTTTAATAGGTGACTGAACAGCAGGTGCCAGCTGCAGACTCCTTCTCAAGTGATGGACCGGAGGAGGAGAGGAAAAGAAAGAACAAGAGAATTTGTGTTGGAAAAGTAGAGGTAGAAGGTCATTCAGTGCAGGAGGAGAAAAGCGGTAACAGAACCACAGAAGGTCTGGACCTTGAGGATTTCAGAGGAACCGAAGAAGAGAGGAACAATGACAAACAGCTGGAGGAGAATGTTGGACCAGGAGAGAGAGAAGGTGGGGTGGACAAGAGAAGATCTGAGCAGAACATTGAGGTCAAGACAGAGAAGGAGTGGGAAGGCGAGAGAGAGATGGACAGAGAATGGACTGGTGAAGAAATGCCTCAGCTGGGAAAAGAGATGGAAGGAGAAGAAAGGATAGAACTTGAGTCTGGACTTGGGACACCATTTGAGATCAAGCTGGAAGGTGACTCTGAAGAAGAAGAGGAAGAAGAAAGGCCAAGAGGCCAAGATGGAGTTGAAAAAAAGACCAAGAGATGTAGAAGCAAAAGAGGTGATCGAAATGTAGAATTTCTCAGAGGATCCCGGAAAAGGAAAAATGAGGATGTGGACAAGACTTTGAAGAAGAAGAAAAAGAAGAAGGAGGAAGGAAACTGTGGGAGAAGATCAAAAGCTGAAGAGGACAAGTGGAGATGGTGCGTTTCTTGTTTGAGTGATTTGTGATTTTGATGGCGAAAGTTTTTGATCTGAAATCTCTGGTACTGAAGTCTCCCCCACATAATTTTATACAAATAGAACAGAACAGGAAAGAGCTGGGAGGGACCTTGGAGGTCTTCTAGTCCAACCTCCTGCTCAAGCAGGAGGCCCTATACTATTTCAGATAAGTGTCTAGACTCTTCTTAAAAACCTCCAGTGAAGGAGCACCCACAACTTCTGGTGGCAAGCTGTTCCACTGGTTAACTGTTCACACTGTTAGAAAGATTCTCCTTAATTCCAGGTTGCTACTCTCCTTGATTAGTTTCCAACCATTGTTCCTCTGGTGCTTTGGATAATAATTTAACCCCTCCTTCCTTCCTTCCTTCCTTCCTTCCTTCTTCCCCCCCTTCCTCTTTCTCTTTCCAGCTAGTGCTAATACTGGAATTATTTATTGGGAGGATAATTACTGGGTGAAAATGACCTTTGTTAATTGGTTTCTCCCCACCAAGCTGAGGTCTCTCACAATGGCAAGAGAGAAGCAGGTTGTAAGGAATATTTCTTAAATCTTTCATGTAGGCATGAAATTATGGAAATGATTTGACCACTAAGTATCTTCCTGTTCAAGTAAGCGGACTTCCTGATCAGAACTGTTTGGTTCTGGTGGTATAACCAATTTTGATAGGACAGCCAATTCTCTCTTGCTACTCAATGTCCCTTCAAATGAGAAATTAGTTGCTCTACTGGTTTTCCTCCAAGGAACATAAATGGAGAGTTAGCCCAAAAATCATTCCTTAGAGCATAACAAGTAGAGCAACTAATTCCGAATTTGAAAGGACATCGTTTTTTTCCAAACATGAATGGGAAGGGACCCAATTCTGTGTGTCATTTCATCAGGCAGCTTTTTTTTTTTTTTTTTTTTACTTAAAAGTAAACTTACTTGACCCCTTCAGCATCTCAAAAATTTTAATTTTCAACCTCTTGATAATTTATTTTGAGCTTTTTAAAGTAGAATGCTAGAAACCCAACATACTTTTGGAAGGTTTGCCTAACTGATAAACAATAGAGGAGAACTATTGTTTAATTTGGGAATCAGTACTTTATTTTTTTAAATCAGTACTTTATTTTTTTTTACATTTTTTAAAATGACTGAAATCCTTTACTTTTAACTCTTCGGAAAGGTATTCTGTATCACAAAGTCCTTTTGATTTTGAATTCCTTCATTTCTTCCCCACTTAAACCCTCCTAACCTGGAACATAAAAGGCCCATCATTTTGAGCTCCAAGTTTATACTTAAAGAAGATGATCTTAAGTAGACTTAGGAAGTTTGGGCTGAGAAAAACAGGGCTGCTATTACTTTTCAACATCTAAGTGCCCCCAATATTTTTGGGAGTTAGTTAGTTTGAGGCAGGTTAAGATCAATTTATTGAATTTGCAAGGGTTTCCACATTGATTTGAAAAGACATTGGAAAGCGATGAGCTGGGCAATAAGAATGATCAGTAAATTACGTCAGGTATAAAAAAGTTGTAAGCCTTTCAATGCTACGAGTTAATCTTAGCTAGGTGCTACCAGACTTTTTCTGAATTTGTTTGTTGTTGCTTCTTGTTCTGTCTTCGGAAATGATGCCAGGAGCCGGTGACTTTGTATCAAGCTCTTTTATTGATGTGGGAACCGAACTGGCGCTATAGGAAAACTTCGCGGCTTTTATTTCTTTAGCCGCGGCGGCCGCGGCCAATGGCACCACTTTGAATCTCCCGCGATTCGAATAGACCAATCGCGGGAGATTCCTAGCGAGCCAATCGGCGTGGCTCACCTAGCCAATCAGAGTGCCCCGCGCTTTGGCCAATCAAAGCGCGAGGATCTCAAGAATGCTAATGACAGGACAGAACACCCCTCCCCTCTTGGTTTAGTCCTTACGTCGCGTAGTCCCGTAGGTAGGCGGGGCTCCGTCTTAGCCTACTGGACCTACGCAGCTCAGTCGTAGGTTGGATCCCGGCCGGTTCGGTCGGGGTCTCTGCTTCTCCGGATGCCGTCGTGGGAACCGGCTGGTCGGTCGGGCCGGGCCGCTCTCCGTAGCTCCCTCCTGGGCTTCCCGGGTTGGTTGAGCTGCGGGTTTCGCCGCTCCCGCTCGGTCTCCCCGGGTCAGTCGAGCTGGCCTGGCTGTCTCTTCCTGGCGAGGGGTCGTGCTGGCTGCTTTCTGGTAAGTATGGTTGGTTTATTCTTCTTGGTTTTGGTCCCCTGGATATTCCCTCCCCCCTTGGTTTGTGTTGTGGGGGTTGGTTTTGCCTGCTTGTGCGTCGGTGGTCTCTTGGGTGGTCGTCCTCGATCTTAATTGGTCGATGTGGCATTTCCATGCTTGTCCATCTGTTGTTTGCAGCCGGTACGAGTGTGGGCCTGTTATTTGTGTGATGATGGCCGGTACCCATAACGGGTCTCCCGTCAGGTTTTTTATGTACACGGGGTCGCCTCGTGCGAAGGTTCGGTGTTTGCTGGTTGAGTCTGGGGGCTTCTCCGGGTTATACGTGGGGTGTAACCTGTCGAGTGGGGACCTTAATTTCCTCCCCATTAATAGTTCGGCTGGGCTCTTATTCGTTGTGGTATTTGGGGTTATGTGTTGGGTGAAGAGTAGTTTGTTTATTTTCTCCTGGATCTCCCCGTGGTCTATTTTCCGGATGGTTTTCTTAGTGAATTGCACCATCCGTTCCACCCTACCGTTCACCGCCGGGTGCGCCGGTGCTGTCAGCGCGTGGCGGATGCCCCTTTCCGCTAGGAATTTTTCGAATTCCAGCGAGGTGAATTGGGGCCCGTTGTCGGAAACGACGACGTCTGGGAGGCCGTGCGTTGCAAAAAGTTTGCCGAGTTCCTTGATCACGGCCTCCGTGGTTGTCGTCTTCATGTTGCTTACCTCCAGCCAGTTGGAGTAAGCGTCTACTGTTATCAGGAAGGTGTGTCCTTTTGTGGGCCCGGCGAAGTCTATGTGGATCCTAGACCAAGGTCCCCTTGGGGTTTCCCACTCTAGGACGGGTGCTGTGGGTGGGTTTGGCCTAGTTTCCTGGCATCGTTGGCACCTTGCTACCCATGTCTCAATCTGTTTGTCCATCCCTGGCCACCAAGCGTAACTTCTGGCCAGGGCTTTAGTCCTAACGATGCCTGGGTGCCCCTCGTGTAATAGTTCCAGAACCTTCCCTTGTAGTTTTTCTGGAATGACCACCCTATCCCCCCATAGTATGCACCCTTTTAATAACGAGAGTTCCGTTTGCCGGTTCCGGAATGTCTTGACGGACTCGTCGTTGTCCCTTTCCGGCCACCCTTTCTCTACCCAATGCAACACCCGCGCCAGACGTTTGTCTTTATTAGTTTCTCGGGCAATGTCTGACGCGGTTATGGGTAGGTTGGGTAGAGTCTCTATACTGAGGGTGGTCGTCGTGGGTGCTGGGTCGGTGTCAGGTTCCGGTAGCGGCGAGCGGCTTAAGGCGTCTGCATGGGAGATCGTCTTACCCGGTCTGTGTATGAGTCCGTAGTTGTAGGCCACCAGGAACTTGGACCACCTTGTCATTCAGGGAGACAGAATGTTCGGGGTGGCCCGGTTTCCTGCAAGGATTCCCAGCAGCGGCTTGTGGTCGATTATGATGGTAAATGTCCGGCCGTAAAGGTACTTGTGGAATCTTTTTACTGCGGCAACGATAGCCAGAGCCTCTTTGTCCAGCTGGCTGTAGTTCCGCTCCGGTTTGGTGAGGGTCCTTGAAAAGAACGCGATGGGTGCTTCTTTTCCGTCGGGGAGGGTATGGCTGAGGACAGTGCCGACGCCGAAGGGTGATGCGTCGCATGTGATGGCCAGAGGTAGGGTCTCGTTGTACTGTATAAGGACGGCATCCGAAGTGAGGAGGTCCTTTGTTCTCTGGAAGGCGGCTTGCTCGCGTTTCCCCCAAGTCCAGGTCGCCGCCTTGTCCAGGAGCCTATGCAAAGGCTCCGCCGCCGTCGCCTTTTGGGGCAGGAAAACATTGTAAAAGTTAAGGAGCCCCAGGAATGCCTGTAGCTCCGTCTTTGACTTGGGTGTGGGGGCTTCTTTGATGGCCTTGATTTTTTGGTTTGTGGGGTGAATGCCGTGACGGTCTAGGAGATATCCTAGGAATTCAACCCGTTCCGTGTATAATTGGCATTTCTCCCTCTTTACCTTGAGCCCGGTCTCTTTGAATTTGGTTAGGACCTCCCTTAGGCGACCCTCTAGTTCGGCTTGGTTGGTTGCCGACACTAAGACGTCGTCGAAGTAAGGTACCACCCCCTTGATGCCTTGTAATAGTCTTTCCATTAGGCTTTGGAATATTCCAGGTGCCACGCTGACTCCGAATTGGAGCCGGTTGCATTTAAATGCTCCCCGGTGGGTGACTATGGTTTGTGCTTCTGCCGTTTCCTCGTCGACTGGCAACTGTTGGTATGCCTGGGCGAGGTCGAGTTTGGCGAAAACCTTGCCCCCTCCCAGTGAATGCAGTAGGTGTTGCACTACTGGGACGGGGTAGGCGCTTTGTTGCAAAGCGCCGTTTAGGGTGGCCTTATAGTCCCCACAGATCCTCACCAACCCATCGGGCTTGATCGGAGTGACTATGGGGGTCTCCCAATGGGCATGGTCTATTGGTTGTAGGACCCCTTGCTTGACGAGCTTGTCAATTTGCTCGTCTATCTTGGGTTTAAGTGCGAATGGCACCCGCCTTGGTTTCAGGCGTTTTGGGGGGATGTTTGGGTCTAGGCTGAATGATATAAGGGGCCCTCGGTACTTGCCTAGGTTTCCGTCGAAGACCTCTTGGAATTCCCGGGCTAGTTGTTGCTCCCAGCTGTCGTCGGTGATGTGGTCGATTCCCGTGACTGTGATGCCGAGCGGGGCGAACCATTGCAGTCCCAGTAGGCTTGGGCGGTCGCGGTCGACGATTGTCAGAGGAAGCCTTTCGGTGCGCCCTTTGTACGTTACGTTGAACTGTCCGGTTCCGACTACCGGGATGCGGTTTCCCTGGTAGTCTTTTACAATTAGTCTCTGGCTGTCTAGGCCTTTCCTTTGGAGGGTAGGCACCAAGCGCTTTATTTCTTGCCATGCTATCATGGAGAGGTAGGACCCGGAGTCCACCTCCATTTTGCATGGCTCGCCTTCGATGCCTACCTCCACGTAGACCTTCCGGGCGTCATTGGTTGTAGCGTGGCCGATGGTGACCATCTGATGGGTCTTCTCTCTTCGCCGGGTCTCGCCGCCTCGTAGGGATCGTCCGTTCCGGTCCCATCTGTTGTCAGAGGGGCGATCTCTGGTCCGGGGTGGTGTGCTCTCTCGCCTCCGTTCACTCTGGTCCCATCGTGGTGGGCTGCGGTTCTTTTTGAGGTGGCAGACGCGGGCGATGTGTCCCTTCTTGTCACAATGCCGGCAGATTGACTCGAAAAACCAGCATTCGGACCTGGGGTGGTCGCCTCCGCAACCGGCACAGTTGGTCCTCGACTTACGACCCCGCTGGTTCCGTGGGTCGCGGCCTGCCTGGAGGCAATGAATTTCCTCCTCCTCGTCGGAAGTGCCCAATGCCAAGTGGAAGTCGCCCTGGTGGGTGGTCGTCTCGGGTTGGGCCTCGGCCGACCTTGCAGGGTGGTTGTTCCCGCTGTGGTCCCCAGTGTTCGGTCGGCGCATGCGGTCGGCGGATGTTCGGGTCGCTTCGGCGGCTGCGGCTTCGGTGAGGGTGTCTGCTAGGCTGATGTTGCCCTTGGCCATCAGCCGACTCTGGAGGACGGGGTCCCATAGGCCGAGCACGATTCGGTCTCGCAGGGCGTCGTTCAGGTTGTCGAATTCACACAGCCCCCCTAGGCGCCGTAGTTCGGTGACGAAGTCGCTGAAACTCTCACCCGACTGTTGGTCCCGACAGTAGAACTCATGTCATCGGATGAGGATGGGCACCTCTGGGGCGTAGTGCCGCCGAAGTATTGGCTCGAGGACGTCCCAGTCTATCGCGGTCACGTCGGCGGGTTTGGCGAGTGCTTTGGCCATCTTAAATACCTCGGTCCCGCAGTGGGTCAGGAAGACGGCTTGCTTCATGTGGCCGGTGGCGTCCTTCAGGTCGCTGCACTCGAGGAACATGCGGAATCTGTCAGAATACGATTCCCAGTCCTAGGTGGCAGGGTTGAAGGGTGCGGGGGGTGCGATTTTCACCATCGTGGAGTTTCGTCTGGCTTCCGTCGGACACGTGCTTCGGTTCAGGATCAGAATCCCACCTTCGTCGCCAGTGTTGTGTCTTCGGAAATGAGTTGGTGACTTTGTATCAAGCTCTTTTATTGATGTGGGAACCGAACTGGCGCTATAGGAAAACTTCGCGGCTTTTATTTCTTTAGCCGCGGTGGCCGCGGCCAATGGCACCGCTTTGAATCTCCCGCGATTCGAATAGACCAATCGCGGGAGATTCCTAGCGAGCCAATCGGCGCGGCTCGCCTAGCCAATCAGAGTGCCCCGTGCTTTGGCCAATCAAAGCGCGGGGATCTCAAGAATGCTAATGAGGGGACAGAACACTTCTGATGTTTTTTTTGGCTGTTGTAGACCCTCCTATAATATTTACAAAAAGTTTCATAATTATTATGCTGCTTTATTCCTGCTGTTCTTCTATTTATCCACTAGATGTCATCTAAGGATTCAGTTTTGAGTTTCTGCCAGTTCTTTCATCTGGTGCCTTGGACTACACCTCCCAAAATGCATTGGTGTCTGGACTACAACTCCCAGAAGGAACTGACATATTAAATTCTGTAGAGTAGCCCATCTAAAGAACACAGAGTTGGAGCAAACTGTTAAGACAGATGCATTGTTCGTTAAAATAGCGATCACCTTCCAACAAATTACTGGATGCATTAAAATTACAATTGTGAATTGCAATTAAAAATCAGAAGGAAGCACCTTTTCCAACTGACAAATTTTATTTGCAGGATGAAAGCATTGGGGATCGCTTAGAGTTCAGTTGACCCTGGCTTAAATCCTATCTCAGTCTAGCCTAAAGTTTCTTAAAATTTTTAGATGGGTGGACTTCAACTCCCAGAATTCCCCAGCCAGCCTCTCTATGCATCTCTTACAGCTGTCTAAAACTTCTTCCTTCAAGGATCAGAGTTAAAGATGCCGCCAAATTCCTGCTCTTCTCTCCCCTCTTGACTAACATGGTTCTTCTCCTCCTCCCCCTTCCTCGGTTTGCAATCAGTTGGAACTGCCACCCTATAGACTTCTACTCCTGAGTAATCCCATCTGAGCCTATTTGCTTCCATTTGAGCCAATGTGCCAGAAAATGGGGTGCAGAGTTGCAATATTTCTCAACTTTGTCTCCTTTAAAATGGGTGGCCTCCCAGAATTCCCCAGTCAGGATTCTGGGAGTTGAAGTCCACCCATATTTACAACGTCCTGGCTGGGGAATTCTGGGATTTGAAGTCCACCCTCCTTAAAGCATGCAGATTGGGGAATTCTGGGAATTGAAGTCCACCCCTCTTAAAGCATGAAGGATGGAGAATTCTGGGAGTTGAAGTCCACCCCCCTTAAATCATTCAGGGTGGGGGATTTTGGGAATTGAAGTCCACCCCTCTTAAAGCATGAAGGATGGAGAATTCTGGGAGTTGAAGTCCACCCTCCTCAAAGCATGCAGATTGGGGAATTCTGGGAATTGAAGTCCACCCCTCTTAAAGCATGAAGGATGGAGAATTCTGGGAGTTGAAGTCCACCCACCTTAAATCATTCAGGGTGGGGGATTTTGGGAATTGAAGTCCACCCCTCTTAAAGCATGAAGGATGGAGAATTCTGGGAGTTGAAGTCCACCCACCTTAAAACATGCAGGGTGGGGGATTCAGGGAGTTGAAGTCCATCCACCTTATTAAAGAGGTGAAAGTTGAGAAACACTGGATCACAGCATGACTTCCTTAGAAAGACGTCTGTCTCTTTAAGCGAGCTCGATTGCTCTGGTATCCATTAGTTGTCCCTAAGCCAGGAAATACTTAACAAGACTACATTTCCCAGGTACCTCGGGACATGGCCATGGTGGGGGCGAGGGCTGTAATTGCACCAGAGTCTCGTAGCAAAAAGACTCATAGCGGGGTAGAGCATTTGGCTGCCTCCTTTTTGCACGATGACCCGTGCAGGAAAGAGCACCACGCGAGCCCTGTTTAATTTTGCAAAATGAAATATATTTGCTTTTTGCAAAGCGGGGAGTGCTAAACCAGGGTTACCTCCCTCCCCCAGCGCCCTCCGATCCATCCATGTGGCCAGCTGCACATGACTGGGCTGGCAAGGCATGCTCAAGCATGGGCACAGCCGAGCACAATGGACACGATGCTCCCGCCTGGTTGTGCCCCTGACTTTCACCCGGATTCGTGCAGCATGCATCCGAGTGCTGGCCCCCAAAGCGAGGTACAGTGTATTGCCTTCAAGGTTTGCCGGCGGAGACACGTGTCTTTGCGGGATGGGTGTGCAGGAGGAGCGTGGGAGGATCTCCAGCCTTGCTGGGCATTAGGAAGCGTGAAAGGGAAGGCTGGTTTGATGCTCTTTGTAATAATTTTCTTTGGATTTTGCTGCATTTTTCTTCCAAGTGGGTGGACTAGAAGACCTCCAAGGTCCCTTACAGCTCCATTCTGATTGATTGATTGAGTATGGGAGATGTGGTTTTCCCCTATTACTCTTGCTAAACAACTAATTTCCACAATACTGTTACAACTATTTAGTAAGACTGTATTACTATTCTTTTTTTCATCTTTCCTATCTACTTAGGACTATAACTTGGTTGCTTGTATCTTTACAATTTATATTGGTTTATTTGGTTTAATTTCCTAGTACGGTTTATGTTGATTGCTTATTTACTGTAGTATCCTATTGACTATCACTAAGTGTTGTATCTTACGATTTATGATAAATGCATTTTTATGATGATTATGATCATGATTGTTCACTTATATCTTTTATGTACCTTGAGGGTTTATGCACAGGAGACAAATTCTTTGTGTGTCCGATCACACTTGGCCAATAAAGAATTCTAGTCTATTCTAGCCAATGATTCTTAGTGGCATTATGGCTTAATTTGGAAATGGTGGAATCCTAAGGCTGGAAGAGGGGGACTTGGGAGGTCTTCTAGTCCAACCTTTGCCCAAGGCACTAGTCCTCAGTACCTTTTTTTTTTTTTTAATATTGCTTCCTAGGAATATGGTAAGCTGATCCTGCAGGCTTTTCTTAAAGCAAGTTAAAAATGTGTTTGCTTTTCTGCAGCTCTCTTTGAGAGTCACAATCAGCTCATATAAACTTGTTTATCGTATAAATAGAATTCTTAACATTTTTAGTGAGTGATAAAATATTACAAGATACAAAATACAAAAGTAAAGAGAAAAACAGTGGGGAGGAAGAGGGGAAGAGAAGTAAAGGAAAGGATAAGGAAAAAAAAAAGAGAAAGAAAGATTGACTTCCAACTCTCTGTAGTGGTAAAATAAGGCATTAACATCAAATCACAACTTTTGGCTATTTCATAATAATATGAACAAGCCGTTTCTGTAAAGATTAGATTAGATTAACAGAGTTGGAAGGGACCTTGTAGATCATCTAGTCCAACCCCAAGATCTATCCTTTTTTAAAAATAACTTTTAATTGAACAAAAAAAAAAACATTTAAAAACAGTGAACGTAGTGTAATCATCCTGACACACCTAATTGTCTTACATAGCTATTACATATGATAAATGATACATATTTACATAGTATATACATAATACATAATATATACATCAATATCAACAATTTTAATGAATCCTGATCTATCGTTTTAACATCCTTATTTTAATTTACATTTTGAATCCTTCCTTTTTACCAACCAGCCGTAAAACTTTTCCCATACTTTACAATATTCAGATTCATGTTTGTTTTTTAATTCCTGCATTAATTTATCCATTTCTACATGTTCATATCTTCTTAATTATCTCTATTTCATCTGGAATTGCCTTAAGTTTCCATTTTTTGAGCATATACTAGTCTTGTAGCCGTAATCACCCCAAGATCTATCAATCTATTCGGTAAAACCCAAAATCAAAATTGCAGCCTTTTCCACTTCAAGCACGAAGTTCAGAAGTGGTTTCCAAGTGGAAATAAAAGTACTTATGTTCTTTTCAAAGTTGTCAGTTTTGCCATTTCAGCCAACTCCATCAACTTCTGCAACCCTTTGTCCCTGGTAGGAATCGAAGCCTCGTTCCATTTTTGTGCACGCAATAGTCTTGCTGCTGTCAACATATATAATAACAGACTTCCAATTTTTCCCCCACAATTCTTTTTTCATTAAACCCAAGAAAAAAAAAAATTCTGGTCATTTAAATAAAATTCTTGCTGACAAATGTCTCAAACTTTTGATTTGGCCTTTAAGAACTTTACTTCTAAATCTTGAAAAAGGCACTCAGAATCTTGAAGTCCTTTTGATGGCGAATTCCTTCATTTCTCCCCTTCTTAAAACCCTCCCAACATTGAACCTGCAAGCCTATCATTATTGAGTTCCAAATTTATAAGGAGAAGATTAGATGTCATACTTTTTGTCATGCCCCTGTCAGAATCTGATTCCGAGGGGGAGGCCGAGCAGCTGAGTGCGAGTGTGACTACATTGGCTGTGGAAGAAACTGGGCAAGGGCACAGTCCGGCTGGGAATTCAGAAGAAGACCCAGGCCCACCCCTTCTCATCCTAAGACACGCAGAGAGGAACGGAGAAGGGAGCAAGGTGGATGGTGTGTCTTATGGGGGAGGAAAGGGCCCTGATTCCCTTCATTAGCTGCAGTTGTGAAAGCAGGATTTCAAAAGGGCGTTTGCGCACAGCACCTTGCTGAAAGCAAAGCGTGAATTATCTTTGTTTGTCAAGTCTTATCTGGGTTCTGGCGTCTCCCAACTGTGTGTGTTTCATTATCTTTTGAAGTCTGCAATTCCTTCTGCACTGTCCAGTTAATTGCTGCAGCATGGTTTGTGTGGATTTATATGTACTTTGTTTTTGGACTGAATTTCCTCTACTTCAAGACTGTTCTTGGGAGAGGTAACTTGGACATTGGGGGCAAAGTTAGAGACACAGAATTAAAGGGACTTTTCTTACTTATGTGACTGTGTTGCCTTTGTGCCATGCCCCGGGTCATCACACTGTTAAGAAGAGTTAGCTAACAATGATTAAAAACTAACAGTTAGTTTTTAATCATTTTCTTTTTTCCTTTTTCTTTTTTTTCCCTGTGTGTTGTGTATGTGTTTGTTTGATAGTTTAGTTCTATAATTTTTTTTTTTTAAAAGAAGAGTTAGGACATTGAGACTGAGGGAAAAAAAAGATTTAGGGATAAAACGATACACCCAAGAGGTTCTGGGTCTTCTCGGATGATGTTAACCCTTTCCAAATTTCCTCTCGCCAGGTGGGAAGAGGAGAAGCAAGACGACGGGGTCAAATGGCATAAGTTGCACCACAAAGGACCTTACTTTGCTCCACCTTACAAGCCACTCCCAAGCTCCGTCAAATTCTACTACAATGGTAAGTGGTTTTCTCTGGATTTGCATCCAAAGTGGAGGAGAAACTGCCTGTAGTAGCATCTCCCGAGCTTCGTAGGTGGGTGGAGAGAAGAGTTGGTCCTTACTATGATGAAAGGATAGCCATGCCTCATCACCTGCTCACTGCATGGTCATCTACCCCTCTCCCTCTGTTGTAGGCAGGCCTATGAAACTCAGCCGGGCCGCCGAGGAAGTGGCGACGTTTTTCGCCAAGATGCTGGACCACAATTATGCACGCAAGAAGATTTTCCGGGACAACTTTTTCTGTGATTGGATGCAGGTATCTGCTGGGGGGTACGTGAGGTCTATTTGGGAGATTATTATAGGGGAAGTGCCTCCCCCCCAAAAAAGCAGAATGATGGAAAGGTGAAAGTGACAGGAAGATGAGGTTGCTTAGGACAGAATGTCCAAACTTGGCAACTTTTAAGACTTGTGGACTTTTAATTCTGAGAATTGAAGTCCACAAGTTGCAAAGTTTGGAGAGCCCTGGCTATTCTGTCTTTTACATCTGCTTCTTCAAGTGGTTATACTGGCTAGGGGGATTCTGGGATTTGAAGTCCACCCTTCTCAAAGTAGTCATGCTGACTGCGCCAATTCTGGGAATTGAAGTCCATACTTCTTAAAGTAAGGCATGCTGTCTTGGGGATTCTGGGAGTTGAAGTCCACGTTGCTTAAAGTAGCCATGTTGCACAGGGAATTCTGGGAGTGGAAGTCCATACTTAAAGTTGCTGTGCTGTCTGGGGGATTCTGGGAGTTTGAAGTCCACACTTAAAATTTCCAAAGTGGAGAAATCCTGGTTTAGAAAGAATCGTATTGAAGATAACTTGTTTTCTAAGTCAACTACAGCTTTCAGCACTTAGATGGCCTTCTCCTTTTCTCACGTAGGTGATGACTCCTCAAGAAAGGAAGAAAATCAAAGACCTGAAGAAGTGCGATTTCAGTGACATCCATAGCTACTTTCTGGAAAAGCAGGAAGCCCAGAAAGCTTTGCCCAAGGAAGAAAAACAGGTGCAGACATGATTGACATTGGTAGAACCTGAGTGTCAGGATTCCGGCAGTGACCTCCATTTCAATCCTGAGTCTTGAGCCAAACTTCTAAAACTTCAAAAGGATTTATTGGGAGTTAACATATCCGGCACTGCCTGGGTGTAACCGACTCTTGAGACACATCATTCATTGTCATCCTTGACCCTGGTTTTCCCTTCAACCCCACTGGGTGTATCGTAATTTATATTCTCCAATGGGACACCTCCCTAGCCCAGAGTCATCCATCAGGCTCTCCCGTTAGAATTTTGCACAGCAGAAGCTTTGGTTACCTCGTTACCATCTTTGAAAACATTTATGGAATGCACATTCGGTTTGCAAGCTGCCGCACTGCTCCCCCCTCCCTTTCTGTCGGCAGCTCTAAAAAGACCCTAGAAATATTTTATGAGTTACACTGAGGCCTTTTTCACCCCTTGTTGAAACTCAGCGGACATTCTGAAGGAAGTCCATTTCTGAGTCTGCTCTCTGTGTGCCCAGTGTCGTTTATATGCAACAAAGAGTAAACAAGAGCCTAATCATGGCATTCACATCAACACTGACAGGGCAAGCCACATGTATAGAAACGGAGAGTAAACTCCCCCCCTTCTGGCCTTGAAGATGTTATCAAGTTGGGCCACGGAATGTCTTCAAGAAAACCAAGCTCAGAGAACATCAAGGATCCCATAGTCGTCGTCGTCCTCTTGTTTCTAGCACTGATGATGTTACTTAGCTGGGTTTCATTAAATGTCTGCAAGGAAGCAATCAAGCTCAGGAAACACCAAGGATCTCACAGGCTGTTTTCTTCCTCCTCCTCCTCTTCCTCCTCCTCCTCTATTCCACAAACTCCATTCCCTCTTAGCACTGATTATTAGATTATCTAGTTACCTTGTCATTTGCATTTTCACTTCAACTCCCATTTCTGTCTTAGTAATGTGGAGAGAGAGAGTAATTTACTAGAAAACAGTAATTTTCTAGTAAATCTGCATTAAGCTTGTTTCCCCTTTTCATCCTGTAACCTGTATTCTTCCCCAATTTTTCTCCTTTTGTAAGTCATGCATAGACGGTGGCTCAGGGGCTAAGACGCTGAGCTTTGTCGATCAGAAAGTTCAGCAGTTCGGCGGTTCGAATCCCTAGCACCGCATAATGGAGTGAGCTCCCGTTCGTCCTCCCAGCTTCTGCCAACCTAGCAGTTTGAAAGCATGTAAAAAAAAAAAAGCAAGTAGAAAAATAGGGACCACCTTTGATGGGAAGGGAGCAGTGTTCTTGTTCTGACCCAAACCTGGTTCCACGAGAGTAAACACAAGGCAAAGGTAACAGCACAACCTTTTACTGTTTCATTTACGAATCCTGTTTCTTCACAGATAAAAGGCTGCTTTCAACTAATTAGCTCCCACAAGAAAGAGCCGTGCCCAGTTTTTGCAAGGCTTCCAAGAACAACAGATAAAGTTCCTAAACGATAAATCAAAGAATCTCCAAACACCAACCAAGATACTCCGAACGTCCACCAGGCTTGAGTGCAAAAGCTTCTTTGCTTCCTGCAAAGAACTCTGGTTTCTCAGCTGGCTTTTATGCCTTAAGGGAGGGGCTGTCACCTTGCAGCCTTACTCCCGAGTCGCCTGTGCTGCTGCAGCTGCTTTTTCCTTTGAGCAGCCCTTTGCGCACAGGCTCCTCGGGGACCTCCTCATCACTGCTACCAGCCTCCACAATCTCCAAAGGCAGCACTCACATGCAGGCCCTTCATCTGAGTCCTCGCTCTCCGAGACCTCAGCCGTCCCCACCTGCTGCCGGCGAACCACAACTGTGTTCTGTGCGCCTTTGGCGTTTAGTCATGCCGGCCACATGACCACGGAGACATCTTAGGACAGCGCTGGCTCTTTGGTTTTGTAGCAGAGATGAGCACTGCCCCCTAGAGCCGGAAACGACTAGCACGTATGTGTGAGGGGAACCTTTACTTTGACTTAATACATTCACGTAACGAAACATTATTTCTGCCATTGTACCCGCAATGTCTCTGTCCCCGTTCTTCAAAAGTGTCTTGAAGTTTCATGGTGTTATCTGTCATTTGTACAATCCAGCGCTTCGTTCCCTTTCACCTTGGTCTAGATTAGGCGTAGGGGAAATAAGAGGGTAGTTCTCAACTGACAACAGTTCGTTTAGTGAACCGTTCAAAGTTACAACGGCCCTGAAAAGGGACGACCATTTTTCACACGACCTTTGCGGTAAGCCCCCATGGTCACATGATCCAAATTAAAAAGACGCTTGGCAACTGACTTGTATTTATGACAGTCACAGTGTCTCGGGGTCCCGTGATCCCTTTTTGTGACCTTCCGCCAAGCAAAGTCAAGGAGGAAGCCAGATTCACTTAACAATGGTTTGACTAATTCAACAACTGCAGGGATTCACTTAATAGGAGTGGCGCACTGGCCTAGCGGTGGAGCTCTCGCCTCACCATCCGGAGGCTGTGAGTTTCGATCCTAGGGAGAAGCAGATATTTCTCTCTCTGGGCACACTGAGAATAGATCAGCTGAACAAAACTCTGTATCAGCAACAGGAAGAGCAGCCGGCCAGTAAACACTCTGCTAGCTGCATTCAGTTGCCTTGACTCCACCCCGCAAGGGATTATGGGGCCGTTAAAAGAGGAGGATGAGTGATTCACTTAACAGCTGTGGCAAGAAAGGTCGTAAAATGGAGCAGAACTCAACCAACGTTTCGCTTAGCAGCTTAGAAGTTTCGGGCTCGCTTTTCGGTCATACGTCAAAGACTTACCCGTAATCCCTTCTTTTTTTTTTTTTGTCTCCTCTTAATAGAGGTTGAAAAAGGAGGCAGAGAGAATCCAAGAGGAATATGGTTATTGCGTGATTGATGGGCACCGGGAGAAGATCGGGAACTTCAGAACAGAACCGCCGGGTCTATTCCGGGGCCGTGGGGACCACCCCAAAATGGGGATGTTGAAGAAGAGGATAATGCCAGAAGACGTCATCATCAATTGTAGCAAGTGAGTCTGGCATATGGTCTCCATGGCAGCGTTTCTGAACCGTGGCGATTTTTAGGATGGGTGGGACTTCAACTCCCAGAATTCCCCAGCCAGCATGCCTCAAGATGGTACAATGAGGGGACTTGACGTTCTCAACCCCCTTCCCTACCCCTTATTTAAAACAATTCTGTTCCGGTTCTGTTTTGCTCATCGAAACAGAGCCAGTCAGCTGGAGTGGTTAAGGCACCAGGCAAGGAGACGGTGAGCTCTAGTCCTGCCTTAGGCCTGAAAGGTGTCTGGTTGACTTTGGGCCAATCTCTGGAAGATTGTGAGTTCTAATCATGCCTTAGGTATGAAAGCTGGCTGGGTGTCTTCAGGCCAATCACCAGGAGACAGTGAGTTCTAGTCCTTCCTTAGGCATGGAAGCCAACTAGATGACTTTCAACCAATTACCAGGAGACAGTGAGTTCTAGTCCTGCCTTTGGCATGGAAGCCAATTAGATGACTTTCAACCAATCACCAGGAGACAGTGAGTTCTAGTCCCTCCTTAGGCATGGAAGCCAACTAGATGACTTTCAACCAATTACCAGGAGACAGTGAGTTCTAGTCCCTCCTTAGGCATGGAAGCCAACTAGATGACTTTCAACCAATCACCAGGAGACAGTGAGTTCTAGTCCTGCCTTAGGCATGGAAGCCAACTAGATGACTTTGAACCAATTACCAGGAGACAGTGAGTTCTAGTCCCTCCTTAGGCATGAAAGCCAACTAGGTGACTTTCAACCAATCACCAGGAGGCAGTGAGTTCTAGTCCCACCTTAGGCATGAAAGCCAACTAGGTGACTTTCAACCAATCACCAGGAGGCAGTGAGTTCTAGTCCCGCCTTAGGCATAGAAGCCAACTAGATGACTTTCAACCAATCACCAGGAGACAGTGAGTTCTAGTCCCGCCTTAGGCATGGAAGCCAACAAGATGACTTTCAACCAATCACCAGGAGACAGTGAGTTCTAGTCCCGCCTTAGGCATGGAAGCCAACTAGATGACTTTGAACCAATCACCAGGAGACAGTGAGTTCTAGTCCCTCCTTAGGCATGGAAGCCAACTAGATGACTTTCAACCAATCACCATGAGACAGTGAGTTCTAGTCCTGCCTTAGGCATGGAAGCCAACTAGGTGACTTTGGACCAATCACCAGGAGACAGTGAGTTCTAGTCCCGCCTTAGGCATGAAAGCCAACTAGATGACTTTGAACCAATCACCAGGAGACAGAGAGTTCTAGTCCCGCCTTAGGCATGGAAGCCAACTAGATGACTTTCAACCAATCACCAGGAGACAGTGAGTTCTAGTCCCGCCTTAGGCATGGAAGCCAACAAGATGACTTTGAACCAATCACCAGGAGACAGTGAGTTCTAGTCCCGCCTTAGGCATGGAAGCCAACTAGATGACTTTGAACCAATTACCAGGAGACAGTGAGTTCTAGTCCCTCCTTAGGCATGGAAGCCAACTAGGTGACTTTCAACCAATCACCAGGAGACAGTGAGTTCTAGTCCCGCCTTAGGCATGAAAGCCAACTAGGTGACTTTGGACCAATCACCAGGAGACAGTGAGTTCTAGTCCCGCCTTAGGCATGGAAGCCAACTAGGTGACTTTCAACCAATCACCAGGAGACAGTGAGTTCTAGTCCCGCCTTAGGCATGGAATCCAACTAGGTGACTTTCAACCAATTACCAGGAGGCAGTGAGTTCTAGTCCTTCCTTAGGCATGGAAGCCAACTAGGTGACTTTCAACCAATCACCAGGAGGCAGTGAGTTCTAGTCCCACCTTAGGCATGAAAGCCAACTAGGTGACTTTCAACCAATCACCAGGAGGCAGTGAGTTCTAGTCCCGCCTTAGGCATGGAAGCCAACTAGATGACTTTCAACCAATCACCAGGAGACAGTGAGTTCTAGTCCCGCCTTAGGCATGGAAGCCAACTAGATGACTTTCAACCAATCACCAGGAGACAGTGAGTTCTAGTCCCGCCTTAGGCATGGAAGCCAACTTGATGACTTTCAACCAATCACCAGGAGACAGTGAGTTCTAGTCCTGCCTTAGGCATGGAAGCCAACTAGATGACTTTGAACCAATCACCAGGAGACAGTGAGTTCTAGTCCTTCCTTAGGCAAGGAAGCCAACTAGATGACTTTGAACCAATTACCAGGAGACAGTGAGTTCTAGTCCCGCCTTAGGCATGGAAGCCAACTAGGTGACTTTCAACCAATCACCAGGAGACAGTGAGTTCTAGTCCCGCCTTAGGCATGAAAGCCAACTAGGTGACTTTGAACCAATCTCCAGGAGACAGAGAGTTCTCGTCCCGCCTTAGGCATGAAAGCCAACTAGATGACTTTCAACCAATCACCAGGAGACAATGAGTTCTAGTCCCGCCTTAGGCATGAAAGCCAACTAGGTGACTTTGAACCAATCACCAGGAGACAGAGAGTTCTAGTCCCGCCTTAGGCATGAAAGCCAACTAGATGACTTTCAACCAATCACCAGGAGACAGTGAGTTCTAGTCCCGCCTTAGGCATGAAAGCCAACTAGGTAACTTTGAACCAATCGCCAGGAGACAGTGAGTTCTAGTCCCGCCTTAGGCATGGAAGCCAACTAGATGACTTTGAACCAATTACCAGGAGACAGTGAGTTCTAGTCCCTCCTTAGGCATGGAAGCCAACTAGATGACTTTCAACCAATCACCAGGAGACAGTGAGTTCTAGTCCCGCCTTAGGCATGAAAGCCAACTAGGTGACTTTGGACCAATCACCAGGAGACAGTGAGTTCTAGTCCCGCCTTAGGCATGAAAGCCAACTAGGTGACTTTGGACCAATCACCAGGAGACAGTGAGTTCTAGTCCCGCCTTAGGCATGGAAGCCAACTAGATGATTTAAACCAATCACCAGGAGACAATGAGTTCTAGTCCCACCTTAGGCATGAAAGCCAACTAGGTGACTTTGAACCAATCACCAGGAGACAGAGAGTTCTCGTCCCGCCTTAGGCATGAAAGCCAACTAGATGACTTTCAACCAATCACCAGGAGACAATGAGTTCTAGTCCCACCTTAGGCATGAAAGCCAACTAGGTGACTTTGAACCAATCACCAGGAGACAGAGAGTTCTAGTCCCGCCTTAGGCATGGAAGCCAACTAGATGACTTTCAACCAATCACCAGGAGACAATGAGTTCTAGTCCCGCCTTAGGCATGAAAGCCAACTAGGTGACTTTGAACCAATCACCAGGAGACAGAGAGTTCTAGTCCCGCCTTAGGCATGAAAGCCAACTAGATGATTTTCAACCAATCACCAGGAGACAATGAGTTCTAGTCCCACCTTAGGCATGAAAGTCAACTAGGTGACTTTGAACCAATCGCCAGGAGACAGAGAGTTCTAGTCCCGCCTTCGGCATGAAAGCCAACTAGATGATTTTCAACCAATCACCAGTAGACAGTGAGTTCTAGTCCCGCCTTAGGCATGAAAGCCAACTAGGTGACTTTGGACCAATCGCCAGGAGACAGTGAGTTCTAGTCCCGCCTTAGGTATGAAAGCCAACTAGGTGACTTTGGACCAATCACCAGGAGACAGTGAGTTCTAGTCCCACCTTAGGCATGAAAGCCATCTAGGTGACTTTGAACCAATCGCCAGGAGACAGAGAGTTCTAGTCCTGCCTTAGGCATGAAAGCCAACTAGATGACTTTCAACCAATCACCAGGAGACAGTGAGTTCTAGTCCCGCCTTAGGCATGGAAGCCAACTAGATGATTTTGGACCAATCACCAGGAGACAGTGAGTTCTAGTCCCTCTTTAGGCATGGAAGCCAGCTAGATAACTTTCAACCAATCACCAGGAGACAGTGAGTTCTAGTCCCTCCTTAGGCCTGGAAGCCAACTAGATGACTTTGGACCAATCACCAGGAGACAGTGAGTTCTAGTCCCTCCTTAGGCATGAAAGCCAACTAGATGACTTTCAACCAATCACCAGGAGACAGTGAGTTCTAGTCCCACCTTAGGCATGAAAGCCAACTAGGTGACTTTGAACCAATCGCCAGGAGACAGTGAGTTCTAGTCCCGCCTTAGGCATGGAAGCCAACTAGATGACTTTGGACCAATCACCAGGAGACAGTGAGTTCTAGTCCCTCCTTAGGCATGAAAGCCAACTAGGTGACTTTCAACCAATCACAAGGAGACAGTGAGTTCTAGTCCCTCCTTAGGCATGGAAGCCAACTAGGTGACTTTGAACCAATCACCAGGAGACAGTGAGTTCTAGTCCCTCCTTAGGCATGGAAGCCAACTAGGTGACTTTGAACCAATCACCAGGAGACAGTGAGTTCTAGTCCCGCCTTAGGCATGAAAGCCAACTAGATGACTTTGAACCAATTACCAGGAGACAGTGAGTTCTAGTCCTGCCTTAGGCATGGAAGCCAACTAGATGACTTTCAACCAATCACCAGGACACAGTGAGTTCTAGTCCCGCCTTAGGCATGAAAGCCAACTAGGTGACTTTCAACCAATTACCAGGAGACAGTTCTAGTCCCACCTTAGGCATGAAAGCCAACTAGGTGACTTTCAACCAATCACCAGGACACAGTGAGTTCTAGTCCCGCCTTAGGCATGGAAGCCAACTAGGTGACTTTGAACCAATTACCAGGAGACAGTGAGTTCTAGTCCTGCCTTAGGCATGGAAGCCAACTAGATGACTTTCAACCAATCACCAGGACACAGTGAGTTCTAGTCCCGCCTTAGGCATGAAAGCCAACTAGGTGACTTTCAACCAATCACCAGGAGACAGTGAGTTCTAGTCCCGCCTTAGGCATGAAAGCCAACTAGATGACTTTGAACCAATTACCAGGAGACAGTGAGTTCTAGTCCCTCCTTAGGCATGGAAGCCAACTCGGTGACTTTGAACCAATTACCAGGAGACAGTGAGTTCTAGTCCCTCCTTAGGCATGGAAGCCAACTAGGTGACTTTGAACCAATCACCAGGAGACAGAGAGTTCTAGTCCCACCTTAGGCATGAAAGCCCACTGGGTAATCCAATTACTAACATAGATTGGAGAGATGTTTATGGGAAAGAGTCTTCACCATGCTTGGACAGTCCTGTTGCTCTCCTGCTTACTTTTTAAACATAAAACTCCCCCCCTCCCAACCTTTGTGATGTCCCAGGACACGACACAGAGATAACACAATCATCTGGCAGTTCAAACCTCCCCTTTATTGCTCCAAATTTCCCTAAATGCTCCCACATTGCTGGCAAGTCCCAGAGCAAAGTGATGACAAACCCCCATATGCACCTCAAGCAACCTCTTGCTTCAAATAGTCCATCCCAGCACTGTGTACACCAAGGCTGCACAACAATAAATCCAGCAGGGCAAATCCAGGAATTCAGGAAGCACAGGATCCAAGTAATTAGGCCAGAAAGCCAGAAAGAATGCAAGGACTCTTGGAAAGTTCAAACATCAGCACTCAACACTTCAGGAACTCAGTGTTTGTTCCCAACAAATGCCCCTCCCCACAGGGTCTCCTTAAGCCTCATTCCCCAGGTGTGCCTTGTGAAGAGAGGCGGGACACTCTCCTACTTCATAGCCTGCTCAGTCTGTGCTGTTCTTGCCTTCTCTCCACTCTCCAAGCTCTTGGATCAGGAGGGGGTTGGCCTATACTCCTCACCTGAGCTCTGTCTCTCATGGTCATCCTGCCCCTTTTCCTCCCTGTCTACAAGCTGTTCTAATCCAGAAAGGCCCTGCCCTTCCCCATTTTGCTCTGAAGCCAACAAAGCCGCCCCCTCATTCTCTGTCGGCTCTGGTTCCATCTCGTCTTCCCCTGCAGATTCAAGCATGACACTGTCTTTATTTCTGCCCCCCCTCAAAAAAATTTCTTTCTCTCTCCCAGAGATTCAAAGGCCCCTCAGCCTCCGCGCGGTCACAAGTGGAAGGAAGTCCGGTGCGTCAACACGGTCACCTGGTTGGCATCCTGGATGGAAAACATTCAGGGCACCATCAAATATATCATGCTGAACCCGAGTTCCAAGCTGAAGGTGAGGCCCCAGTCATTGACTTTGGAGTTGGTTACTCAATTGCCAGTTGCCTGTTAGGTACAGGTAGACCTTGACTTAACAATAGTTCACTGAGTGACCGTTCCAATGTTACGACGGCACTGAAAAAAGTGACATGACTGTTTTTCACACTTAACGACCATGGCATTGTTTTTCACACTTAGGACCATCCCTGTGGTCATGCGTCTTCTGACCCAGGCTTCATCAAACTTAATAAAACACCAACTCAATTTAAAAGTAAAACCTTTTTTTAATGTGACACTGGGAATTACTTGCATTCCCAGCCAAAACTCATTAAATACAGTTCCTCTAGATGAGAGCACGCTTTTCAGTGCTGCAGAATGCTGCCAAGAAACAGAAGTCCAGTTAAGGCTAACATAAACCAACCCAAAAACCCGGAAAAAACCAACCAGAATGCAGAGCTTCAGGAAGGACTTGGAGATTACTGAACTCTTCGTCATTGAGGTCTGACTTTTATCCCTTAGGGGAGGGGCAATCACCTCTCACCCTTACTCCCGAATCGCCCCTGCTGCTTCAGCTGCTTTCACCTTCTGGCACTTCTGCCCATGTGCACACTGGGAACAGGCTCCCCTTGTTCTTCTTCCTCGCTGCTGCCAGATTCTGAAGGCTCCGGAGGCAGGACCCCACTCCTAGATGGTCCTGGCCCCATCTCTGCATCAGTCGCAGGACCCTCATCCGAGTCCTCTCCAGACTCCCTGACTGGTTCCCTTTTGTCCTCACTGTCCGATTCCGCTGCCATCCACACCGGCTGCTGGCGATCCACCACAACGTGATCGAAATTTGGGCCCTTGGCCACTGCTCATCAGTTTATGACCTTCCGACAAGCCAAGTCAATGGGGAAAGCCAGATTCACTTTAACAACCGTGTTCTTAACAGCTGCTGTGTTTCGCTTCACAACGGTGGCAGGAAGGGTTGTAAAACGGGGTGAAGGCTCATCGCTTCACAACCATCTTGCTGAAGAACAGAAATTGGGGGGGCTTGCCCATCGACCTGGCGCATCAGACGGTCGCAAAAAGGGGACCATGTGGCTCCTGGGATGCTGCAACCATCATACTTATGGGTCGGTTGCCAAGGGCCCCAATTTGGATCACGTGACTGTGGGGATGCTGCAACGGTGATTAAGTGTGAAATCGGTCATAACTCAAATTTTTTTTCCCAGTACTGTTGTAACTGAATGGTCTCTAAATGAATGGTTATAAGTCAAGGACTTGAGGTCCACACACGTAAAAAGGGAAGGGCTTTAGTCATGCAGGTGTGAGGGCATCATTTTGACTTTTCTCTCTCTCCCACTCACTCTCTCTTTCTCTCCCTTTCTGTGTCTTCCCCTTTGTGTCTTTCTCTTTCTGTCTCTTTGTCTTTCTGTCTCTGTCATTGTTTCTTGCCCCTCTCCTCTCTTTCTCTCCTCTCTCCCTCTCTCTTTCTCTCACAATGTCTCCCTCTTTCTCTCTCTCTTCTCTCTGTCTGTCTCTCTCCCATTCTGTCTGTTTCTCTCTTTCTCTCCCTTTCTGTCTCTCTCTTCCTCTTCCTCTTTGTGTCTTTCTCTTTCTGTCTTTTTCTCTCTTTTCCTTGTTTCTCCCCCCTCTCCTCTCTTTCTCTCCCCCCCTCTCCTCTCTCTCTTTCTTTCTCCCTCTCCTCCCTCTCCCTCTTTCTCTCCCTTTCTATGATCCTCTCTTTCTTTCTGTCTCCCTCTTTTTCTTTTCCTCTCTTTCTTTCTTTCTCTCTTTCTCTTCTCTTTGTCTCTCTCAATTTCGGTCTGTTTCTTTCTCTCTCTCACACACACACACACAAAGAGAGTGAGAGAGAGTGAGAGAGAGAGAGGCCTTTGCAAAACTGCTAGCCTCACAACAGTCCTCTTTTCTTCCAGGGCGAGAAAGACTGGCAAAAATACGAAGTGGCGCGTCGGTTGAAGAAGCTAATTCACCGGATCTGACGTCAGTACCGGGCAGACTGGAAATCCAAGGAGCTGAAGAAGCGGCAAATATCCGTGGCGCTCTATTTCATTGATAAGGTAGAGGAATTCCACCGCTGAGTTTATCGCTGCCCAAACCATTGGACTCCTTCCCTGCATCTCTTCCCAAAGATCACGTAGAGGTGGACTTGAAGTCCACAGACTGGAATATTTGTTGCTCAGATATTTTGAGGTTTGAATGGTGGGGTCTTTGGTCCTGTCCAAGTTCAGTTGTTTTCTTGCAGATGTTTCATGACCCAACTAGATAACATCATCAAGCTAGAAAGGAGTGGGAGGAGGAGGAGGAAGATTGTTTGGGGTCATTAGTACTAGGATGTTGGGTAATGTAATATCTGCAAGAAAACACCCAAACTCAGATATCACCAAGGACCACCACCACCTCCTCCTCCTCTTCCTTCTCCTCCTCTGTTCTTCCTTTCTTCTTCATTCCACCAATCACACTCCTTTCTAGCACTGATGATGTTACCTAGTTGGGTAAAGGAATGTCTTTCCAAAAGATGTGTAAGAAACGAGATCCTGAGAAATACACACACACACAACCACAATCACCCATGCATGCACACACGATTCAAAATAAAGTTATACAAAATACAGAGCTAAAAAGAAAAAAAAAATCACAGAACACAAAACAATCGAAGAATTAAAAAGGTGCATCAAAAAATAAAATAAAATGCATGATACACACATGTGAAAAGCCGAGTTCTGAGAGCATCCCTTTTCTTGGAAAAATGACCCTCTGGCTGCTCTCATGGTGTGGAGACAATAATTTGGTCCTCAACACCTATAAGACCAAGGTGCTGATAGTGGACTATATAGAAGGAAAAGATCAGATGTCCAGCCCTTGCTTATCAATGGAGACCGAGGGAAGCAAGTGGCCAGTTTTAAGTTTCTGGGTGTTACCCTAAAAGGGGACCTGACCTGGGATACTTATATTGCAGCCCTGGTCAACAGGGCCCAGCAGAGATTATACTACCTGAGGCTTCTCAGGAAACAACAACTGAATGAAAAACTGCTGGTGACTTTCTACCTCTGCAACATAGAGAGCATCTTAACTTACTGCACCTCTGTATGGTTTGCCAATTGCACAGGGGCAGATAGGACAGCGCTCCAGAGGGTTAATGTCATTGCCCAGAAGATCCTGGGTTGCCTTCTCCCCTCTTTGGAAGAGCTTTAGAGCTCCTGCTGCCTTAAGAAAGTTCAAAACATTCTCAAAGATCCATCTCATCCTGGGCACCCCCTTTTTTGTGAACTATTACCATCTGGCAGACGGTACAGGATAATAATAAAAACAAGGACAAATAGGCTGAAAAACAGCTTCTATCCCAGGGCAAGAAACTCTGTTGAATTTTACTGTATAGTGCAATATTAATGCAATATCAGAGGTTTTTAATTCAATTGTACAGAATGTGAAGGATGTGTGTTTGTGTTTATGTATAACTAGCTGATAACCCGGTGTTGGCTGGGTATTTATTTATCCCAATCCTGTATTAGACAGGAAAATCCTGTAGTCGGGACTCATGGTGTTGTACTGTGTCGCGCCGTGTCGCAGTTCTTCTATTCTTCCACAAGAGAGAGCCCTGTGAAGCAGTTATCACGACAGAAGCCATTTTTAAGGCATTTACACACCCTGAGGGGTTTAGGGATGTCTTACCCACCACAGTATTTGTTTCCAGAGGGTAAGTCATCTGTGTAGCACGTTTGGTTGAAATTGCTCAAGGCGTTCCAGAGTTATGCTGAATATAACATATAATGTAACATAACATAATGTAATATAACATAAGTAATATAATGTATAATATATATAATGTATAATAATATATAATTATAATATAAAATCATATATAATATAATATATAATAAAATATAATTATAATATAATATATAATTATATATAAAAATATAATATGTAATATAGTTATAATATAATATAATTATAATATATAATAAATATAATTATATTATAATATAAAATAAAAAAATAAAGATAGGTAGATAGAGATAGATAGAAGATGTACAATGAAGATGACACTTAATTTCGTTAATAAAAAAGAAAGTACGAAAAGTAAAATAAAGCTCACCCTTCTTTGCCTCCTTCCAGCTGGCCCTGAGGGCGGGAAACGAGAAGGAGGAAGGCGAGACGGCTGACACGGTGGGCTGCTGTTCTCTGCGAGTAGAACACATCACTCTGCACTCATGGCAGGGTGGCAAGGAGAACGTGGTGGAGTTTGACTTCCTGGGCAAGGACTGCATCCGTTACTACAACAAGGTGTCCGTGGAGAAGCAGGTGAGCCAGGAGGTGGCCCGATCCAACTGGGCGCTTTCCAAAGAGCGTAAAACCCTGAGAACGTAGACTGACCTTTCTCAGTCTGGGATCTGGTAATATAGAAATTGTCGTTCTGAAAGACCTGGAAGAGAACCCCGTTATTTGGGGAAATCTCCAGCAGGATCAGCCAATCAGTAGAACGGTTTGCCCTCCAGAAGTTGTGGGTGCAACACTGGAGTTTTTTAAGAAGAGACTGGACAGCCGTTTGTCTGACATGGTCTAGAGCAGGGGGTCTTCAAAGTTGACAGCTTTAAGACTTGTGGACGTCCAACTCCCAGAATTCCTCCTCCAGTCATGTTAGCTCAGGAATTCTGGGAGTTGAAGTCCACAAGTCTTAAACTTGCCAAGTTTGAAGACCCTTGGAGTAAGGTCTCCTGCTTGAGTAGAGAGTTGGACTAGAAGACCCCCCAAGGTCCCTTCTAGCTTTCTTTTTCTGCTTTCTACTGGAAATCTTGGAAACAGAAGGTCAGTTCTGGACTACTTGGTAGAAGTTCTGAATTATCTGTCTTGGAGAAGGACTGGGCTATCAAAACCTTTTCTCCATTTGTCTCCCCAAGTAAGGATGGAGTAGAAGAAGAAGACAGAGTTGGTCAGAATCTATATATAGGTCACACAGCCTGTTCTCAGCTGGCAGAGTGCTGCAGGAGGCCATAGAGGGTGAAAACGAGGTGTGGGGAGGCCCCACATGGGTTCCCCGTGCCCCGTTTTGGCCAGCAGGGTGCTGCAGGAGGCATCTGTCCCAACCCCTGGCCTGTAGAGGAGAACAATGCTGATCCAGCCCTCAAAGAAATCCAGTTTGACACTCCTGCTCTACAATATTTAGACGCCACAGTTGAAGATCTCCAGAAGATACACATATTTTTTTCTTCTGAGGCCTCCACCTTGTGGTCACCGTAAGATGGAGCTGCTCTGCACGTCTCCCATTTTCTGAATTCGCTGTTCCAAACATCTCCACTTGGTTTGATTTTCAGCCATGTAGCCTCTAACCATTGATGATATTGGATTTTCTTCCCTCTTACCCCGAGTCTCTCTTTCAAATCTTGGCAAACAAGATCTGACGCTGCATTCAGTGGTGCTGTCGTGCCCTTGTTGGAGTTTGATTCTGAGGGGGAGATTGAGCAGCTGACAGGAAGTGGGATGTGGCTCCGGTGGCTGTGGAGGAAACGGGGGAAGAGCACAGTCCGGCTGGGCATTCAGAGGAAGACCCAAGCCCACCCCCTCTTCAACCTAGGGCACACACGGAGGAACAGATAAGGGAGCAACATGGTTTACGAGAGAGGAAAGGGCCCTGATCCCCTTTATGGGCTGCAGCTGGGAGAACAGGATATAACTGGGGAGTTTGCACATGGCTCTTTGTTGGAAGCAAAGCGTGCATTATCTTGGTTGAGCCCTTATCTAGGTTTTGGCATCCTCCCAACTGTGGTTGCCCCTTTGTAGACTGACTGTGGAAGAGTTTGATATCCAGCCAAGGATAATGGGACATTGGGGACCAAGTTGGAGGCATTAAAGGGAATTTATTCTACTTTGGTGACTTTGTTATTTTTGTGTCATGCCCCGGGTCATCACAGGTGCTTTCGATGCTGTAAACGTTTTTTTGAGGGCCTTTACTGAGTTCTGCCTTTGCTGTAGGTGTTCAAGAACTTGAAGTTGTTCATGGAGGAGAAAGGACCCTGTGACAACCTGTTTGATAAGCTTTCTGTAAGTGCACATTGACTTGCCTTGAATTTTGTACCCCTTGTCTGTCCTCCTTGAGGGCACATTTGCATTCTCCCACTTCATTAGGTTTGAGGCAGAGGGAAAGATGGGAATGGAAGTCCATCACGGAATCCAGGACATGATGATGTGAAATTATTTGATAGTTCACTTTGCTTGAGCAAGTGTGGATCTAAATCCCGAAGGTACTTTTTTTTTTTTCCCTTTGAAGATGTTTTGCTTCTCATCCAAGAAGCTTCTTCAGCTCTGACTGGATGGTGGGGAATGGAGATTAATGGGGATCTAATGTATGTAGTTTGGGGTTCTGCGGCGGAAGAAGATTAAAACATAATTATGTAGGATAGTTTTCTTTTTGAATATCTTCCATTTGCATTTCAATTCAAAGTCTCATCATCTCCTTGTCTAGGGGTCTCCAAAGTTGGCAACTTTATGATTTGTGGACGTTTAATACCCAGGATTCCCTAGCCAGCCAAGTTTGGAGGCCCATCTCCTAATTCATATGGCAGAAGTAGCTTTCATTACCACCACAAAACTCTTTAGCTTGCTTTCACCTGGACTAAAGATGACAGAAAGTGGACTAATACCAATCCTACAGCTACCTTTAAGGGAAAGAGAAATTATTTGAGAGCTGGACAAAAGATAGGGGTATGCCTGAATTAAATTCCTGCGCTTTCCAGAAATTGACGGTCAGCTTAGAGCTCTTACCTGGGCCGCTATTTTTCCTTGCTCCTCTTCTTGTTAGAGTTCGCAGCAGAAATTCAAATCCAGAGAGCACACACGATTGATTCAGCAGGATTCATTAACTTCTTTATATACATAATAGCACTTGAAGTAAAGATTACAATACCAATAGTAGATTCTTCCGACATGGTAAAAGCTTACAAGCAAAACACAAACAGCAGCTTCATAGCTCAGAGCAGATTAGCTTCAGTTTCAACGCTGAGAGCACGGAGCTAAGCCGTGCCCAGAATCTTTCTAGTCTCAGCCCCCAATTCAGCTCCCATTGGCTGACCTTGTTACTCATGTTTTTGCCAGTTCATGGATATTCTGACAATTTACTCCCACTTGGCTTTCCAGACAGCAACGCTGAACAAACATCTCCAGGACCTGATGGATGGGTTGACAGCAAAGGTCTTCCGCACTTACAATGCGTCCATCACGCTGCAGGAACAGCTGGAAGCATTGACCAATGGTAAAGCGAAATCGAAGCATTGCCTTCTGAGCTGTTCAACTTTGGGGCCTTCTATTCATCCTAGCAGAATTTTTCCGTGCCTCTGAAGAACTTTTGATGGGACATATTTTGGGGATGGAACAGATCAATGGATTCATATTCCAAGCAGTAGCGAGGTGGCTCAGTGGCTTCATGATGCTGGAGATGGTCTCTGCTTCAGCGGTCCGAGTCCTAGCATCGCATGGCAGAGTGAGCTCCTGTCACTCAGCTTCAGCTTCTGTCCACCTAGCAGTTCGAGACTGTTCCATGCAAGCAGATAAATAGGTACCACTTTGGTAGGGAGGAGAGTTGGTACTCTGTGCAGGCAATCAGATTCCTACTGGCTTTGAACCTTCCTGGTTGCAACACTCATTTGTGAGGTAGCTCTGGTGGAGGGAGGTGGCCTAGGTTGATGTTGTGGGAAGAGCCACTTGTCTTTCTGGTGCGAAACCAGGTTGTTCACCTATGTCACACCAAGGGAAGCAGAAGTTCACCCTTTTCATCCAATAGTTCCCCATATCTAACTGTTTGTTCCTTCTTATAAATTATAGGATAGGAAAAGGCTTCAATAGTCGATAACCAAACTGGAATTTTCAAATAACATTGTCTTTTTATCTTCTCCCAATTTAACCACAAAGACTCCCGTATATAATGTCTTCTAAAATAACCCTGTGTTTTAGTTCCCTTATACCCTAAAAAAGCATGCCAGCCCAACAGCAAATCATGCCCTTCTAGTGTCAACAATCTAGCCTTTCTTAATGTTATCCATTCTTTGACCCACATCAGACTTGCAGCTTGATAATACAATTCCCAATTAGGCAGGCCAAAACCTCCTCTAATTCTAGCGTCTTAGCTTTAGCTTTATTCTCGCTTTTTTAACTTGCCATATAAACTTCAACATGATTTTATTTAAATCTTCAAAATAGTCTTTTCCAAGCCTAATTGGTATTGTTTGGTACAGAAATAGAATTCTGGGTAAAATATTCATCTTAATTGTTGAAATTCTCCCTATTAATGACAATTGCAAGTTTTCCCATTTCTTCAAATCTGTAGCTATCTGTTGTTTGAGTTTAATATAATGATTCTCTTTTAATGTGCTACATCTTGCTGTCAAATATATCCCCAGATACTTAACCTTATTTGTAACTTGGATTTTCAAAAGGTCTACCAGTTCTTCTCTTTGTCTCAGTAGCATGTTCTTTGTCAAAATCTTTGTTTTATCTTTATTTATTTTCAAACCAGCCATCTCACCATATGTCTCTATCTTTTCCAATAACTTTGGAGCTGTTTCTAGCAGGTCTTCCAGAATAAAAGCTAAAGCTTGTAGTTTGCGGGTCTTCCAGAATAAAAGCTAAAGCTTTGCTGTCATCAGCAAAAGCTTGTAGTTTGAATTCTTCCTTTTTAATTTTCATTCCTTTTTTGCTTTTATCATCCCTAATATTTCTATTCAACACTTCCAAAGTCAACACAAATAGCAAAGGAGATAGGGGACACCCTTGTCTTGTGCCTCTTCTTATATTAATAAAATCTGTAAGTTCCCCCTCCATCATTACCTTTGCTGTCTGTTTATTGTATATGGCTTCTATTACTTGAATAAATTATTTGGCAAAACCCATCTGTTCCAATAGTAATAACATAAATCTCCAGTTCACGTTATCAGATGCCTTTTGAGCATCTAGGAATATCAAAGCCATTTGCTTTTCAGGATGAGCCTCATAGTATTCCAAAGTATCCAAGATTACTTTCATAATGTCTCTGAGGCTGACCCACTGCAAATTAAGAACTATAGACCTATTTCTTTATTGAATGCAGACTATAAAATTTTTGCTTCAATTTTAGCAGAAAGACTTAAAAAATATTTAAATAATTTTATCCATCCAGATCAAAATGGATTTCTGCCAAAAGACAAATCAGAGTCTCAACCTCTGTTTTATAGTGTGGTGACCAAAACTGGATGCAGGACTCTAGGTGTGGCCTTACTCAGGCTTTATAGAGTGGTATTAGTCCCTCTCTTGATTTTGATGATCTTGATTCCTTGAGCTAATTTCTCACACACATTGCACCCACAGAGAAGGACTCCCTGGCTGCTAAGCTCCTCGCCTACAACCGAGCCAACCGAGCCGTGGCCATTTTGTGCAACCATCAGCGAGCAACTCCAAAGACCTACGAGAAGTCCATGAAGAACCTCCAGGCAAAGGTGAGACAGTAGAAAAGGAGGTGGACACACACCCATGATGTCAAGATTGCCCTAATGAAATCATGAGCCTCGAGTCAAGCTTCAAAAAAATTCAAAAGATTTATTAGGAGCAACATGCTAGCATTAGCCTAAAAGCAGCCAACTCTGGCATACATAATTTTACAGTCACCTGAGATCCTGTTTCCCCGCTGGGTGTATCATGAATCACGGGCTGGGTGTCATCAATCATGTTCTCCAATGAAGGATTTTCCCAGGCAGAAGATCCGGTAGCCTAGCTACAATCTTTGTAAGATGAGGGTGGAATGCACTTCTGGTTTTAAACTGCTGTATTGCTCCTTCAGATCCCGCCCACCACACACTTCGTTTATGGCAACTCGAAAACAAACATGGGAATGTTTTATGAGTTGACACATGCATTTTGCTGGAGGCTTGTAGGGGGTCAATTTGTGGCCGGTATAAAAAAGAAAACTTACAATTGCTGGCAACCAGCATTGTTGGAATCATGGTTTTTCTAGCAGAGGGTGTCAGAACGGATCATGTTGGACAGCGGAAATGAGGAGAAGATAAGAACTGGACAGCAGGAAGGAAGGGCTACCTAGATTTCCTGCGTAGAATTTTCTTGAATCTGAAGGTTAGGAGGAACCGGGGAGATTTTCTAGTTCAAACATTTGCCTGGGCAGGAATCTTCAGACCATCTGACACAAATGTTTCTTTGAAAAATTAAGGTAAGGTTTCCCCTTCTTGAGCATACATGCTAGTCGTTTCTGGCTCTAGGGGGCGGTGCTCATCTCTGTTAAAAAGCCGAAGAGCCAACGCTGTCAGAAGACGTCTCCATGGTCATGTGGCTGACATGTCTAAATGCCTTCGAAGGTGCACGGAATGCCGTTACCTTCCCACCAAAGGAGTCCCTATTTTTCCACTTGCATTTTTGTACGTGCTTTCAAACTGCCAGGAGAAGCTGGGACAAGTAACGGGAGCTCACTCTGTGGTGCGGCGCTAGGGATTCGAACCGCCGAACTCCCAACCTTCCTGATCGACAAGCTCAGTGTCTTAGCCACTGAGCCACAGCATCCACTGAAAAATACAAATGATTAAATTCTGGTCGCAATTGTAGTCACAAGTCAAGGACTACCTGTATCAGGAATGAAACTTCATATCTCCAGCAGGCTGGTCGATTCAATAATCTATAGCTGTTGAGGCCAGGAAATTCCTTACTTTGAGTTCAAAACTCCCCCTTAGATATTCTCCTTAGATATTCTTCTCCTGCTGTTGGGCATTAAGAGAAGAGTGGGGCCCTTGGTGCTTCCTGAGCTTGGTTGGTTTTTTTGCAGGTGTTTCATTACCAAACTAGGTGATATCGTCAGTGCTAGAAGGGAGGAAGTTTTGTGGAGAGGAGGAGGAGGATGACAATGATGGCAACAACTTGAGGGTGGGGTCCTTGATGCTCTCTGAGTTTGGTTCTTGGCTGGCAGATGTTTCATTTACCCAACTAGGTGTCATGCCCCTGTTAGAATCTGACTCCGAGGGAGAGGAGGAACAGCCAACAGGGAGTGGGAGTTTGGCTCCAGAGGTTGTGGAGGAAACTGGAGAAGGGTACAGGCTGGCTGGGCAGTCAGAGGAAGACCCAGGCCCATCCCCACTTCATCCTAGGGCACTCAGGGAGAAGAGAATAAGGGAGAAAGGGGAATGGTGTGGTCTATGGGGGAGGAAAGGGCCCTGATCCCCTTCATGGGCTGTAGCTGTGAGGACTGGTTAAAAGGACAAACTGCGCATGTCCCAGTGCTGGAAGCAAAGCGTGCATTATTCTTGTCGGAACTTATCTGTGCTTTGGCTTCCTCCCAACTGTGGTGGCTGCGCTATCTGGTAGAAGTCTGCAATTAATCATCCTTACCTGCCGTAGTAGTTCCTTCAGTGTGGTTTGTGTTGGGTTATTTGTTTCAAATTAACTTTACTTTGGGTGCGAACGGCATTTACTCCCTCCGTATACGGTTTTCTTTTAAGAGTTTGATTTCCAGCTGAGGATAATTGGACATTGGGGCCAAGTTGGAGGCATTAAAGGAAAACTTTATTCTATTTTTCTGCTTCAGTTATTTTTGTGTCACATCCCAGGTCATCACACTAGGGAACATCATCAGTGCTATGAACACCATCATTAACACTGATTATGTTCCCTAGCTGGGTCATGAAACGTTTGCAAAGAAATCAACGAGCTCAGAGAGCCTCCAAGGACACCACAATTCAAGCCTGAGCTACAAAAGGTTGAATTGTCTCTTCTGTTGGAAGAATATAACAGATTTATTCTATTAGGAGAATAAATCCTCACGTCCTTCTCTGGAGTAGAAGCATGAGGAAGGCTGTTGTCATGTCTCTCCTTAGATTTTGGGTTTCATGCCTAAAGGCACCTGGTTCCTTGAAGTGTCCTAGCCTCTCACCGCCCATGTTGTGCTTCTCTGCACGCTTTCCAGCTTCCGATGAAGATCAGACCTCCAGCTCTTGCTTATCAATGGAGACCAAGTGGAGCAAGTAGCCAGTTTTAAGTTTCTGGGTGTTACCCTAAAAGAGGACCTGACCTGGGGTGCCCACATTGCAGCCCTGGTCAAAAGGGCCCAGCAGAGATTATACTACCTGAGACTTCTCAGCTCTGAATGAAAAACTGAATGAAAAACTGCTGGTGACCTTCTCCCGCTGCACCATAGAGAGTATCTTAACTTACTGCACCTCTGTATGGTTTGCCAATTGCACGGGGCAGATAGGACAGCACTTCGGAGCATTAACATCATTGCCCAGAGGATCATAGGTTGCCCTCTCCCCTTTTTGGAAGAGCTTTAGAGCTCCTTCTGTCTTAAGAAAGTTCAAAACATCCTTAAAGATCCATCTCATCCTGGGCACCCTTTTTTTTTTTTGACTATTACCATCTGGCAGCCGATACAGGATAATAAAAACAAGGACAAATAAGCTGAAAAACAGCTTCTACTTCAGGGCAGTAAGTCTACTGCATTCTACATTATAATGCAATATTAATACAATATCGGGTTTTCAGTTGAATTGCATAGAAGGTGAAGGATGTGTGTTTGTGTTTATTTTCATAGTCATGACGTACCATGAAGGGGATATTTAACTTTGTTGTACGAGGTGCAGTGACAATAAAGTAAACTAAAAAAAAGAAAGAGTGAAGTGTTTCATCTTCAGAGACTTTGTTTACACAGGACAGAGGACTCCGTTTTGACTTATTCATTTTGTATTTCCAGATAGATGCCCAAAAGGATCAGCTGGCCGATGCAAAAGCGAGGCTGAGAAAGGCCAGGGCAGAACACAAGTGCAAGAAAGAGCTGAAGTCAAGAGCGTGAGTGAAAATCTTGGTTCTTTTTTTTAAGCCTGGAGTGTTTAATCTCACCGATGGCCATCTCTCTTTATTCTCTTGAACGGCATGTTAGATATATGTCCATTTGAACTGGTTCAGTCTAGTGGTGAAAGCACCAGGCTAGAAATTAGGAGAGGTGAGTTCTAGTCCTGCCTTAGGCATGAAAGCCGTCAGCCCCCAAATGCTGACAAAAGCCAGCTGGGTGACTTTGGGCCAATCACCGGAAGATGGTGAGTTCTAGTTCCTCCTTAGTCATGAAAACTGGCTAGGTGACTGGTCCAATCACCAGGAGACTGTGAGTTCTAGGCCTGCCTTAGCTATGAAAACCATCTGGGTGATGTTGGGGAAATCACCAGGAGATGGTGAGTTCTAGTCCTGCCTTAGGCATAAAAGCTGGCTACATAACTGAGCCAGTCACTTTCTCTTAGCCCACACAATCCAACTCAGGTAACAGGCCAGTCAGTCAATTCTTGTCACAACCAATGGATCAATGCTCCTTTCATCCAACAAAAAAGCAAACACTGCAATTGTGGGGAAAAAAAATGGGTGGGAAGAAAAAAAAAAAAAAGATGTATATGCACGTATTTGTGAGGATGATGGCTTTGAGTCTATTAAAATGTAATTATAAAATAATTCCCTGTATTGGCTGGGGAATTCAGGAGCTTAAAGCCCATTCCATCTTGGAAGTGGGCAAGGTGGAGAAAGACTTCTACAGGGGATGTCTCTGTTTTGCAACAGTGCCGTCGAAAAGAGAAAGAAACTGGTGAAGAAGATCGAAGAACAGCTGGTGAAGCTGCAATTGCAGGCTACTGACAAAGAGGAAAACAAGCAGATCGCTATGGGCACCTCTAAGTTGAATTACCTGGACCCCCGCATCACCGTGGCCTGGTGGGTGAAGGGCAGCTAGAAGAGGGTTTAGATGGGTGGGATTCACATTTTTTAACCCCCAGTTCTGGGGGTGGGCCTAAGTGGGCATGTCCATGTGATTGGGTGGGTGTGGCTTTTTTTTTTTTACAGCACCCCCCTCCCCCCCTTTTTTTCCCTCCTGGCCCTCAGGGAAACCTTGTGGGAGCAAAAACACCCCCTCCTGACGATCAGCTGTTCCGATGATCAGCTGTGCCAGGATCGCCCTCTCTGTCTTTACTGCTTCACCCAGGAGGCCTTCCCTGGGGTCCAGCCTGTGTCCCTTTTCACCTCCTGGGTGAAGCAGTCAGACAGCGAGGGGGACTCCTGGCACAGCTGATCATCGGAACAGCTGATCATTGGAAAGGGGGAAAAAAAAGTAATTCCTTAAGGAGTGACTGGGCAGGAAGAATCATAACAACCGGTTCTAGAGAACCGGTCTAAATTGGTAGACTCTCACCCCTGGGTTCAGAGTAGTGGTTCCCAAAGTGGGCGGTACTGCCTCCTGGGTGGGGGCGGTGGGATGCCTTAGCGGGGGCGCTAAGACGCAAGGGGGCTGGTAGGATTGCGCTAAAAGGTGGCGGGGGGCGTTCGAGGTGCTGGCCGGCCCTGCAGGTTCACCCATTGATTGTAGTAACGCTCCGGAGCCGGCACCTCCAATGCAAAAACGGTGGCACATTATGTGCTGCCGCGGCCGCGTTTGACGCACCGCCCCCCTGCCGCCCCTCAGCATCCCCCATGGGGGCCGGCAGAGGGGTGCTAAGAGGCAGCAGGGGGGCGTTCGAGACACCGGCCGGCCCTGCAGTTCGCCCATCGAGGCGCCGGCTCCGGAGCAGTGCTACAGTCAATGGGTGAACCTGCAGGGCAGGTGCCTCAAACGCTCCCCTGCCACCTCTTAGCGTCCCCAAGGGGGCCAGCAGAGAGGTGCTAAGAGGCGGCAGGGGGTGGCATGTCAAACATGGCCGCAGTGGCACATAATGTACCATTGCTTCCGAATTGGAAGTGCCGGCTCCGGAGCAGTGCTAGTCAATGGGTGAACCTGAAGGGCTGGCCAGCGCCTCGAACGCCCCCCCCGCCGCCTCTTAGCACCCCTCTGCCGGCCCCCTCGGGGACCTGCAGGCTCACCCCTTTGACTGTCGTACCACACCGGAACTGGTGCCTCGAATGTGGCAGCATGTTGGGAAAAGCCGCCACCACCACTTTCCCAAAGTGCCACCGCTGTCGCATTCTGTCTGTCTGTCAGTCCATCCATCCATCCATCCAAAAGGTCTGCCTGCATACCTTCCTGCCTACCTACCTACCTGCCTGTCTTTCTGTCTACCTACCTGCCTATCTACCAATATCTATCTACCTACCTTCCTATATCCAAAAGGTCTGTCTGTCTTCCTGCCTGCCTACCTACCTACCGATCTACCAATATATCTATCTTCCTCTCTCTCTCTCTCTCTCTCCCCCTCTCCCTCTCCCTCCATCCATGTTCGAAGTGCCGGCCCCACAGGCACAAGGTTTTGTGGATGAAACATGGTCAAGACTATCAGGAAGCGCTCACATTTTGTTGAGGCTTTAAACAGGATCCATTGGACCAGATCTCCACCCTAAAAATTACTTTTCCCCAATGTATTACAGTGCCAATTCTGAAGAAGGCGAAACCAAAATGTACTGGTAAATTACAAGGAGAACACACACACACACACACACACACACACACTCACTCACTCCCTTCTAACCCTGCTGGATCAGGTGATTGGACAAGAATAGATATCTCATTATCTTTCTCCTCCCTCCCTCCCTCCTTTATTTCTTTTTCTTTCTCTCCCTTCCTTCCATTCCCACCCCTCTTTCTTTCTCCCTCTTTCTTTCCCTTTTTTCTTTCTTTTCTCTCCTTCTCTCTTTCTTTTCTCTCTCTCTTTCCCTCTCTCAGGCTCATCCCTTTGGATGAGGGGTTGCCAAACTTTTGGACCTCAGGGACCACCAAGCTCATAATTTGAAATCCCAGAGACCACTAATATGAATTTTGATTCACGGTGGCTTGCTGACATTAGTGGGAGAGAGAGAAAGAGAGAGAGAGAGAGAGAGAGAGAGAGAGATCTCTGATCCAACCTCTCTCCCTCCCTCTCTCTCACTCACACAGGCAGGGGTGGGATTTAGACCCCTGATCTAAAGCTGTCAAAACTCCAAAAACAGGTCAAGTAGCTTTGGGGAGGCCAGTCATAAATTAGAACACTTGCTAAACAACCGGCCATTAAGTGAGGACCACTTGTATTTGGTTTGCCAGTCACCTGGCCATGCCCACCCAGTCACATGACCAGCAAGCCACACCCTCAAATTAGGCCATGCCCACAGAAATTTGAATCTCACCCCTGGGTGGGGGGCACCGAGGATGAGTTTGTAGCACCAAGGGGGCGGTAGACTTAAAAAGTTTGGGAATCATTGAGGGAAGTTGAAGGACAGGAACTTACAGGAGAAGGAATGGTAGAATCTGGGGTCAGAGTCAATATAGGAAACAGTCTAGAATCCCTATGTAGTCACAAAGTCCAACCTCCCTTGCATTCCATTATACCAGGCTAGGTAACCCCATCAAAGCAGTAGATTTAGTTTCAATCTCTTGCAGTGGTCTACTAACAAAACATCTGAATAAAAACAACCAAGTTTGGAGAACATCAAGAATAGCAATAGCACTTAGACTTATATACTGCTTCACAGTGCTTTACATCCCTCTCTAAGCAGTTTACAGGGTCGGCCTCTTGCCCCCAACAATCTGGGCTTTCATTTTACTGACCTTGGAAGGAAGGAAGGCTGAGTCAACCTGGAGCCGGTCAGGATCGAACTGCTGGCAGTGGGCCGAGTTAGCCTGAAATACTGCATTCTAACTATTACGCCACTACAGCCCTTCCTTCCTTCCTTCCTTCCTTCCTTCCTTCCTTCCTTCCTTCCTTCCTTCCTTCCTTCCTTCCTTCCTACCTACCTACCTACCTACCTACCTACCTACCTACCTAACAATAGCACTTAGATTTATATACTGCTTTCCAGCTCTAAGTGGTTTACAGGGTCGGCCTCTTGCCCCCAACTTTCTGGGCCTTCATTTTACTGACCTCAGAAGGAAGGAAGGCTGAGTCAACCTTGAGCCTGGTGACATTTGAATTGCCAAATTGCAGTCAGCCAACAGTCAGTAGAAGTAGCCTGCAGGACTTTGTTCTAACCCATGGGCCACCAAGAAGTTTAACCCTGAGCTTTATATACTCTCAACTTTTGGAGGCTGTAGATTATGTTATCTAACACATTTTGAAAAGACATCTGCTATAGAGAGTTAGCTACCATAACATTTCTTGGTTACTATATAACATGGGTGTCAAACTTGCCGTGTCATATTGTGACGTGACATTTTGCGACGTTTTCCCCATTCACGGAGCTGGGGTGGGCGTGGCCTGTGCGTGACGCATCCAGCCCACGGCCCACAGGTTTGACCCCTCCAACCTAAGAAAACTAAGAAACAGTTGGACAATTGCGCAAGGTTTGTGGAATTTGAGCCATTTATGTAGAAGAATGAGTGGCAGAATCCGGGGGTGGAGTCAAAAGAGGAATCGGCCTAGAATCCCCATATAGCCACAAACAAAATCCAACCTCCCTTGAATTCATTTAAACCTGATCTAAATCCTAGCAATCTTGACAGAACTGCTTAAAATAGAAGTGCTCATCGGGATCAACTGTTGATCCTGTTACGATCCTTTAATTGCCTCTTCCAGTTCTGCTTTGATGCTGATGTGTGTCCTTCTCTTCTGCATTCCTTGACTCTAGGTGCAAACGGTTTGATGTGCCCATTGAAAAGGTGTACAACAAAACTCAGCGAGAGAAGTTTGCATGGGCCATTGCGATGGCGAAGGAAGATTTTGTATTCTAAAGGGACCTAGGATATTCCTGGCTTGTTGTGGGGTCACTTGTTGGCATGTTTTTGTGTGCCTTTACTAGCAGGGAGGGCTGTTTTGCACCTACAAAATACATCTAAAGGAAAACGGAGAGCCTGTTGTTTCTACTTCTGTGTAAAAGGGAGACCGCCCTGCTTTATTTATTTATGAGTAGCATTGGTTCTCTATCCTGGTCTGTGAGGATGCTGGACCACTCACAAGAAGAATAGTTCTGGAACAGGATTAGTCAGTGTTCTCTTCTAGGTTTCTCAGGGATGGTCGCGGCACGAGAAGATCCAACTGTCTTGAATTAAACCAGGAGTCTTCAAACTCAACAACTTTAAGACTTGTGGACTTCCACTCCCAGAATTCCTCCTCCTCCAGTTATGTTAGCTCAGGAATTCTGGGAGTTGAAGTCCACAAGTCTTAAACTTGCCAAGTTTAAAGACCTTTGAACTAAATCTTCAGCTTCTTTCCCCAAGACTTTTAGGAAAAGCCCCTCATGAATTGGAAGGTTAGGTTGGGTAAAGTATTGTAAAACTCAACTTCTTGAGTTCTTGTACACTGCTGCTCATTGAAGGCCAAGTTCTTGATGTCCTTGAGATATGGTGGACCACCAACACAAAAGAAAGGAGCTAAAGATCTTTGGAACATTTTGTTACATCTAGAGGATCTCTAGTGCAGGGAAAGACGTATCACCGTCATGTTCCCTTGGCTCATGCAATGTTGTCGTCTAATACTTTGAGGAGACTCATGGAACCCAGGAAGAAAAGAGACTTGTATGCCATGTGATGCATTTTCTAACTTTCCTCCTTGGGTGCTCCTGACCACCTGAAGTCCTCACCCTTTAGTGGGGAATCTCAAACATCAGCTAGAACCAGTTGAGTGGCTTCTTTTGGGAGAAAAGAGGGAGATCCCTCCATCCTGAATTGGACTGTGGTCAAGATGTCAGCCGAGGTGCCTTCAAAAATCTGGATTAGAAGAAGAGTAACTCAAGACTGTTCTACACACAGTTTTGGCACACACACTAATGAGAAGTTAAATTTGTCACCGAGTATTTGTAATAGTCACTGTGCAAAATTATTCCGGTCAGGAAAGATCTGTAGATGTTACCGTGAAAAACATCTTAGCAGTAAACATCTACAATTCATGGCCAGCCTATGATGGTTTGGTTTAGTACACAGTGTAGCAAATGCTAGACTTTAAAACCAACAAAAGACACAACATTTACACCAGGTTTAGGCAACTATGACCCTTTCACCTCAGCATGGCTCAGGAATTCTGGGAGTTGAAGTCCACAGATCGTAAAGAGGCCATAGTTACTCAACCCTGGACTGCCAACTTCTTGAGTGACGAATTCCAGAGTGTGTCTGGAACCAGTAGTAGGTGGAATCTACTAATGGCTCCATTCCCTGCAGAATTAATATTCTGGGTCATCTAATGAGTTCAGGTTGCTAATCTTCCCACACAAATGAGGGCAGTGGTAATTGTAGGGATAAAATGTTTCAATGCCACAGACTAAACATTCATTGGTTTTACTTGTGGGCACACACATGCCTTATTTCAATTCTGTTTCCTTAATTCAGCCCTTGAGGTGGGTGCCCCCAGTGATTAGAAGTATTCTTAGATCTAATCTTTCTAGGGACACTTTCAGGTTTATTGGGTGTTTTTCTGAGAACAAGATAAGGTGGCATTACAAAACAAATAAAATTTGAGTTTCTGATTATGGGCTGTTAATCAAAATGGAAAAGAATTCGCCCCAGAATCAGTTTGCTTACCTGGTAAAGCATAAGAGAAAAAAATAAACTTTTTCTAGTTCAGTGGCCATCATAGGAATGAATGCTACTGATTGGGGTGATGGTCACTTGTATCCAAGACAGAAGGAGGTGTCTCTTTGGGAATAGCATGCTTAAAAGTTTAAGTGCCAGTTTTGTTTGGGGTTTTGGCTGAATGCACCCGAGTCCAGTACAGAAAGCTTATTCTACTTATTAAAATAAAATTTTGCACAGTTCAATATTTGAATATCTTATCTCCATTACTATGTGAAGGAAGCAGTGTGGAATGTTTCGGAGCACGGAATTTGCACTTGGAATATTTTCATATGAATTTGCCACTACAATAATTTCATCATGTATGTTGATTTTTTATCCTCCTGCGAAACCTGTAATACAATGGGAATAACAAGAGAAGATCTGTTCTAATATATGTCATAACATATTGCAATAAAACTCTTCTGCTGCTGTTTTCCCAGAAACTCTAGGTGGTTTTATTCGATTCCAATTCTAGGGCCTTTATTTTTTATTTTTATTTAAAGAAGTGTACACTGTCCCTGGACAGTTTTTTGGACTGTTTCTTTCTTTTGGCTTGTTCAACGGAGGATCTATTTTTAAATGTTTTTTTTTTTTTTTTAAGATCAATCGCAGGACAAAGAGTTTTTCCTTGGATTGACATGTTTTTCTAACATTTCTTGCAACCAATTAAAATGGTGTTTGAAAAGATTGGGATGGTTTCTTGGTTTCTTCTTGGTGTGATTCAGCCTGTCGCCACACGAGGGCATGTGAATTTGCAGCATCTGCGGTTGTTTGGTCGTATTCATGGAGAAAGTAAAAAATTGTGGTTCCTTTATTTGAGCCTGCAAGGGACTCTCTTGCCCTATTTGGTGGCAAGAATGCAAGGGAAGGGAAGAGGAGGGAGGGAGGGAGGAAGAAATGGAAAGGAAGGAAGGATAAATGTGAGAGGGAAGGAACGAGGCAGAGAGGAAGAGGGAGACAGGAAGGAAGGAAAACAGGGAAGGAAGGGTGAGGGAGGTCTGGAATTAAAGGAAGGGAGAGGAAGGAAGGAAAAAAAAGGGAGGGAGTTTGAGAGGAAGGAAGGAAAGGAAGGAAGAAGATGGGGAAGGAAGGGAAGTGGGAGGGAAGGAACAATAGGAAGAAAGGGAGAAAAGAAGGAAGGAAAAACAAAAGGGAAGGAAGGCTGAGGGAGGTCTGGAATTGAAGGGAGAGGAAAGAAGGAAAGGAAAAGGAAGGGAGGGGGGAGGTCGAGTTTGAAAGGAAGGAAGGAAAGTAGGAAGAGGAAGGGAGGAAGAAGATGGAAAGGGAGGAAGATGGGGAAGAAGGAAGGGAAGGGAGAGGGAGAGGGAAGTAAGGATAAATGGTGAGGAAAGGAAAGAAGGAACAATAGGAAGTAGGAAGGAAAAAAGAGGGAAGTCTGGAATTTAAGAGGAAGAGAAGGAAAGAAGGAAGAGGGAAGGAAGGGAGGTCTGGAGTTTGAGAGGGAGGAAGGGTGAAAGGGAGGTTGATCTTAAGAAAGAAGAGAGGGAGGAAGAGGGAAGGAAGGAAGGGAGAGGAAGGAAGGAAAGTGAAAGTAGGAAAGATAGGGAAGGGAAAAAAGGAACAAAGGGGAAAGAAGAAAAAAAAAACCCACACAAAACAACTAAGTAGAGGGTATATAATGTTCTGAAAAGTACCAATTCTTGATTCACAACCATTCATTCCATGACAGAAGTTACAAAGTTCCTCACACAATCGTCCCAGCATCCTCCCAGTTGCTCGATCAACCTTCCAAGTGCTTGGCAACCAGCATGTAGTTATGGTAGAGTAATTTTGGTGATGGTAAGGCAATACCTGCGATTTCATGTTCTGGAAGAAGCCTGCCCAAATTCTAAGGAATAGAAATTCAACTCTGACCGGTAATGCTCTCCAGAATGAGTTCAGAACATGCTGCAATTCTTAATTGTATGGCTGATTTAATCTCAGATATCTCTCAAATCATCACTACTTCCTCCATGTCACTGAATGTGCAATTATAAGGGGATGAATTGCATCCTCCCAAGGGTGTGTGAACTCCTTACCCAGAGGGAATGTGGCTCTACCAAGCTCAATACAATTCAAACGTTTTCTGACCCTCTGTAGATTTTCTCCCCACCCTTTGGAGATCTTTCCAAGGAGATTCTTCCCCAAAAAATGACACAGTCCTAGGCCGCATTAACAGAATCAAGATCACGTGAAGTGTTAATATCACTTTATAATGCCTTGTTAAGGCCACGCTTGGAATTCTGCCACCAATTTTGGTCACCACAATGTAAAAAAGATCTTAAGAGTGCAGAGAACAGCAACAAAGACAAAAATTAGGGGACTAGAGGCTAAAACATACGAGCAACAGAAGGTGACTCTCCCGTAACTAAAATTTGGAGAGGAAAACGTTGAACAGAAAGCCTTTGAAGCAACATTTTGATCCAGAAAACTTCATAAGTGTCTTTCTGTTGCCACCATCGTATTTCTACCACCATATTTCTGGTTCACTTATTTTAAGAAGCAAGAGTTAAGGCTGAGGGTGGATGCAAGACAGAATATGTCCAATTGGTACAGGGGAAAAAGTATAACAACTTGGGGAGGCAACTGGACTTTCTTATTTTTTCTTTTTCTTTTTTTTTGAAAAGAATTTTATTAATTTTCTACAAACAAACAAGACAAACAAAACATTAAAACATCAACTCTCATAATGTACATTCAGTGTGTCGGTTGGTTCATCAGTTTTGTGCATTCATTTTGTAGTCTCAATGACAATTATGTTACATAACAACTCATATTGTCAATCCAAACTTATATATCCTAATATTGCTAAAAAAAAGAAATTTTTGACTATACTTTTAATCATTTATGCTTTATGAGATAACAATACTTTAAACAGTTTATTCTATAACAAATCATATAATCATACCAAATCAATCCTAAAAACATTTTATAAATATAGTGTCAAATAACAAAGGCAAGAAAAAAAAAATAAAGATATTCTTTACTGTCTAACATTCTAAATATTCTATTATCGTATTTTATCATCTAGCCATTGATAAAAAAGACCCCAAATTTCATAAAATTGTTTATCCTCTTGCTCTCTAATTTCAAATGTCAATCTACTCATCTCAGCACATTCTGATATTTTCTTAATAATTTCTTCCTGTAATGGTAATTTCTCATTCTTCCAATTTTTAGCAAATACAATCCTAGCCGCTGTTAATACATTTACAATCAGGTATTTCAAATCTTTACTATATGTATCAGGTAAAATTCCCAATAAGAAGCTCTCTGGTTTCAAGTCTATGTGATTCTTTGTCATTTTTTCCAACCACATGCGAATTTTAGTCCAATATTTTCTAGTGTCCACATAAGTCCACCACATATGGTAATATGAGCCAGGTATCTGATGACATTTCCAGCATTTTTCAGATTTGTTCTTAAACATTCTTGCTATTCTTGTTGGGGGAAAGTGCCACCTGTAAAACATCTTATACAAGTTTTCTTTATATGCTGTTGACATTGTCATTTTATAATTTTGAGACCACAATTTTTGCCATTTCTCTAAATCAATCCCATATCCAAAATTCTTCCCCCAAACAATCATAGTTTCTTTAACTTGTTCTTCCTCTAATTTAATTCCCAGTAAATAACCATATAATTTTTTAATCACCTTCTCATCAGTACCCATCAAGATCTTATCTAAATCAGTCTGTTTATCATAGAATCCCTCCGTTTTAGAATCTTCATCATACCTTGAATGTATTTGCGCATATGAAAACCAATTCATCCTTATACCTTGTTCCTCTAAGTTTTGGATCGATTTAAGTTCACCCTTTTCATCCAAGAGTTCCCCATATCTAACTGTTTGTTCCTTCTTATAAATTATAGGATAGGAAAATGCTTCAATAGTCGATAACCAAACTGGAAATTTCAAATAACATTGTCTTTTTATCTTCTCCCAGTTGAACCACAAAGACTCCCGTATATAATGTCTTCTAAAATAACCCTGTGTTTTAGTTCCCTTATACCCTACAGCAAATCATTCCCTTCTAATGTCAACAATCTATGCTTTCTTAATGTTATCCATTCTTTGACCCACATCAGACTTGCAGCTTGATAATACAATTCCCAATTAGGCAGGCCAAAACCTCCTCTAATTCTAGCGTCTTGCAAAAGCTTTAGCTTTATTCTTGCTTTTTTACCTTGCCATATAAACTTCAACATGATTTTATTTAAATCTTCAAAATAGTCTTTTCCAAGCCTAATTGGTATTGTTTGGTACAGAAATAGAATTCTGGGTAAAATATTCATTTTGATTGTTGAAATTCTCCCTATTAATGGCAATTGCAAGTTTTCCCATTTCTTCAAATCTGTAGCTATCTGTTGTTTGAGTTTAATATAATGATTCTCTTTTAATGTGCTACATCTTGCTGTCAAATATATCCCCAGATACTTAACCTTATTTGTAACTTGGATTTTCAAAAGGTCTGCCAGTTCTTCTCTTTGTCTCAGAAGCATGTTCTTTGTCAAAATCTTTGTTTTATCTTTATTTATTTTCAAACCAGCCATCTCACCATATATCTCTATCTTTTCCAATAACTTTGGAGCTGTTTCTTGCGGGTCTTCCAGAATAAAAGCTAAGTCATCAGCAAAAGCTTGTAGTTTGAATTCTTCCTTTTTAATTTTCATTCCTTTTATACTTTTATCATCCCTAATATTTCTATTCAACACTTCCAAAGTCAACACAAATAGCAAAGGAGATAGGGGACACCCTTGTCTTGTGCCTTTTCTTATATTAATAAAATCTGTAAGTTCTCCCTCCATCATTATCTTTGCTGTCTGTTTATTGTATATGGCTTCTATTGCTTGAATAATTTTTTTGGCAAAACCCATCTGTTCCAATAGTGATAACATAAATCTCCAGTTCACGTTATCAAATGCCTTTTGAGCATCTAGGAATATCAAAGCCATTTGCTTTTCAGGATGAGCCTCATAGTATTCCAAAGTATCCAAGATTACTCTCATATTGTCTCTGATTTGTCTCTTTGGCAGAAATCCATTTTGATCTGGATGGATAAAATTATTTAAATATTTTTTAAGTCTTTCTGCTAAAATTGAAGCAAAAATTTTATAGTCTGCATTCAATAAAGAAATAGGTCTATAGTTCTTAATTTGCAGTGGGTCAGCCTCTTCTTTTGGAATAAGTGTAATATAAGCCTCTGACCATGTTTTGGGTATCATCTTCTTTGACATAACTTCATTCATAACTTCTAACAGTGGGATGCTCAATGATTCTTGAAATGTTTTATAGAATTCTGCCGGAAGCCCATCTGGACCTGGTGCTTTCCCATTATTTTGTTTCTTAAGTGCTTCATTTAATTCCATCATTGTTATATTGCTTTCTAGCATTTCTTCAGCCTTTTTAGGTATCTTCGGTAAGTTAGCATTCTGTAGATACTGTTTGACTTTTTCCTCATCAATATTCTCTTGTTTATATAGTTGCCCATAAAAATCTCGAATAATTTCCTTTTTCTCCTTATTACCATAACAAACTTGGCCTTGATCATCTATTAGCTTCAATATTTTTCTTGATTCTTCTCCTTTCTCAATTTATATGCTAGCCATCTACCTGGTTTATTTGCATCTTCAAAGTAATTCTGTTTAGAATTTCTAATTTTCTGTGCCAGTTCTTCTTTCTCTATTAATTCCATTTTATGTTTAATTACATCCAGCTTCAATTTGACATCTTTTTTCTGTGGCATTTTCTGTAATTCTTTTTCAAGTCTTTTATACTCTTCTTCCAAGGCCTTAGAAGCTTGCCTTTTCCTAATATTCTTTTTTCTTGTATAATCTATTATCAAACCTCTAGCATATACCTTCATTGTATCCCAAACATTCTGCATTGAAGTATCTTCTTTTTTATTTTCTCTAAAGAAAAAAGCCAATTCCTTCTCCATCCGTTGTATAAAATCTTTTTCCTTTAAGATAGTATTATTTAATGTCCATCTCAATCTTTTTTTTGTCCCTTCCATTTAATTGTCATTGAGCTATGATCTGCCCAAGTACTTGTTTCGATATTTGTTTCTTGAATATTGGATATTAATTCTGTTGAGATCCAAATCATATCTAATCTGGACCATGATAAATGTCTATTTGAATAAAAAGTATATTGTTTAGCTTTAACATTTCTTTCTCTCCAAATATCTTTTAAAGTTAGTTTGTCTGTCATTTTAAAAGAAGATTTAGGGAGAGTCTTTCTATTTTGCTTTGTTGTTGTTGCTATATGGTCCAGTTTATTGTCCACAATTCCATTAAAGTCTCCTGCGGTATCTGCCATCCCGCATCTGATGGGCGGCTCATGAAAGGGAGCGAGGGAGAGAGAAACGACAAGAGACGAGGTTTCCTCGGGATGAGCGCGCCCAGAATGTCTTGGTACGCGCTCTTTTATTATGCTTTTTCACAAGGGGGGTGAAATTTTTCAGAGCCCAAGTCAAACAGGATATACAAGATTTACAATAATTCAGGTCAGTTAAGATACCAGGTTAAACAGGATGCACGTGATTTACAATAGTTCAGGTCAGTTAGGATACCAGGTTAACAGGATGTGCGTGATTTACAACAGTTCAGGTCAGTTAGGATACCATGCTTTGTTGACAGATGTTTATCTCCCCGTCCCTTGTACGTGCCTGGCAAAGATCACTGAAGAGACAGAAGTCTAATGTTTACACGTGAATGATACAATGTTGCAATGCTTGAATGATACATAGTTGCAATGATACATTGTTGCAATCACATGAATGATACATAGTTACAACAGTCTCCCATCATAATTATATCAACATAGTCCAGTCCAATTATTTTCATGTGTAGTTTTTTTGTAAAACTCTTCTTGTTTATCATTCGGAGCATAAATAGCAATCAAGAGTATTTTTATATTATTGTCCGTTATTTCCACCATTAATAGTCTTCCGTCTTCATCCGTGTAGATCAGTTTTGCTAGGATAGCCTCTTTAATGTATAGAACCACTCATCTTTTCTTACATTGAGTTAAAGAAGTGAATATTTTCCCCAGTTTTGGCTGTACTAACAATTGTTCATGTTGTTTTTTTAATATGAACTTCTTGTAGACAAATTATATCGAATTTTAATTTCTCTAATTTATGAAAAGTTTTCCTTCTTTTAACAGCTGAATTGAGTCCATTTATATTCATTGTAATCAGTTTTTTTTCTTCCATGATTATGCTTTATATTTAGGTCTAAGAGCTCGCGTGGATCTCACTTCACGCCGTTCTTTACTATCCGCCTGTCCACTTACTGCTCCTTTCTCTTTTTCAGTCTCCAGTTGTTCCTCTTGAAACTCAATTAATGAGACCTCTTTCTCTGCCTCCTCTTCTCTTCTTCCAAAAAATTCTGCATGGAAAAGTTCTGCTTTCTCAATTGAATCAATTCTATGTCTCTGCTCTTGCCATATAAACATTAATCCTTCTGGAATCAGCCATCTATAATTCACTTCGTTTTCCAGTAGCATTTTGGTCAGAAATCAGTATTCTCTTCTCATCTCTCTCACTCTTCTGGGTATTTGTTTTAAAACCACAATCTCTTTGCCTTTGTATTTCAATATTTTCTTTCTTACCACTTGTAGTATTTGTGTTTTAATGGATTTTTTAAATCTAATATGGACTTCCTTTGGTAGTTTATTTCTCATCACATATCTTGTATAAACTCGATATACCTCATCTACTCCATCCATCATCTTTTCCTCTGTAATTTCCAAAGCATCTGCCAACATTTCTATCATTATCACAGCCAAATTTTCTCCTTTTTCCTCTTCTATATTTTGAAATCTGAGATAAAATTCTGACCTTTCCATCTCCCACCTCAACATCCCACTTTTTTCTTGTCCAACCACTGTTAATCTACTGTCAATATTTCCAATCTTCTTCTCTCTTTGTTTACCTTCTTCCTCAATTTTTTGGAATCTCTCCTCATACTTCACTATCATTTGTTTAATATTTTCCACTTTTTTATCAGTCTTCTCCATTCTTTGTTCAATGTTCTCTATTCTTTGTTCAATGGTGTCTGATTTTATCTTGAGATCTTGAATTCCTTGCATAATCATCTGTAAATTTACTTTTTCTTGTTCTTTATATTGCTTCAACATTGTTTGAATTAAATGTCCTCCAGCTGGTGGGGATGCAGAAGTAGAAGTAGAAACGCCAGATGATATTGGTTTCCTGCTCATTTTAATGCTTCCAAATCTTCAAATTATTTTTAACTTTTAATCCAACTGGTGAAACAGCCAATTATAATCCAAAATGGAAAAATCCAATAGTAAAAGGCCCAAAAGAAAAAGAAAAAAGGGAAGAAAAAAGATCTTCAGGTTCTTCTAAACCTAATCCAATTACGAAGTAGTCCCCCATCAAAAATGAAAAATAGAGAGAGAAAAAAAACCCAATAATAATAATATTGATTAAGAGAAAAAAAAACAAAAATAAAAAAGGAAAGAAGAAATTCCTTCAGATTCTTCACACCTTAATCCAATTGAGAAGTCTCAATAATCAAAAAAGAAAAACATAGTGGTCCAAAAACATGGATAGAAAAGACAAAAGGGTCCCAATAAAAGTAAGGAGAAAAAAAGAAAAATAAAGAAAAAGCTCTGAGAAAAAGCAAAAATAAGAATATTACTAGAATTGAAATTTAGAAAAAGGCTGGTGAGTAGGGGTATCCCAAATATATATATATATATATATATATTTGTTTTCTTATAAATATATGTATTCTTATAAATATATATATATGAGAGCACACTGCACTTTATTTAGTTATCCAAGGCTTTTATTATGACTCTCTTTTCCAGCAACTTCAAAGCAAGCCTCAAGTGTTGAAATACTGATAAGAGTCCAGGAAAACACCTGTAATAATATTTTGCTGTGCTCTCCCTCTATCTTATCACGTTGAAATGTCCTTGAGAAGGAGTCTTCTTACAGTTCTCTCCAATTCAAATAAAATATTTTCAAGCCTCTAGTTGGCAGTGTTACAAAGTTTCTTAATGCTCTTTCCCCCCCCCAGCCAGAAAAAAAGGATAATTTATGCAAAAAAAAAAAAAATAGCCAAAGGGAGCCTCTATCCTAAAAAAATTAAAAAATCAAAAGGGGCATAAAGATATATGTAAGAGAAAATTCAATCTGGTTACCTACAAAGTCACACTAAAGTCCCCCCCCAAAAAAGATAAGAAAAAGAAAAAAAAAATCCAAGCCTCAATTTGACATCACTTTAAAAAATGCCGCTCATACAGTTTTTGTCAAAAAAAGATCTCACAGGTTTCTTCTCTATTCAAGGTGCCCTTTCAAACCTCAGCGAATTTACAACACAAAAGAAGTTTCTCACCCAGCCGACACACTTTCACTCCAATCACTTTCTTTCCGAAGCTGTCCCGACTTCAGCAGCTATGGAGGCTGCCTCTCCGCCGCCAGCAAAAGGGCTTCTTCCGGATCAAACCAGAGATTTTGCGATATCTCTGGGATCCTGGGACAGTGCCCTTCACAGTCACCATCTCTAAAGGATGGTTCAGGTCCGTTAGGACCGACCAGGGGCGAAAATATCGGCTGCGATCTCAGAGCCCCGAGATCGCAGCTGTTTCGCCGAAACGAAGCTCCGCCTTCTCCTTATTTTTTCTTTTGAAGATGTTTTCCTTTTCATTCAAGAAGCTTCTTCAGCTCTGACAGGATGGTGGGGAATGGAAGGATTTATATTCCTTGCAGACAGCTGGTCGTTTACATCCTTTTTAGAGGGTCATTGAGGCCACTTGGAGTGTTTATTTATGTCTTCAGTTGTCCCAGAGTTGCTTTTTTAAAGAGGCAAGTGGACTTTCTGGTTTTTCTTTTGAAGACGTTTCACTTCTCATCCAAGAAGCTTCTTCAGCTCTGACTGGATGGTGAGGAATGGGAGGATTTATACTCCTTGAAGACAGCTGGTCATTTGCATCCTTTTAGAGAACTATTGAGGCCACCTGGAGGTTTATCTGCGTCCACAGGGTCACCTGAGTGGTGCTAATGGTTCCGGTAGTCCACAATTTTTTCTCTGGAAATCCATTACTACTCCCACACCATTCCAAGGGTGTTTATCCCAAATTATATAGCTAAAAGTCCGTAGAGATTTTCAGTCAGCCAGGTCTTGATTGTCCCAAAGGTGTTTTTTCAAGAGGAAACTGGACTTTCTGGTTTTTATTTAAAGACGTTTCACTCCTCATCCATGAAGCTTCTTCCCTTCTGACCGGATGGTGGAGAACGGAAGGATTTATTCTTCTTGCAGACAACTGGTTATTTGCATCCTTTTAGAGAGTCGTTGAAAGGTCACCACTTGGAAGTTTCTCTGCATCCTCAGAGTCTCCTGAGTGATGCTCCTGGTTCTAGTCGTCTGCAATTTCCCCCCCTCTGGAAATCCATTTCTACTCCCGCACCATTCCAAGGGTGTTCATCCCAAATTGTATAGCTAAAAGTCTGTAGAGATTCTCAGTCCTCCAGGTCATCTAGGGATTTGGGACAACCATGACCTGGAGGACTGAAAATCTCTACAAATATGGGAAGAGATTTTGCCTGGCTGCCTCTAGAGCAGAGCTGGGGAATGCTGTCGCTGCACATTGTTGGCTCATCCAGACCTCTTAAAGTTATCAAGGTTGAGAAACACAGTTTAACTCCACAGCTTGGACTTGGAGTTCATTCAAACCCAAAGATGTTGTTCACACATTGTCCCTGGGGTGGCAAACGAGCCATCCATTTAGAATCAGAATCAAAATAGAGATGGAAGGGACCTTGGAGATCTTCTAGTCTAGCCTCTTGCTCAAGCAGGAGACCCTATACCATTTCAACCAGATGGTTGTCCAATCTCTTCTTCAAAAACCTCGAGTGATGAAGCACCCACAACTTCTGGTGGCAAGCTATTCCATTGGTTAATGGTGGTATCAGTACCTTCCTTGATCTTGATCATATCCCTCTGTTAATGCAATTAAGGGTTGCATTGGCTTTTTTGGCTGCCGCTGCACACTGTTGGGCTCCTATTTAGCTGGTTGTCCACTAAGACTCCAGGATACCTCTCCCAGTTGGTTGTTCTTACCTAAGTGTAGGGCTTTACTTTTGGAGGGTAAAGATATTTACAAGCATCTTCTCTGTGTCCTCAACACTTACACGTAAATCAGATGGAGTCCATACATTTAGGCCAGACTTTCTGGATAAACAGTTCAGCAGATCCTGCATCACGAGTAGCAGTCATGTTGGCAGGAACATGAGTGCCTTTGAACCACGTGCCTTGCAAATCCAGTGCTCTTCAGGTGATCTTCCACCAGCCAGTGACTTTCCCTAGGTAGAGAAGTGACAGGGTAAGGAGGAGGAGTTTTTGATGGTGGAGAAAGTGTTGCCAAATGTTAGAAATGTTTTACCACACCTATTTCTTGGAGGCAACCATAGATCTTCTTAGTTGAACCTCCCAAAGGGGAAGGCAAGGCAACTCACCCGTAGGCTTGTATATCATTGTTCCCAAACGTCCCAGTTCCTTTGAAGAAGGTACATCCACTGCTTCATCAGGTCCTCCAAGGTTCACTTGAGGGTGTCAGGGAAGAAGAACCTCCAACCATGAAGACCTACCTTGTCGTTCTTGGCCTGCTGCTTCTGCTTAAAAATGAAGGTAAGCCCATCACTACTGGACCAACAGAGATCAATTGCCAAAATTTCAAGTTACCCAACTCTAGTTTTGATCTGTTCATTGACCTATATTTTATTTGGAAGCATTATGTGTTGGGAGGCGTAGAACGTTTCAAAGGTTCCAGTTCTGCCAGTTGTTCATTTGCTAAGTCTTTCTGACTTCATGGAGCATAGCATGGCAGGATCTCATGTCCTCCACTGTCTTTCACTGTCTTTCAGAGAACAAAATTCATGTTGCTTGCATAGATGATACTACCTGACCATCTCCTTCTCGGCCATCCTCTTCTCCTTTTTCCTTCCATCTTTCCCCAACATCAGGGTCTTTTCCAAGTCCTCTCTTTCCATTTGGTGGCCAAAGTATTTGAGCTTCAGTTTCTGTCCTTCCAAGAGTCAGGGTTGGTTTATTTTAGGATTGATTGATTGATTGATTGGACCTCCAGGCAGTCCAAGCTGAAGACTCTCAAGAATCTTCTCAAAGGCTACAACCATATGATTGAGGGAAGCCGTTTATAGGCAAGCAAATCCACCCTTTTTCTTCATGTACGAATCTGAAATTCTTCAACTCGAAAACTTTGACATAGATTAAAAAAAACTTCAACAAGTATTACAATAAAAAATAAGAAAGCTTATACAAAGAATAGAATAGAATAGAACAGAACAGAAAACAGAATAGAACAGAATAGGAATTAGAATTAGAATTAGAATTAGAATTAGAATTAGAATTAGAATTAGAATTAGAATTAGAATTAGAATTAGAATTAGAATTAGAATTAGAACAGAACAGAACCGAACCGAACCGAACCGAACAGAACAGAACAGAACAGATTAGAATAGAATTCTTTATTGGCCAATGATTGGACAGACAAGGAATTTGTTTTGGTACAAATGCTCTCAGTGTCCATAGAAGAAAAGATACATTCGTCAAGAATCATCAGGTACAACACTTAATGATAGTCATAGGGTACAATAAGCAATCAAATCATACTAGGAAACAGTCAATAGAAATAGTTAGGATACAACCAACAATGTTACAATCATACAGTCACAAGTGGGAGGAGATGAGTGAAAGGAAGGATAGGAGAGTTAATAGTAATAGTAGTGCAGACTTTGTAAATAGTTTGACAGAGTTGAGGGAATTATTTGTTTAGCAGAATGATGGTGTTCAGGAAAAAACTGTTCTTTTGTCTAGTAAAGTAAAACAAAAAGTAAAAATAATACAGAAAAGATAGAAAAATATGAAAAAATAACCAAAAAAAAAAAAGTATAAAAAAGTGGTTTTACATGAAACAATAATTTCCCTATTCACCAGAAAAAATGACTTTTATGTCCTTAGAGGCTACATCACCACTGTGAGCCTAGCTGGAATCTTTTGTATCGCAGCTGCTTGGCTCACCAATAGACTGCAGAAACCTCGGTTCTTACTGTCACCTTTTAAGGAACAGCTTTCTGGAGTTCATATGGGCACTCCCATGAGATTTTAGTAGCCAGTATCCAATCTCTGTCTGCTGATCTCTGCTGTAATGTCATCCTCGCTGCCCCAGGGACAGGTAGCTCACAGTGTCCTCACTGGAAGTAACAAATTGTCATGGAGACACAAATGATCACATAACAACACTATTTACCAATTATAGCAATAGCAGTAGCACTTAGACTTATATCCCGCTTTACAGTGCTTTACAGCCCTCTCTAAGTGGTTTTGCAGAGTCAGCCTATTTGCTCCCAACAATCTGGGTCTTTATTTTACTGACCTTGCAAGGATGGAAGGCTGAGTCAACCTCGAGCTGGTCAGGATTGAACTGCTGGCAGTGGGCAGAGTAACCTGAAATACTCCATTCTAACTGCTGGGAAGGAAGGAAGGAAGGCAAGAAGGATGGAAGGAAGGAAGGAAGGAAGGAGGAAGGAGGAAGGAGGAAGGAGGAAGGAGGAAGGAGGAAGGAAGGAAGGAATAGCAATAGCCGATAGATTTATATACCACTTTATAGTGCTTTACAGCCCTGTCTAAGTGGTTTGCAGAGTCAGCCTCTTGCCCCCAACAATCTGGGTCCTCATTTTACAGACCTTGGAAGGATAGAAGGCTGAGTCAACCTCGAGCTGGTCAGGATTGAACTGCTGGCAGTGGGCAGGGTAACCTGAAATACTCCATTCTAACTGCTGGGAAGGAAGGAAGGCAAGAAGGATGGAAGGAAGGAAGGAAGGAAGGAGGAAGGAAGGAAGGAGGAAGGAGGAAGGAGGAAGGAGGAAGGAGGAAGGAGGAAGGAAGAAGGAGGAAGGAAGGAATAGCAATAGCCAGTAGATTTATATACCACTTTATAGTGCTTTAAAGCCCTGTTTTAGTGGTTTGCAGAGTCAGCCTCTTGCCCTCAACAATCTGGGTCCTCATTTTACTGACCTTGGAAGGATAGAAGGCTGAGTCAACATTGAGCCTAGTGAGATTCGATCTGCCAAATGGTAAGCAGCTGGCTGCAGCAGAAGTATGTGACGAAAGGCACACAGAATGCTGTTATCTTCTCACCAAAGGGGTACCTATTTATCTACTCGTATTTTCGTGCCTTCGACACTCCTAGGTGGGCAACAGCTGGGAAAAGAACCGGAGCTTACCCCAGCTCATGGCGCTCTGGTCTCAAACATAGCCCATTAGCTTCCCAGCTGACAAACTTGGCATCTTTAACTGCTGATCCTCCTTGAAAGTACAATAACAATATAAATTGTTGATTTTGACCAGCAAGCAAAAGCTGAAAAGGTTCAAGTTAAAGCTTTTGTACTCAAGTTGGGGGATTCAGAGGCCAAACCACATGTGGAAATGTTGGGCAAGGATATTTGCCAGATATTTGTCTCTTTCCAGAGCTGAAATGTCCTTTTCTTGTTCCTCTCCTTCCTTCCTTGCCTTCTGCAGTTTCCCCACTGACCTGCTTTGTGTGTGATAACCAGCGTACCAACCTGTGGTGTCTCCACTTCAGAGAATGCAGTGAGGAAGAAGTGTTCTGCGTGACCGCTGTGGCCTCATATGAACTTGGTGCGCTTCAGGCAGCTGGTTGCTGACCGGTTGGGGTGAAAGTAGGCTGGGCATCAGTTGTCTGGCATCAGTAGAGTTGCCCTTCCCCAAAGGCAGGGCAACTGCACAGAGAGAGAGAGAGAGAGAGAGAGAGAGAGAGGGAGGGAGGGAGGGAGAAGGGGAGGGAGGGAAGGAAAGAAAGAGAGAGAGAAGAAGGGACGAAGGGAGAGAGACAGGAAGGGGGAAGAGAGGGAGTGAGGGAGAGGGTGAGGGAGGGAAAGAAAGAGAGAGACACAGAGAGAGACATTATATGGATCCAAGGCCGAAGAAGATACCAGATAGATTAGAAAAGCTCTGAGGTCCCTTCCAGCCCTATGTTCTATGTTGAGCACCTATAGAATAACAGAAGGGCAGAGTGGGAAGGGGCCTTGGAGGTCTTCTAGTCCAGCCCTCTGCTTAGGCAGGAAACCTTATACCATTTCAGACAAATGATTATCCCATCTCTTCTTTCTCCTCCAGAGCATTCACAACTTCTGGAGGCCAGCAGTTCCACCGATTAATTGTTCTTCCTGCCAGTAAATTTCTCCTTAATTCCAGGTTGCTTCTCTCCTTGACTAGTTTCCACCCATTGCTTCTTGTCCTGCCTTCAGAGGCTTTGGAGGATAGCTTGACTCCCTCTTCTTTGGGGCAGCCCCTGAGATACTGGAAGACTGCTATCATGCCACCCCTTAGCCTTCAACTAAAGATACGCAATATCTTCATATGTTTTGGTCTCCAGTTCCTTAATCATCATTCTTGCTCTTCTCTGCACTGGACTTCAGAGTTCAGCCCTGAGCTACAAATATTCCATATAATATAGTACAATATAATGTATCCCCAAGAAGCCAGGGAATAAATCTCTCAGGGGTGTGGGGAAAGCATGAAAGGGGCATGATGGCCTGGTTGATTGAGATGGCGTTTGTGTTTCTAAACCCTTTGCAAGAACCATGGTTTGGAGGTTGTCTTTTTTGAGCTGTGGTGGCGCAGTGGTGAGAGTGTTGCAGTATTGCAGGCTAATTCTGCTGACCGCCAGCTGCCTGCAGTTCGATTCTCACCGGCTCAAAGTTTACTTCATCCAGGGGTAGGCTTCAAAAAAAATTAGCAACCAGCGGTTGCTGGGTGGGCGTGGTCTAGTCAGCCTCCTGCACCATGGCAGGGGAGTGGGTGGGTGCGTTGTTTTCACTCTTCCCGGGCTCTGGAGGCCCTCTGGAAGCCAGGAAGGAGCTTGTTTCCGGCCTCTGGAGCCTCTTGCAGGCCCGTTTTTTTGCCCTACCTTAGGCTCCACGCAGGCCCTGCACTTACCACGTGGAGACTCCTGGGAGGGGCTGGGCAGGGTGGGCGGCACCAGCCAGTCATTGCAACTACCAGTTGGGTGAACCAGATGCAAAACGGGAGCAGCCCACCTCTGCTTCCATCCTTCTGAGGTCGGTAAAATGAGGACCGAGATAGTTGGGGGTAATATGCTGGCTGTCAGGGCTCTGGCATCCACCCCCATTAAAATCATGAGTCTCTAGCCACATCTTAAAGAAGATTTATTAGGAGTGAACATGCCGGTGCTACCTGGGTGTAGCCGACTCTGAGACACATCATTCATTTTCCCCTTGACCCTGGTCTTCATCCCGTCCCCTGGATGTATGTTCTCCAATGGGACACATCCATAGCCAAGAGTCATCAGTCATGCTCTCCAGTAATAATCTTGTGCGCCAGAAGCTTTGGTTGCTTAGAGATTATCTATGAAGCATTTAAGGAATGCACTGCTTTCCCCACTCCCTTTCTGCTGGCAAGTAAAATAAAACCCAAAGGAGTATTTTTTGAGTTGACACTGACTCTGTAAAACTGCCTAGAGAGGGCTGTAAAAGCACTGCGAAGCGGTATATAAGTGCTATTCCCATTTTCTCAGGTCTCAGTGAGGCTTCTGAAACCATTGGTGATTCCTTGTGCAAATGTAATCCACTGACCCACTAATAGGCAGAGAATCTCACATTCATGCTCCAGGCTAATGTTCTTATGGCTTTATCCAGGTTGGTGCAACCAGTTTGGATAATGCAGCCTTTGGCTCAAGGGATGTGGCTTAAAGTTGTGACGTTGCGAATGATGCGTCTTTTCACAACGTTTACAGCTGTTGTCCAAAGTTCAACAGAGTTGGAAGGAACTATACTGATCTTATGTCCTACCCAAGATAAGAATCCCAAGCTGTGTTAGACAAATGGATGCTCAACCTGTAGAGTTAGTCCTCAATTTATGACCAAAATGCCTGTTGCTAAGCCAGGCAGATGTTTATTGAATTTTGCCCCATTTTTATGACTTTTCTAAGTGAATGACTGCAGTTCAGTTAGTAACCTGGTTGTTAAGTGAATCTGGCTTCCCTATGAACTTTTCTCTTGCCAGGTCACCAAAGGGACATCAAATATGAGTCAGTTGCCAATTGTCTGAATTTTGAGCATGTGGTCACAGAAATGTTGCAATAGTTGTAAGTGGGACAAACAGTCTTACGTCCCTTTTTCCAATGCTCTTGTAATTTCAAACAGTCACTAAATGAACTGCTGTAAGTCTAAAACTACTCGTATATAAAATTCTCCAAGGATAGGATTGCAATGGCTCAGGGAGACAGAATGTTCCACTTCTTTTTGACTCGTGCAGGATATACAGGTCCTCCATGGCAGGCAGGTTAGTAGCCATTGTTTTCTTTTCTGCAGTCCTAATTACTTTCTGGCATCTGTGATTGTCCTGTTGGGTTGCAGAACCGAACCAGACAGTTATAGAGGTGCCGATGACACACACAATCATTCCTCTGTAGAACTGGATCAGCAGCTCCTGTTTGCTGGTGCATTCAAGTATTGGAAGATGTCTGTATTCTCTTCCTTAAACTAAACACCCCTCCAGTTATTTTCACCATTCTTCATAGAGTGGTTGACTTCTCTAAACCCATCGCCAATTAGTCCTCTCCTGACCACCCTTCTTCTTTGTGGCAGCCCCTCAAATATTGGAAGATGACTATCATGTTACCCCTAGTCCGAATGAAAAGAAGGACTGGGGCAGGGGTGTCAAACTCAAAGCCCAGGAGCTTGGGAGGGCTGTACACGGTCCTCCCGGGCTCCATTTTGGGCCGCGATGGCCGCTTGCAACCTTTGGCCAGCAAAAACGGAGCCTGGGAGGACCATCATGGATGAAAACAGAACCTCAATGAGTGACATTGAGATGGCCATGCCCCCTGGCCGCGCCCCGAGGTCAATCACAACCCTGATGCGTCCCTCAATGAAATCGAGTTTGATACCCCTGGATTAGGGGGAACATGATAAGCAGTGTTCCAATCTCTCAGGGGCTGCCCCAAAGAAGAGGGAGTCAAGCTATTCTCCTAAGGACCTGAGGGCAGGACAAGAAGCAATGGGTGGAAACTAATCAAGCAGAGAAGCAACCTAGAAATAAGGAAGAATTTCCTAACAGTGAGGACAATTAACCAGTGGAACAGAAGTTGCCTCCAGACGTTGTGGCGCTTGATCACAAGGACCTTGGAGTACTTCACTCTAATGATCTAACTGCCAGAGCCCACTGTAACAACATTGCCAAAAAGGCATTAACAGTTGTTAACCTAATATTGCATAGCTTCTTCTCTGGTAATACTGTACTGCTAACTAGAACATACAAAACCTTTGCTAGACCAATACTCGAATACAGCTCATCTGTCTGGAAACCGCACTGCATATAGGACATCAATACAATCAAGAGAGTCCAGAGCTATTTCACAAGAAGAGTCCTCCACTCCTCTACTCACAACAGAATACCTTATATCACCAGACTTGAAATTTTGGGCTCAGACAACTTAGAACAGGGGTGGGATTCTATCAGTTTGCACCTATTTTTCTAGAACCGATTGTTAACATTCTAAGCAGTTTGGAGAACCGATTGTTAGAAGAAATTACTGGCCTAATCCTGTAAGGAAGGCAGGAAGGAAACATTCTGGTGTTGCTTACAGAAACTGCCTCTCTGTTAACCCTTATTACATTCTTCGCAGTTCCTGTCTCAGGAACTTCTCTGGAGTTTTTTCCCGTCCTTTGCTGGTACTTTGCTTGTATGGAGTGACCATTCAAAGTTACAATGGCACTGAAAAAAGTGACTCATGACCATTTTTCACACTTACGACTGTTGCAGCATCCCCACAGTCATGAGAGGCCAAGCGAGGAGATGCGTGCCTCGATGTGAGTGATATTGAGTTGGCCATGCCCAGCCAATAACATGACCACCAAGCCATGTCCACCCAGTCCCATGACCACCAAGCCATGCCCACCAACTAAGCCACACCCACAGAACCAGTAGTTAAAAAAATTTGAATCCCACCCCTGACTTAGAACTAAGCCACCTTCAGTCTGACCTAAGCATAGTACATAAAATTATCCATTACAATGTCCTACCGGTCCATGACCATTTCAGCTTCAACCACAACAATACGCAAGCATACAATAGATGCAAACTTAAGGTAAACTGCTGCAAACTTGACTGCAGAAAATATGACTTCAGCAACAGAGTGGTCAATGGCTGGAATGCACTACCTGACTGTGGTTTCTTCCCCAAATTCCAAAAACTTTAACCTTAGACTGTCTACTGTTGACCTCACCTGACCTGAGAGGTCTATAAGGGGCATGCATAAGCGCGCCAACGTGCCTACTCTCCCTGTCCTAATGCTTCCTTTTTATTTGTATCCTTTTCATGTAATCATAACCATGTTCTTTTTTTAAAATAAATTTTATTCAATGTTCAAATATTAAAAACTTAAAATAAAACTTTATACATCGTTGTATCAACATCAAGACATCTTTTACATTTCCTCATATTTTTTTATATAATTTCTTATTCCATTACCATTGCATACTTCTTTCCTTACTCTTGCTACAAATCAATATATTTCATCTTATATTTCAATTTTCTCCATAATGCCTATACATATTTTACATAATTTCTCATTCTTTACCTAATTGCCATTTTAATTTCTTTTTATTCTTAAACCATTCATACCAGGTGTCCCAGACTATGTAATAAATCGAATCTTCCTTATCTTTTAATTTCAACGTTAGCCTGTCCATCTCTATACAATGTAATATTTTCTTTATAACAACACCCTCTTTCCTGCTTCCAAAATTGGGCATAAGAGATCCTCACAGCTGTTAAGATATGTAACATAATATATCTGTCTTTTTATTATATTTTTGTGTTATTATACCTAATAGAAATAGTTCTGGTTTAGATTCAGTTTTCTGTTTTATAATTTTTTCCAGCCACTGTCGAATTATGTTCCAATATTTCTTCACTTCTGGGCAGGTCCACCACATATGGAAATAAGTGCCTTTTTCTTTCTTACACTTCCAACAGTTTGGATCTTTGTCTGAAGTGGTATATGGTTTTGTGCTTGATCAGGGGGTTGGACGAGAAGAATTCCAAGATCCCTTCTAACTCTGTTATTGTCTTCAAATTGGGTGGAATTGCTGTCAATGAACTCAATTCTCAATACTTGTAGTCATGTTGAAACATTTGTACTCAATATGTATCAATTTACCTCACTTACAGCTTCTTCCTTGTATCATTCAGGCATAATGACCTTCAAAAAGAAAATCACCAAGAGATGCTCGGCCTTTTGTCCAGATCTTCACATGGTGTTGGGCTTTGCTTCATTTGGGACCTTTTGCTGCCAACGATCCTGGTGTAATATTTGGGGATCTCTAGGGGAGAGGAATACCACTCAGTGATGGGAATGGCCAACCACTGTCCTGACCAGTTCTTCTGATGACAGAACTTAAAGAAGAATAAGGAGTTACCAAAGAAGGACAGGAGCTTCTTGGCTTTCATCTCTTCATAGGGGTTCCAAGAGAGGGACACAGGGTGAAAAGATGGAGCCAAATCTTCTCCACTTATCCAGAACATCTCTAGAATAAGTCCCATCTCCTCATTTTGCAACTTGTATTTTGATAAATAGGCAAATGCTAAGAGATATACCTAGTAGCAAAATCCTTTGTCGAATAGCTCCAATTCATGACATGCCCATGTCCAAAATGATCTACCGTAGCTTCCCCCATTCAAAGAAATTCTGAAATTTAGGACGTCTCATCGAAGATGGTCTACCATTGCTTCTCCCATTCAAAGAAGTCATGAAATTTAGGATCTTGCATCAAAAAATATTACACGGTAGCTTCTCCCATTCATTGAAGCTTGTGAAATGTGGGGCCCCATATCCAAAATAATCTGTAATTTCTTCTCCCACTCAACTGAAATTTTGGATCTCATGTCAAAAATTATCTAGGATTATTTCTCCCACTCAAGGAACCTCTGAATTGTTTTTTTACAGTGAAAAGTTGTATTTTGTGCCATTAACATGGTTATATGACTACGTTCTCACTGGAAAGTCTTCAGATAGCCTTGACTTACAAGAAGAATGTCTAGGGTTTCATAATGCACGGATCCAGGAATGAATGGTGTGGATGAAATTTGCATTACACCATGCTAGACTATAATTATATTTAATAGATTATATTAAAGGCCTGGTGACTAAAACATAGGAAAAACTGTTGCAGATTTGTGTTTGGCTGCTCTAGAGAAAAGAAGGACTAGGGGGGACATGATAGCAGTTTTCCAGTATGCCACAAAGAAGAGGGAGTCAACTTATTTTCCAAATCACTAGAAGGCAACACAAGAAACAATCAAGGAGAGAAACAACTTGGAATTAAGGAGAAATTTCCTAACAGTGAGGACAATTAACCAGTGGAACAGCTTGCCACCAGAAGTTGTGGGTGCTTCATCACTGAAGGTTTTTAAAGAAGAGATTAGACAACCATCTGGTTGAAATAGTACAGGGTCTCCTGCTTGAGCAAGAGGCTGGACTAGAAGATCTCTAAGATCCCTTCCATCTCTATTTTGATTCTGATTCTAAATGGATGGCTTGTTTGCCACCTGGGACAATGTGTGAACAACATCTTTGGGTTTGAATGAACTCCAAGTCCAAGCTGTAGAGTTAAACTGTGTTTCTCAACTTTGATAATTTTAAGAGGGCTGGATGAGCCAACAATGTGCAGTGGCAGCCCAAAAGGCCAATGCAATCCTAAAGTGCATTAACAGAGGGACACAATCAAGATCAAGGGAGGTATTAATACCACTCTATAAAGCCTTAGTAAGGCCACACCTAGAGTCCTGCATCCAGTTTTGGTCACCACACTAAAAAAAAGAGGTTGAGACTCTAGAAAAAGTGCAGAGAAGAGCAACCAGGATGATGAGGGGACTGGAGGCTAAAACATACAATGAACGGTTGCAGGAACTGGGCCTGTCTAGTCTAATGAAGAGAAGGACCAGGGGAGACAGGAGAGCATCTTCCAATATTTGAGGGGCTGCCACAGAGAGGAGGAGGAAGGGGTCAAGCTATTCCTCAAGGCACCCAAAGGCCAGACAAGGAATAATAATGGATGGAAACTGATCAAGGAGAAATTCAACCTGGAAATAAGGAGAGATTTTTCTGACAGTGAGAGCAATCCACCCATGGAACAGAAGTTGCCTTTGGAAGTTGTGGGAGCTTCATTACTGGAGGTTTTCAAGAAGAGACTGAACGGCCACCTGTCAGAGATGGTGTAGGGTCTCCTGCTTGGGCGGGAGGTTGGACTAGATGACCTCCAAGGTCCCTTCCCACTCTGTTAATCTGGACAAATGGTTCTTTGAAGAAGTTCAAATACTCCTTTGAGAACTTTCCCCTAAGTTAGAGTTTCAAATGGTGGCAACTTTCAGGTACACAAGCAGACACTAGGTGGAGTTTTGTAATAAGGAGCTTTGGTTCTCTTGCACAATTGAGTGCAAATAGGATGTGCAGCCAAAATGACAGATGTGTCTGACTGGGTCTGTTGAAGATCCTAATTAGTAGTTAGTAGTTCTCCTCTTTCTGAACATAGCAATAAAATTTAACACTTATATACTGCTTCACAGTGCTTTTACAGTCCTGTCTGAGTAGTTTACAGAGTTGACCTATTTCCCCCCAACAATTTGGTGTTTATTTTAATGACCTTGGAAGGACAGAAGGCTGAGTCAACCTTGAGCTGGTCAGGATTGAACTTCTGGCAATGAGCAGAGTCAGCTGCAATACTGCATTCTCATCACAACGTCACCACATCCCTTCCTTCCTTCCTTCCTTCCTTCCTTCCTTCCTTCCTTCCTTCCTTCCTTCCTTCCTTCCTTCCTTCCTTCCTTCCAATAGAACTTCCTTCTTTCCCCCCTTCCTTTGCTTCCTTCTTAATACTAGCACTTAGCACGAACTAAGGCTGAGTCAACCTTGAGCCAGTCAGGATCAAACTGCTGGAATTCAGCAGAGTTAGCCTGCAATACTGCATTCTAACAACCACACCATACCACTTCCTTCCTTCCTTCCTTCCTTCCTTCCTTCCTTCCTTCCTTCCTTCCTTCCTTCCTTCCTTCCTTCCTTCCTTCCTGTAGAACTTAGATTTATATACCACTTCACAGGGCTTCACAGCCCTCTCTAAGCAGTTTACAGAGTCAGCCTCTTGCCCCCAACAACCTGGGTCTCATTTTACCAACCTCAGAAGGATGGAAGGCGAGTCAGCCTTGAACCTGGTGAGATTCAATCTGCCAAATTGCAGCTGTTAGTCAGCAGAAGTAGCCCTGCATTCTAACCCCTGTGCCACCGAGGCCATCTGATCATTTGTGCCCTTTGAGCATGCTCTGTGCACCTTCTCAGCTTGAAACATGCAATCTGGAGCTGTTTCCAAGTCCAGTCCTTGTGTCAGGTTTCCAAGGGATGAAATCTATTTAAAAAGAAAAGAACGAAGCCCATCTTCCAAAACAAATTCTTTTATTTAGGAAAGCATCAAATTGGCAACATCTGTTGTAATTCCAGATCAGAACACAGCCCAGAATTACACATAATATTGGAAGTTAGAAACAGCCCCCCAAAGTCACCTTGTCCAATAGAAGTAAATCAACATTTGCCTGGTGTCATCAATCTCCACCTCCAGTTCTCAGCAAGGTCAGCTTTTGTTCCCAGGGGAAGGAGAACCACTTAGCCTAAACAACTCTCTGTATCTCAACTCCTCCTCCCCTTAAGAATGTGGCAAGCCTGAAACCCTTCCTTCCATGACTGCCACAGAGAAAGTAAGAAAAAGAATATATACCAAGCCTAACTAAAATGGCTACACATATGTCAATTTCAGACTTGACACCTTCATTTACAACAGTTCATTTCGTGATCTTTCACAGTTACAAGATTGGAGGAAAAAAAAAAAAGTGACCTATGACCATTTTTCAACTCTTACAACCGTTGCGACATCCCATGATTGAAATTCAGGTGCTTGGCCACTGACTCATGTTTATGATGGTGGCAGCATCCCCTTTTGACAAGCAAAGTCAATGGGGGAGCCAGATTCACTGAACAACTGTGTTACTAACTGAACAACTGCAATGATTTACTTTACAACGGTGGCCAGAAAGGTCGCAAAAAATAGGGCAGAACTCACTTAAAAAATGTCTGGACAGCCATCTGTCAGAAATGGTATCGGGTCTCCTGCTTGAGCAAGGAGTTGGACTAGATGACCAACAAGGTCCCTTCCAACTCTGTTTATTCTATGTCTATGTCTCACTTAGCAACATAAATGTTTGGGCTCACTTGTGGTCATAAGTCTAGGACTGCCTGTATTCAAGTCAAGGGTAATCCTCGACTTATGATCACATGTGAGCCCAAAATTTATGTGGCTAAGTGAGTTAGTTGTTAACAGGAGTGTTGTCTCATTTGATTACCTTTCTTGCCACAGTTGTTAAGCGAATCACTTCAGTTGATGAGTTAGTAACCCGGCTGTTAAGTGAATCCGGCTTTCCCATGGATTCTGCTTGTCAGAAGGTTGCAAAAGGGGATCGCAGGACCCTGGGACATGGCCACCATCATAAATACGAACTAGTTGCCAAGTGTCTGAATTTTGTTCATGTGACCATGGGGATCCTTCAACTGTTATAAGTGTGGAAAACGGTCATAAGTCAATTTTTCAGTGCTCTTCTAACCTCACGTGGTCCCTATTTTTTGGGTCTTTTAATGACCCCGTAATCTCTTGTCTCAGGGTGGAGTCAGGGCAACTGAATGGAGCTGAGTGTTTACTGGCCGGATGCCCTTCCTGTCCCCAGTGCAGAGTTATATTCGGCAGATATATTCTCCTTGTGCCCGGAGAGAGAAATATCTGCCTCTCCCTAGGATCCAACTCACAAAGCCTCCTGTTTGTGAGGTGAGAGCTTCATCTCTTGGCCACCACACCACTCTCAAGTGGTCACTAAATGAATGGTTGTAATTCAAGGGTGTCCTGTATTGTTCAAAAGTTTTATTCTCTACCTTGTTGACAACCTCCCCCTTCTTTTAATCCAAAAGCTGACAATCATTATGGAGCCACTGATGCAAATCAGATAAAACTTTCTTTCTGGGGTTGTATAATCCTAGTTTTTAGATTTAACCATGCATACCTATAAGATTCACCTTTCTTAATATTAAGTTCCAAGGATTTGACAGTCCAGAAGGATTTACCACAGTTTTCATACCCAAATAATTAGAATAGGATAGAATAAAATAGCCTAATAATGGAATAGAGTAGAGTAGAACAAAACAAAATAGAATAGGAACAGAACGGAATAATAAAACACAGAATGGAATGGAATGGAATAGAATAGAATAGAAAAGAAATTGGAATGGAATGGAATGGAATGGAATAGAATAGAATAGGAACAGAACAGAACAGAAGAAAACAGAACAGAGTAGAATAATACAATACAGAATGGAATGGAGTACAACAGAATAGAATAGAATAGAATGGAATGGAATAGAATAGAATAGAAATTGGAATGGAATGGAATAGAATAGAATAGAATAGGAACAGAACAGAACAGAACAGAACAGAAGAAAACAGAACAGAGTAGAATAATAAAATACAGAATGGAATGGAGTACAACAGAATAGAATAGAATAGAAAATATGGAATGAAATGGAATAGAATAACAGAGTTGGAAGGGACCTTGGGGTCTTCTAGTCCAACTCCCTGCCTCGGCAGGAAATCCTACATCACTTCAGACAAATGGTTATCCAACATCTTTTAAAAAACTTCCAGTATTGGAGCACCTTCACAACTTCTGGAGCCAAGTTATTCCACTGATTAATTGTTCTAACCGTCAGGAAATTTCTTCTTAGTTCAATTTGGAGCCTACAGATTAAAATAGAACATCTGCTTCCTTCTATGACAAAGTCATCCAGCTGGCTTTATGCTGAAGGCCGGGCTTGAACCTCCCCTTTTCGAGACAGGTGCCTTAACCACCACACCAGACTGCATCTCTTGCCATTAATAGGGCCATCTTTGTACTTAACCTTAGTCCTATTTTTTCCACTGCATTCTGTGACATCCATTACTAGAGCCTTCAGATAACTAGTGGTGTCATTGCCCTGTTCCCCTGAAAATAAGACCCTGTCTTACATATATATATATATATATATATATTGCCACCAAAAAGGCACCAAGTCTTATTTTGAGGGGATGTCCTCCACTGATTAAGCTCACTTGTGCGTGTCGCCCCCGGCCTCCTTTTCACTGTCAGCCTTCAGGAACTTCTTCTTCTGCGGCCGGCAAGGCTTTCCTGAAGGCCTCTGCAGTGGATAACAGATAATCAGAGTTGGAAGGGACCTTGTAGGTCATCTAATCCAACCCCCCACCCAAGCGGGAGACGCTACACCATTTCTGACAGATGGCAGTCCAGTCTCTTCTTGAAAGCCTCCAGGGATGAAGCTCCCACAACTTCTGAAGGCAACTTCTGTTCCATGGGTTGATTGTTCTCACTGTCAGAAAGTTTCTCCTTATTTCCAGGTTAAATCTCTCCTTGTTCAGTTTCCATCCATTCTTCCTTGTCTGGCCTACAGGTGCTTTAGAAAATAGCTTGACCCCCTTCCTCCTCCTCCCTGTGGCAGCCCCTCAAATATTGAAAGGCTGCTCTCCTGTCTCCCCTGGTCCTTCTCTTCCCTAGACTAGCCAGGCCCAGTTCCTGCAGGCAGGTGTTGGGAAGTGGGAGGCCTGGCTACAATTGCCCGAAGGTAAATAGTAGGGCAGCTCCATCCCCATAATCCCCACCCTAGCTTAATTTTTACCCACACACTCTGGTGTGGGCGGAATCATAATTAGGGCTTATTTTGGAGGTAGGGCTTATATTAGGTGCATGTGTAAAAATCAAGCTAGGACTTACTTTCAGAGTAAGTTGCATTTTCAGGGAAACAGGGCAGTGTAACATACCTTGTTGTTTCTTTCTCTAATTTTAATGCCAGAATCAACTTTGAATCCTGCTTTCTTCAATATTTATTTATTTATTTGATTTGTCAATCCCTTACAAGATAACAGGTATAAGTATAAACATAGTTACGAATACATGAAATGGATACGTATAAGAAAAATAAAAAGAAACAATAGGACAGGGATAGTAGGCACGTTGGTGCAGTTATGCACACCTTTTACAGACCTCTTAGGAAAGGGGTGAGGTCAATAGTAGACAGTTTAAGGTTAAAATTTTGGGGGTTTGGGGAAGAAACCACAGAGTCAGGTAGAGGATTCCAGTCATTGACCACTCTGTTGCTGAAGTCGTATTTCCTGCATTCAAGTTTGGTGCAGTTAACCTTGAGTTTGTATCTATTGTGTGCTCTTGTGTTGTTATGGTTGAATTTATATTAAACTGATTAAATAAAGAAAGAGGATACAGCTTTATTTCACTCTTTTGCCAAGGTGAAGCCAATCCGTGCCGTGGTAGCACCGTGGGTTATGGAGGCAGTATTGCAGGCTGATTCTGCCCATGCCAGGAGTTTGATCCTCAAGGTTGACTCAGCCTTCCATCCTTCCGAGATTGGTAAATGCAGTCATGTGACTTTGTTAGTGACCTGGTTAAATGTGTTGTGTAAACTAGAAAGTGTGACGTTAAATAAGGACGCTTTAAGATAACCGTGATTCATCTGCACCTCCACCAACCTGTTCAGAATAGTGGGTGTAGATGTAATACTGTCATTAGGATGATGGGTGTAGATGAAATTACGTCATTTGGTTCCAAAACCACCAATTAGTAGTTAGGAGGTCAGCCTTATGATTTTTCTCTCTCCTTTTTTTGGGATTTCTTAGAACCGTGATTGAATTCTAGGGGAGGGACCACGGAAGCAGTGGTGGGATTCAAATTTCTTTTACTACCGGTTCTGCGGGCGTAGCTTGGTGGGCGTGGCAGGGGAAGGACACTGCAAAATCCCCATTCCCTCCCCACCCCATTAACCTGCTTTCCAGCTCCGTTCTCCTGTGCAGGGCAACAATAGGGGACCCAACTGGGACTCAATGGGAGGCAGAGAAGAGATGGGGTTGGCGGGGCCAGTCGGAGGTGGGATTGGCCGGTTCTCTGAACTACTTAAAATTTCCGCTACTGATTCTCCAGAAACGGTCAGAACCGGCTGAATCCCACCTCTTCTGGTTGTTTTTTTTGCAGAAGCTTCATTACCAAGATAGATAACATTGTTGTGCTGGAAGAAAATGGGGTTTACAGAGAGGAGGAGGAGGAGGAGGAGGAGGTATGTGGGGTTGTTGGTATGCTCTTCGGGTTTGGTTGTTTTTTTTCAGATGTTTCATGACCCAACTAGGGAACATCATCAGTGCTAGAAAGAAGTGGGTTTGTGGAGAGGAAGGGAGGGGGGGGGGAGGAGGAGGAGGAGGGAGGGAGGACTGATGGGTTCTTGGTGCTTTCTGAGCTTAGTCATTTTCTTGCAGATTTGCAAGTTTTCTTGCAGATAACATCATGAATGCTAGCAATGAGAGGCTATTAGGGAATAGCATCTACTACTACTCAATAGTTAGTAAGGAACCCTAACCCACCAACACTGACAGGACAAGCCACTGGAAAATAAATTGAGAGCAAACCAAACTCCTAGCACTGAGGATGATACTTAGCTGGGAAATGAAATGTCTGCAAGAAAACCATCAAGCTCAGAGAGAACTAAGGACCCTACACTTTTCCTCCTCCTCCTCCTCTGTGGGAATAAACTTTGACTTCAGTATTGGGTAATGATTAGTCTGAGACCTTATATATACATGTCTGACTAAGGGTCACTGAGATAAGCAAGGAAATTAAAAACAAACACCAGAAACAATTAAGCAGCTCAGACAATTGTAAACAATTCTGTGTACTATGTCTAATTATTGTAATCCACAATGTGAATGCTTACTATGTACGAATTTCTCAATAAAAGGGGGCACTAGAATTTGCTCTAGACTCCCATCCCGAGTACACCAGCCTCTGTGTCTCATTCTTTCCATGGGAGACCACCACAAGTGGTAACCCCGGCGTGATCCACTGCAGGTGGTACGTGTCCGGACCTCCGTGTTTCCTCGCCTGGAATAGGTAAAGTACGTACTTAACTATTGCTGGACAATAGGATTATTCAGGGAGCATGGGGGGAAAACTCTCTCAGCCACAGGAACGGCATGTTAGTGAGCTGCTGAAGTTAATAAGGACAAACTTCTTTATCTTTAAACCCTCTGGGGGGAAGCAAATAGTTTTTTCAAAAGATAATGTGAGAGAGCTGCTGCAAGAGATCTGGCGGCAATGTCCCTGGTATCCAGAGAAAGGCTTTTTAAAGTTAGACACATGGAGGAGAATTGGAAATATCCTTCATGAAGAGCCACGGGCAACAGCTGAAATTTTGATATTTTGGAAGATTGTTTTGACTGCTTTAGAGACCCAGCAACAAACTCTTTTAAAAACTTTAGTAGAACCTCTTCCTTATAAAGGAATTGTATTGCACCCGCCTTCTCCTAAACTGGAGTGTGCTTTATCATTTCCAACAGCGCCTATGCCTGTGAATGATAAAATCCAATCAAAAATGGGAAAAGTTCAAGCCATGATGCATCAGGCTTTCAATGAGGGGAAGTTAGAGTCTGATGAGATTACCCAGATGAATTTGTTTCCAGTCAATAGGCAAGTGGATGCTCAAGGCAATCTGCAGACTGAATGGGTTCCGATTCCTTTGGCAGTTCTTAGGGAAATTAAAAAAGCAGTAAAAGATTATGGTATTCAAAGTCCTTTTACAAAGGGGCTTCTGACAAGTTTGGCTACCTCACACATGATTCCTAGTGACTGGAAAGATTTAATGAGAATGATATTGAGCTCTACTCAGTAAGTGGTCTTTGACTCAGAATACCAAAGGGAGGCTGTCACTAGGGGAAGGAATTCAAGGGGGCTGTATACACCAGACCAAATCTATGGGGCAGGCTTGTTTGAATCCACTGCAGATCAAGCTGCTAATTTGCCTGATCACGTATTTCCAGTGGTTATGGCAGCTGTCCTTGGGGCGTTGTCCCGCATTCAGGATGTGGGAACCCCAGCACGGTCTTTTTCTCAAATTAAGCAAACAGCATCTGAGTCTTATAATAATTTTGTGGAAAGGCTACAATTGGCTATTACCAGGCAAATCTCTAATGAGGAAGCTGCAAAAGAACTTTTGCTGAAATTGGCAGTTGAAAATGCAAACGCTGACTGCAAGCGTATCTTGCAGCCCTTAGTGGCTAGAGGTGAGGTTACTCTGGCTGATCTGTTAAAAGCATGTGCAGTGGTGGGTTCTCAGGCTTACAACATGGAGACTTTGGCTATGGCATTGCAAAAAGGGATGAAACCTACAGGGAATTGTTTTAATTGTGGAAAGCCTGGCCATTTTAAAGCCCAGTGCCGTGCCCCTGGGGGGGGGGTGGTGTAGGCATTTTGCTTCCTCCCCTTCTGCAGGTATGCCAAGATCGAAAGTTCGGTATAAGAGACTACCAGATCCAGCGTGGAAAGGACCTGTCCCGCTGATAACTTGGGGCCGAGGATACGCTGCTGTTGAAGATGAGGGGACAGTTGTTTGGGTTCCTGCTCGCTGTGTGCGTCCTTATCATCAGCCAAAGGGGCAAGGGGATGGATTTGGGGGAATGGAAAAGAAACACGTTGATCCAAGACATGGGGAAGCTAGCAAACCTTCATAATAAAACTGATTGTTGGGTATGTATGCACATGCCAACTCACAAAACATCAGGGCTTCCAATGGTTGCAGTACCTCTGGCCGAAGGTGACTGGTATAAGGGACAATGCTATGGTTGTTCAGGAATGTGGTCTAACAGTTGGACTACAAGTAACATAAATACATTGCATCTTGGAAGCCGAATCCAAGAGGTGGCGGGAATCTGCTGGACTCACAATGAGACAGTAGAGAATACGACTTACTTGGGAACATATCCATTTTGCAACAAAACAATTGTTATTGGCAATGGAAGTCGGGTTTATCTGGATGACATGAAAACTAAAAATCTCACTTACTTTGTACATAATATTTCTAAATTTGATATCATATCTTTGATCAATGAAAATGGGTGTCCAATTATCCCTGCCACATGTTGTCCCATCATGATAGAAAACCAGCTGCCCAAATGTGCAAATGGGAAATATGCACCACTGCCCACTTATTTGGCTATGTTAATGGAATCTTTTGTACGATTAATCTATGCTGAACCAAATATGGTTGGCCATCTCCTGGGAGCAAATCTATGGTTGCTGTGTGGACGGATGGCCTATGATCGCAGGCCAGCACGATGGAAAGGAGTCTGCACCTTTGGGAAAGTAATCCCATCTCATGTCATTTTAAAATCTTTGGGGACTGCTCATATCTGCAATGCGCGTTCCGCAACGGAAGTAAACTCTGTTTTGAATCATGACTACTGGACACAGATATCAAGGGGAGTTATTCCTCCTTTAGGAGTCATGATGAACTATAGAGATTTGTATCGTTTAAACAATTGGACAGTTACTATGTTTAAAGACACCATTAAAATGCTAAAGCTGCTTGAAGAAGAGCAAGGAAAAATCCTTGACTTTGTGCTGCAAACCAGATATGCGGTGGACACTGTTCTGTCCTCATTAACATACTTGAAATCCCCGCGCTTTGATTGGCCAAAGCGCGGGGCTTTCCGATTGGTCTGGCGAGCCGCGCCGATTGGCTCGTTAAGAATCTCCCGCGATTGGTTCGTTCAGAGCGCGGGAGATTCGAAGCGCTGCCATTGGCCGCGGCCGCCGCGGCGAAAGGAATAAAAGCTGCGGGCTTTTTTCCTTTCGCCGGTTCGGTTCCAGTTTCTCAAATAAAGAGCTTTGCACGAAATCACCGACTCCTGGCGTCATTTCGCGGACACGACACTGGCGACGAGGGTGGGATCAAGACCCTGAACCGAACCCCGTGTCCGACGGAAGCCAGACAAAGCACTGAGATGGCGAAGATCGCACCGCCCGCCCCCTTCAACCCCGCCACCGAAGACTGGGAATCGTTCTCTGACCGATTCCGCATGTACCTCGAGTGCACCGGTATGAAGGACGCCTCGGGCCCGCTAAAACGCGCCGTCTTCCTCACCCACTGCGGGACCGAAGTCTTCCAGATGGCCAAAGCGTTGGCCAAGCCCGCCGATGCAACCGCCATGGACTGGGATGTCCTCGAACCCATCCTTCAGCGACACTACGCTCCCGAGGTCCCCATCCTGATCCGGCGCAACGAGTTCTACCGGTGGGACCAGAGATCGGGTGAGAAATTAAGCGACTTCGTCGCCGAGCTGCGGCGCCTAGGGGGGCTCTGCGAATTTGATAACCTAAACAACGCCTTGAGAGACCGAATAGTGCTCGGTCTGTGGGACCCCGCCCTCCAGAGCCGGCTGATGGCTAAGGGCGACATCAGCTTAGCAGACGCCCTCACCGCAGCCGCAGCCGCAGAAGCAACCCGAACTTCCGCCGACAGCATGCGCAGACCTGACACGAGGGACCGCGGCGGAAACAACAACCCGGCGAGGTCGACCGAACAAAAAACCGAGACGACTACACACCAGGGCGATTTCCACTCTACATCCAGCACGTTCGAAGACGAGGAAGACATCCATCGACTTCAGACTGGGCGCGACCAACAGAACCGGAGAGGTCGTAAGTCAAGGACCAACTGTGCCGGTTGCGGCGGCGACCACCAAAGGTCGGAATGCCGGTTTTTCGACTCCATCTGCCGGCATTGCGACAAAAAGGGGCACATCGCCCGGGTTTGCCGCCTGAAGAAAAACCGCAGTCCGGCTCGATGGGACCAGAACGACCGGAGGAGGGAGAGCACACCACCCTGGACCAGAGATCGCCACTCGGACAGCCGATGGGACCGGATCGGGCGATCCTCGCGAGGCGGCGACAACCGGCGGAGAGAGGAGACCCACCAGACAGTCACCATCGGCCACGCCATCACCAACGACGCCCGGAAAATCCATGTCGAGGTACGCATCGAGGGCCAGCCGTGCAAAATGGAGATAGACTCCGGGTCCTACCTCTCCATGATTGCATGGCACGAGATAAAGCGGTTGGTGCCTACCCTCCAAAGGAGGAACATATACAGCCAGAGACTCATCGTAAAGGACTACCAGGGAAACCGCATCCCGGTAGTCGGCACCAAAGACTTTAACATAACGTATAAGGGGCGCACCGAACGACTCCCCCTAACGATCGTCGACCGCAACCGCCCAAGCCTACTGGGACTGCAATGGTTCGCCCCGCTCGACATCGCCCTCACGGGAGTCAACCACGTCACCGACGACGGCTGGGAACAGCGACTAGCCCAGGAGTTCCAAGAGGTCTTTGACGGAAACCTGGGCAAGTACCAAGGGCCCCTTATCTCGTTCGACCTAGACCCTAAGGTCCCCCCCAAACGCCTGAAACCTAGGCGGGTGCCATTCGCACTGAAACCCAAAATAGACGAGCAAATTGATAAGCTCGTCAAACAGGGGGTACTGCAGCCCATAGACCACGCCCGGTGGGAGACCCCATAGTCACCCCGATCAAGCCAGACGGATCGGTGAGAATCTGTGGGGACTATAAGGCCACCCTAAATGGCGCGCTGCAACAAAGTGCTTACCCCGTCCCAATAGTGCAACACCTACTGCACTCACTGGGAGGGGGCAAGGTTTTCGCCAAGCTCGATCTCGCCCAGGCATACCAACAGTTGCCGGTCGACGAGCAAACGGCAGAAGCTCAGACCATCGTCACCCACCGGGGAGCATTCAAATGCAACCGACTCCAATTCGGAGTCAGCGTGGCACCGGGCATATTTCAGAGCCTGATGGAGAGGTTATTGCAAGGTATCAAGGGGGTGGTACCTTATTTCGACGACGTCCTAGTGTCGGCGCCCAACCAAGCCGAACTAGAAAGTCGACTAAGAGCGGTCCTAACTAAATTTAAAGAGACGGGACTAAAAGTAAAAAGGGAAAAATGCCAACTGTGCACGGAACGAGTGGAATTCTTGGGCTACCTCCTAGACCGGCACGACATTCACCCCACAAGCAAAAAAATCAAGGCCATCAAAGAGGCCCCCACCCCTAAATCAAAGACTGAACTACAAGCATTCTTGGGGTTACTGAACTTTTACAATGTTTTCCTACCCCAAAAGGCGACGGCGGCGGAGCCCTTGCATAGGCTCCTGGACAAGGCGGCGACCTGGACTTGGGGGAAACGGGAGCAAGCCGCCTTCCAAAAAACAAAGGACCTCCTCACCTCCTACGCCATCCTCATACAATTCAACGAAACCCTGCCTCTGGCCGTCACTTGCGACGCATCACCCTTCGGCATCGGCGCCGTCCTCAGCCATACCCTTCCCGACAGAAAAGAAGCACCCATCGCGTTCTTTTCAAGGACCCTCACCAAACCAGAGCGGAACTATAGCCAACTGGACAAAGAGGCTCTGGCTATAGTTGCCGCCATAAAGCGATTCCACAAATACCTCTACGGCCGGCCCTTCACCATTATAACGGACCACAAGCCGTTGCTGGGAATCCTTGCAGGGAACCGGGCCACCCCGAACATTCTATCTCCCCGAATGACAAGGTGGTCCGAGTTCCTGGCGGCCTACAACTACGAACTCATACACAGACCGGGTAAGAAGATCTCCCATGCAGATGCTTTAAGCCGCTCGCCGCTGCCGGAACCCGACTCTGACCCAGCACCCACGACGACCACCCTCAGCATCGAGACTCTACCCAACCTGCCCATAACCGCGTCAGACATTGCCCGAGAAACTAATAAAGACAGGCGTCTGGCGCGGGTTTTGCATTGGGTAGAGAAAGGGTGGCCGGAAAGGGACAACGACGAGTCCGTCAAGACGTTTCGAAACCGCCAAACGGAACTCTCGTTGTTAAAAGGGTGCATCCTATGGGGAGACAGGGTGGTCATTCCGGACAAACTACAGGGGAAGGTTTTGGAAATGCTGCACGAGGGGCACCCTGGCATCGTGAGAACTAAAGCCCTGGCCAGAAGTTACGCTTGGTGGCCAGGGATGGACAAACAGATAGAGGCCTGGGTAGCTAGGTGCCAACGATGCCAGGAGACAAGGCCCAGCCCACCCGCAGCACCCGTCCTAGAGTGGGAAACCCCAAGGGGACCTTGGTCCAGAATCCATATAGACTTCGCCGGACCCACAAATGGACACACCTTCCTCATAACAGTTGACGCTTACTCCAACTGGCTGGAGGTAAGCAACATGAAGACAACAACCACGGAGGCCGTGACCAAAGAACTCTGCAAACTCTTTGCAACACACGGCCTCCCAGACGTCGTCGTCTCCGACAACGGGCCCCAGTTTACCTCACTGGAATTCGAGAAATTCCTGGCGGAAAGAGGCATCCGCCACGCACTAACAGCACCGGCGCACCCGGCGGCGAACGGTAGGGTGGAACGGATGGTCCAATTCACCAAAAAGACCATCCGGAAAATAGACCACGGGAAGATCCAAGAGAAAATCAACAGACTACTCTTTACCCAACACATAACCCCGAATACCACTACCAACAAAAGCCCAGCCGAACTACTAATGGGTAGAAAGCTAAGGTCCCCACTCGACAGGTTACACCCTACGTATAACACAGAGCGGCCCCCAGACTCCAGCACAAAAAACCGAACGTTCACGCCCGGGGACCCCGTATATGCCAAGAACCTGACGGGAGACCCTCTATGGATCCCAGCCGTCATCACCCAAGCAACAGGCCCACACTCGTACCGGCTACAAACAGCAGACGGACGAGCGTGGAAACGCCACATCGACCAACTTAGGTCGAGGACCGCAGGCGAACCCAACCCCCGTAACGCAAGCCAAGGGGGGAGGGAATACCCAGGAGACCGAATACAAGGAAAAATAAACCAGCAGTACTCACCGAAACGCAGCCATCACGACCCCTCGTCAGAAAAGAACAGCCAAGCCAGCTTGACCGACCCGGAAAGACCGAGCGGGAGCGGTGAAACCCGTAGCTCAACCAACCCGGAAGGCCCAGGAGGGAGCTACGGAGAAAGAACCGGCCCGATCGACCAGCCGGTTCCCACAGCAGCAAGAGCAACGAAGATCCCGACCGAACCGGCCGAGATCCAGCCTACAACTGAGTTGCGCAGGTCAAGTAGGACCAGACGGAGCCCCGCCTACCTACGTGACTACGCAACGTAAGGACTGAACCAAGAGGGGAGGGGTGTTCTGTCCTCATTAACATACTTGAAATCCCCGCGCTTTGATTGGCCAAAGCGCGGGGCTTTCCGATTGGTCTGGCGAGCCGCGCCGATTGGCTCGTTAAGAATCTCCCACGATTGGTTCGTTCAGAGCGCGAGAGATTCGAAACGCTGCCATTGGCCGCGGCCGCCGCGGCGAAAGGAATAAAAGCCACGGGCTTTTTTCCTTTCGCCGGTTCGGTTCCAGTTTCTCAAATAAAGAGCTTTGCACGAAATCACCGACTCCTGGCGTCATTTCGCGGACATGACAGACACTATTTTGGCTGCGCAAGGGGGAGTTTGCGCTGTGATTCATACACATTGCTGCATGTATATCTCTGTTTATTCTCCAAACATTACAGCTACTATACAGCATATGGAACAAACCCTGAGTGAGAATCCATTACAATCTGAGGACGAGGGACTGGACGTGTGGTCTGCACTTTGGTCCTGGTTGCCAGATGGTTCATGGATTCGTCATCTAATTGTTGGAGTGATATTGCTTTTTATACTTTCTCTTTGTGTATGCTGTTGTATCCAATGTCTCCCTGGACTTTTAGAAATGTGTCGGGTGAAGCCTACGGAAGGAGAACTGTTGTTGCAGATGGCGAAAAGCTACCGAGGCATCCGCGATCATCAAAAAACTAAAACAGGGGAGATGTGGGAATAAACTTTGACTTCAGTATTGGGTAATGATTAGTCTAAGACCTTATACATACATGTCTGCCTAAGGGTCACTGAGATAAGCAAGGAAATTAAAAACAAACACCAGGAACATTTAAGCAGCTCAGACAATTGTAAACAGTTTTGTGTGCTATATCTAATTATTGTAATCCACAATGTGAATGCTTACTATGTACGAATTTCTCAATAAAAGGGGGCACTAGAATTTGCTCTAGACTCCCATCCCGAGTACACCAGCCTCTGTGTCTCATTCTTTCCATGGGAGACCACCACACTCCTCCTCCTCCTCCTCCTCCTCCTCCTCCTCCTCCTCCTCCTCCTCCTCCTCCTCCTCCTCCTCCTCCTCCTCCTCCTCCTCCTCAACCTCTCTTCCTTCTAGCAATGATGATGTTATCTAGTTGGGTAATGAAATGTGTGCAACAAGTGCAAACAGCACCAAGGACCCCATCCTCCTCCTCCTCCTCCTCTCCATAAACCCCTTTTCCTTACAACATCCTGATGATGTTACCAAGTTGGGTAACAAAACCTCTGCAAGAAAACTACCAATCTCAGAGAGCACCAAGGAGCCATCCTAGGAACACATGTCAATCCAATTGCTTTAGGAACATTTGACCTACAACACCGCCTAGTATTAGTTATATTTGACTTTTAAAGGACTGTGTGTTTGCCAACACCTGCCTGGCTAAGTGGATTTCCAACAAATATTTCTGGAAAAACTTGAATGCTGACTTCCCATACCTGTTCCCAGATGCCTGAGTTCCCCAGATCATTAACATCGCTTTCCTGTTCTGCAGGAATGTGAGAATAAAGTTTCCAACTTTGTGAGAACTTGAATGTTGAAAATCCACCACTTTGTGGCACAAAAGCCGTCTTATAAAGGAAAACGGCTAAACTCCGAACTTTCTACTACTTGGCAAAGTAATGCACTTTCCCCCTTATTTGAAATAGTGTAGATTCTTTGTTACATCCTGCCAAGGTTTGTTGTTCATAGTAATTCTTGGCTTTAAAAAATTTCAGTTATTGGGGGAATCACATGACTGAAGGACATTGCAACTGTCATAAATAGGAATGAGCAGGGACTAGAAGATCTCCAAAGTCCCTTCCAGCTCCGTTTATTCTATTTTATTCTGTTCTGTTCTGATCTGAAGAGGAGGTCAAGCTATTCTCCAGAGCACCTGAGGGCAGGACAGGAAACAACGGATGGAAACTAACCAAGGAGAGAAGCAACCTGGAATTCAGGAGAAATTTCCTGACAGTGAGGACAATTAACCAGTGGAACTGCTTGCCACCAGAAGTTGTGGGTGCTTCATCACTGGAGGTTTTGAAGAAGAGATTGGACAGTCACTTGTCTGAAATGATATAGGAACTCCTGCTTGAGCAGGGGGCTGGACTAGAAGACCTCCAAGGTCCCTTCCAGCCAGAGGTGGGATTCAAATTTCTGTGGGCATGGCCTAATTTGTGGATGTGGCTTGGTGGTCACATGACTGGTTCGGCGTGGCTTGGTGATCACATGACCAGCTGGGCATGGCCAACTCAACATCACTTCTTTGCTCTCATGACTGTTTTAAGTATTAAAAAAAAAAGACATGCCAAAACGAAAGGTAGTTTATTATTTCAAGCCTTTAATGCTTAAATAATAAAAAAGGAACACAAAACTAGATTTTGTTAAAACAAAGTTTTAAAATGTTAATCAAAACTATTACATAACATAAAACTTTACAAAAAACCAATTAAACTATTATATAAAGTACTGCCAAATTGCTTTTTTTATTGGTGTCCTCACTTGCAGTTTTCTTTTGTTTGACATGAGCATCCTCAGCTCTGTGATGTGCCCATAACCATTTTTTTTACCACAGGAACAGGGTCCCATTCTTGCAGAGGTAGGCCAATTAGATTGATAGCAGGTTGGTTACACTGGAAACGGTTAGGCGACTTCTGCCCTCTGAACATATTATGTTTATTTGCAAGAAACGCCTTTCTGCCTCTGCTGAGCCAACTGCAATAGTCCTGACAATATCTCTAGTCTTTTTAATGCTGCCAGGAATTGCATATTTCTCCGAATCTTTTAACACATTTTCTATGAAATTGCGATAATCATTAATATTAATTTCATAATGGGAAATTTCACCAAACACAATCAATTGCTCTTCAGCTGCTTTCCATGGAGCCACCACTTCTTCAATGTTCCAGTAATCTGGCTCCAAATAATTTAGAAATTTTAATTTATCAGTATCTTTAAATTGGCTACCTGTTTTTAAATATTCGCAATCCATCAATCTTTTCTTCAAATTAATTACAATGCTTTCTACGAGTCTTTCATGAGGAAGTCCCACGAATCGATGATTTTGTACAAAATTTATATTTTTAAAGGTTTCTGAAGTAATTAATCCATCAACTTCTTTTTTCGTATGCACCCTTTTTCTTTGTAAGCATTTCAAATGATTTAATTGATCCTACCACAAGTTTTTCAACCTTTACAATGTCTATATTTCTGGCTTGCAGTGCATTAGAAAGAAGAGATATTTCAGTTAGGACATCAATGATCAATGCCAAATCAGTGAGAAAATATGTGTTTTCAAGATGGGCAGTCATATTTGAGTATTTTTTATTTGAACAAAATAACTGATGTAGCACTGGATAAGCACGCCACACAACTTGGGTTGACCTTAAACTATAGGTCCAAAAACTCTACCAATCTTTATAATTTCAATCTCAAGTTGTTTGGAAATTTTGTTAAGTTCAATTAGGTTCTTATTGGATTGATGAAAAATAGAATATATTTTATCAATAAGGATAAAGATACTTGCTTTATTTCCCTAATAGAATCATCTAAAACAAGTTGCAGACGATGGTTTAAGCAGTGCCATCTTATGATGTTGGGAAAGTCTTTGGCTATCCTAGTGCTTACCCTGGATTTTCTCCCAAGCATAAAACTGGCACCATCAGAGCAAAATGACAACATGTAACAATAACAATAGTGTAACAAAAACAATTTTATTTATGTATTTCTTTATGTTTTTAGTATCTGTTTTGTTTTTATGATTAATTATTAAATGTTTAATTTAATAATTTTTTAATAAATTTTAGGATATGTTTTGTTTTTATTAATCATAATACTAAAAACATAAATAAATATATAAATTATTTTTTTTTGTTACACTTGTGTTATTGTTACACGTTGACACTTATGTTTTTCCTTTGCTTTTTCCTAATAGGCTGTCTGGCTGCTACTGCTGCTGCTGCAGGAAGCAATGGCAGTGGGCAGGAAAATGCGGGCAGCAATTGTCACTCATGCGCGCAATGATGTGCATGCACGATAAGGACTCACTGGGCAGGGAGCAGAGAAGCGGACAGAAAGGGGTGGTCCCAGCCAGGGACCCAATTTACCAGTTCTCCGAACTACCGAGAATCATTACAACCGGTTCTATTGAACCGGTCTGAACTGGTAAAATACCATTCCTCTTTCAGCTCTATTCTGATTGACTTGACTTGAGTTTTGTTCTATGGCTATGTGACAAATACCATAATGATGGGCCAGATTGAGGTGTTTGTACAGGCACACCCTTTTTAGACATCTCTTTTGGTTGTGCCCTCTGTTTTTAGTTTCGTTTTCACATCTATTTAAATATATTTTCACAACATGGAAACCTTGATTGAGCCAAACAACTAACGCCAAGCATAGCTTCCCAGGGAGTTTCCAGCGTGGAACACAGTTTCAGATTCTTTGTATGACACAATACTTGGGAAGATATGGGCTTATCCATGTGCTTATCTTGCACAATCTTTTCAGCAGTGAATTGAGGGCCTAGATGATTAATCTACTAGCAAACCGTGAAGGGGATGTTGCAAGTGAACATGGAGTAGTGTCAAGGAGAACTAGTCCATCAGTAGTAGACTTAGAGTTAGAATAACTTCATTGTCACTTGAATAAAAAACATCATCAAAAATGACATCAAAAAAGCATAACAAAGAATGTTCTTTCTGTGCCAACTCAGGAAGCTCAAACTGCCCAAGGAGCTGCTGATTCAATTTTACAGAGGAATTATTGAGTCTGTCATCTGAACCTCTATAATTGCCTGGTTTGGTTCTGCAACCCAACAGGACTGACAGAGACTCCAGAGTAATTAGGACTGCAGAAAAAATAATAGCTACCAACTTGCCTTAAGTGGAGGACCTGTATACTGCAATAGTCAAAAAGAGGGCTGTGAAAATATTTACAGACCCCTCATATCCTGGACATAAACTGTTTCAACTCCTACCCTCAAAATGATGCTACGGAGCACTGCACACCAGAACAACTAGACACAAGGACACTTCTTTCCCAAATACCATCACTCTGCTAAACAAATAATTCCCTCAACACTGTCCAACTATTTACAAAGTCTGCATTACTATTACTATTTATCTTCTCATCACTCCTTATCACCCATCTCCTCCCACTTGTGATTATATGACTGTTGCTTGTATCCTTATAATTTTTATTGATTGTTTCCTAGTATGATTTGTTTGCTTATTGTACCCTATGACTATTACTAAGTGTTGTACCTTATGATTCTTGATGAATGTATTTCCCCCCCTCTCTTTTTTCTTTTTTCTCCTTTTATGTACACTGAGAACATATGCACCAGTGGTGGGATTCAATTTTTTTTTTTACTACCGGGTCTGTGGGGAATGTTTGGTGGGCATAGCATGGCATGGCTTGGTAGACGTGGCAAAGGAAGATTACTGCAAAATCCCATTCCCTCCCCACCCCACTAACCTGCTTTCCAGCTCCATTCTCCTGTGCAGGGCAACAAAAGAAGACCCAGCCAATCAGCTGGGACTCGGGAGGCAGAGAATAGATGGGGGTGGAGCCAGTCACAGGTGGTATTTGCCAGTTCTCTGAACTACTCAAAATTTCCACTAGTAGTTCTCCAGAACTGGTCAGAACCTGCTGAATACCACCTCTGATATACACCAAAGACAAATTCCTTGTGTGCCCGATCACACTTGGCCAATAAAGAAATCTATTCTATTCTATTCTATTCTATTCTATTCTATTCTATTCTATTCTATTCTGTTCTGTTCTGTTCTGTTCTGTTCTGTTCTGTTCTGTTCTGTTCTGTTCTGTTCTGTTCTATTCTATTCTATTCTATTCTATTCTAATGTACACTAATCAGCTACATTAAAATGAAATGTTATTGCATGTCACTCTCAAAGGGTCACCACCTCCAATAATACACTACCTAAACATGACAAATAAATAAGTAAGTAAATAAATAATATGCATATACCCAGATACATTATATGACACAGAGAAATAACAGTTTAATTTGGATGTATCCATGTACATGGCAAGAAAAACCAAATCTTGTGAGTTTACCAGACGGATGGCCTAGGGAACAAAGGGGTTCCAGAATTTGGTAAAAAGTCCTGCTAGAAATACTTTGAAAAGTCCTCCCGGAGGGGAGCAACAGAAACACCCCTTGAAGTGGGTGTGTGGGGTCTCTCACGATTCTTCAAGCTCTAAGCACATAACACTTATAAGCAGCATCCTGAATAACAGGAAGCGAGCTTCCCCTAATCTTCTTGGCTGTCCTCACCACTCTCTCTAGTACAGAGTGGTGAAGAGAAAAGCAACTGAGATGCTAAGATAAGATAAAGGTAAAGATTCCCTGGCACATATGTGATAGTCATTTCTGGCTGTAGTGCTGTAGTGCTCATCTCTGTTGCAAAGCTGAAGAGCGCAAAGTGCAAAATGCACTCTCACTGAACTGGTTGTAACACCGGTTGAATCCTACCCCTTCAATTGCCCCAAATTTCATAATATTCTGACTTTTCTTTATCTTTTAATTTTAACATCAATTTATCTATCTCAGCACAATCTAGAATTTTTTGAATTACTAATCCCTCTGAGGGTGTATTATTTTGCTTCCAGCATTATGCGTATACTACCCTTGTTGCTGTCAATATATGTAGTAAAATGTATTTAATCTTTTTCCTATATTTTCCTTTAATTATTCCCAACAAAAAAAACCTCTGGTTTAAACTCTATTCAATCTTCCACTATTTCTGGTATCCATTTCCATATTTTGGTCTAGTATTTTTGGGCTTCCGGGCATAACTATCACATATGATAGAAGCTACCTTGATTCTGTTTACATTTCCAACATGTCGGATTTATGTTAGTGTTATGGACTAAGCCAACGCAGCGATACAATCCTCAACAGCTTCGTCTTACAGCAGGCTTGTAATCCTGCACTTCTCATTGGCCCGTAGATAGCGAGTCGTGATTGGTCAGGTTTGGCCAGTCTGATTGGCTGTTAACGGGAACCCCTGATTGGACGCTTGTGAAAGCGATAGACTCAGTTCATTGGTTGTTTTGACGGCAGCAAGCTCTATAAAAGAGCTACTGCTGCCCAGATATTTTGCTCCGTTCTTCCTTGTTAATAAAGAGTTGAAGTCACCATCTGATGTCTCATTTCCATTCCTTGCACCCATGCCCAGGACTTAACAGTTAGGGTACATTTTGGCCAATCTCATGGCAAATTCCAATGATAAAGCATCTTGTACATATTTCCTTTATAGGCCGCTGACCTTGTTAATGTGTAATTTTTGTTCCAAGTATTTTCCCAATCTGCTAAATCTATATTATGTCCAATATTTTTTGCCCATGCTATCATACAGTCTAGGTTGCTTGTCTCCTTGATTACTTTCCATCTGCTGATTCTATTTTCATGTGCTTTGGAAAATAGGTTGACCCTTTATGGCAGCTCCTCAAATATTGGAAGACCACTATCATGTCACCCCAAGAGTCAGAGACAACTGAATGGATAGCCTCATCTCTCCCACTTCTGCTTATCTTTGCCTCTCCTGACATCTGGACCTTCTTCTAATCAGAAGATAAGTTTACCATCTTCTCATCTCTTCTAAGGAAGCATCTGGAGATTACTTGGCACCCCAGAGGCATTCTTGGATATAAAACAAAGCTGAAAACTGTTGAGAATCCTGTTTGCATTTTTTAGAAGGAGTTATTTTCAAGTGTTAAAAAAAAATCAAGGTGTTTGCAGGTGCAAAAATGGCCACACAAACAGGATGACCAGGTTTCGAGGTGGGTTTTGGGTGTATATGTGTATCCTTAAAAGCATCAATCAAATTCTTCATGTAGATGGCAAATCACAACTCCTTAACCAACAGAAACCATTAGAGGGGGCAACATTAACACACAAATTGTGGTTTTATATGTTGTAAGCTGCCTTGAGTCGCCATGGCAAATAGGCGGCAATACAAATTTAATAAATAAAAAAAATTACTACAAATGGTTTGCCCCTTGTAAAGGTATATGTTCTACATTAGAACACCTTGATGATCTGGGCTAATCAGTTTCAGTGAAACGGATTTTTAAAAAAATCTAATGGGATCAATGAACGAAGAAGTCAAAATCAGTTGGTTCTTACAAGGAGCTTTGCCAAAGTCTGAATTTCAGCCCTAGATGTTGATTTGGGTCAAACTGTAAATGTAGAATTGTGGGATAAACCAAAATTATCATCAGCTGTCCACCAAGATGAGCTAATTGCTAATTCAACTTCATTCCACCCTAGAAAAAGCCAAACCAGAAGATTGCTCACAGGAAAGAGAAATAATAAAGCTAAAGCTTAAAGTGGTGATTTAAAGCTGAAATCAAAGCCACCTCTGGAAGTTGTGGGTGTGCCAATGCTCCATCATGGGAGGTTTTCAAGAAGAGACTGGACAACCATTTAGACCAGGATGGTATAGAGTCTCTTGCAACACCTGACTGGCTTAGTTTAGGTCTGTGTACAAAACACTTGGACTTGTTGGAGGCCATGGTTTGGTTCCAAGCCGGGAGAGAGGCACTGGAGACAAAATGGAGGCTGGAGGCTGATTGGAACGGGGGTCCATTTATTGATGAAGCGGAACCACCAAGCACGTGTGATTCTGGCTAGCTGACCACATGGAGTTGAGAGTGAGGGGTTTTTATACTTTCTCTTGGGCTTTGCTCTTGAGTTTCCTGTTCCTGTGCAAAAACATGTATTCTATTGGCTGCTGGAGCAGGAGTGGGATTCTCCTGGTTTGGATCGGTTTGGCAGAACCGGTTGTTACGATTCTCAGTAGTTTGGAGAACCGGTAAATCGGGCCCCTGGCTGGCCCCGTCCCTCTCCGCCCATGTCTCTGCTCTCTGACTGGTCAGTCCTTATCGTGCATACGTGACAATAGCTGACTGCATTCTCCCCCCACCCAGTCACTACTTATAGCACATGTGTGCAACATCGCTGCCTGCATTTTCCCACCTGCCACCATCGCTTCCAGCAGCTACTGTCACTACTGCCGCCACTGCAGCCACCAGCCAGCCAGCCAGCCATTGCTGCCTGCCTTCCGCTGCTCATGGCCCTGCCTGATCAGGGTGAGTGAGAGCTCTGCAAACCCTGGTCACCACCACCTTCAGCCACCCTCACCTGGCCTGCCTCACCCAGCTTGCCTCGCTTGGCTGCCATCTTTGCCCAGTTGCTGTTGCTGAAGATGCAGATTGGTGAGTGAGACCTTCAAGCAAGCCCCAGTTGCCTACCTGCCACCACCGCCAGCCCCGGTTGAGTCCCAACAACTCTGAGACTACCCAGGCACCCTCATCGATACCACATGCCTTGGCTGGCTGCCATCTTCTTCCACCCATGGCCCACTGCACTGTTGCTGCCTGGCCTTCCACCATTGAGTTAGGAGGCAAGCAACAAGCCCGGCTGGTCGCCTACCTCTTCCTGCCGCCACCAGCCTAGGTTGAGTGCTGATTCCTGGTTTGCTTAGCCGGCCCCACCGCAGAAAGCTCTACACACTAATCCCAATCGAGGACCCTGGTGCAGCTGGCCAGCAAACTTGCCTGCCTAATTTTTGGTAAGTTGCTCTTTTTTATTTCTTTATGTATTTTTTTTTTAATATATGTTTTGTTTTTATTGATCATAAAAACAAAACAGAGACTAAAATAAATAAATACATAAATAAAATTTATTTTACTATTATTGTTACATGTTGATATCTGTTTGTTTCTCCTTTCCTTTCTTTTTTCCTGTTCGGAAATAGCAAAAGAAAAACGTAAGTGTCAACATGTAACCATAACATAGTGTAACAAATTTTTTTCATTTATGTATTTATTTATGTTTTTTCTGGTCATGGTCAGTTGTTTCTGACTCTTTGAGATGCAGCGAATAAATCTCACCAAGATTGTTACACTGAACTGAGAAATAGGGGTTTTTTTGTTCTCGGTTTTCTGAGTTCCTTTTTTTTTTTATAAGCAAATTTTATTGATTTTCAAAGACAATACACAAACAAACAAAACATAAAACATAAAAGCATAAAACATCTTTTCTGAAAGCTGCTTGATCCCGGGTTACATCTCTTTGTACAGACACAAATTCAAATTCATGTTCATTTTATATACCATTCTATATCTTATTACCATTTTCCATTTTCTATATAGCTTCCCACCTCTTTTAATTCTCTTAGTTTTATTTTATTTATCTCATCTCAATTCAGATCGTAATATTTATTATTCTTTGTCTGTTCTGTTTCCAGCTATCTATTTCTCTTTTCTCTTTAAACAAAACTTCTCCTGTACACTGATTGGAGTGTGACGCCTTTGACTCTTTCCCCTAAATTTATAGTACTTAATATAATACATGACTTCCATTGGGATTCTGTTTAGTACATTCTAAAATTACACATTATATTTTATAAAAAGAAAAAAATTATGAGTATATAATATAATTAAAACAACTATCAATGCCAATACAAATCTAATCATTAATATTAATATTCATTTATATCTTAAACATCACTTTTCAATTGAATATCATACTTTTATGGGAACACTTATACCTTCCATAGTTATTTCTCCCCCACATCACATATTTTAAATCATTGTATTTAAGTCATTGTATCATTAAAATGTTCCCCTTTCCTCCTACTTCAATTCTCCCATTTATTTCATTGCCTTCTTTTCCTTCACAAAAATTTCACTAAATTACACTAAATATTTTATCCCATTTTTGGTCACATGTTGTTTCCAATTTTCTAACAATATTTCTAAGTACCAATATAAGAACAAGTTTCTGAGTTTTTGTTAAGCTCCTTCTTGTAGCCATCCAGACTCAAGGATGGTCTTTAATTTCTCCAAGCTTTGGGGTCTTCTTGCCTTCCACCGTGTGTCCAAAAGACAGAATGTGGAATAATGGAGTTCAAAGGGGCTGTGGAGGTCTTCTAGTCCAATCCACCCTGCTGAAGCAGGAAACCCTATACATTTCAGGCAAATTTCAGCTGTAATTTCCAATCTCCTGGCCAAGTATTTCCTTTGGAGGAGAGAGAAGGGATACCTGAGGCTGTTTCTCAATCCATCCGTCAGTACACCAAACACAAGCTAGGTGGATATGACCTTGTTGATGACCCTCACTCTGTCAAGGACCTTGGAGTACTCATATCTAATGACCTAAGCACCAAAGCTCACTGTAACAATATTGCCAAAAAGGCATTAAGAGTTGTAAATCTAATCTTACAAAGCTTCCCTTCCAGAAATATTGAATTGCTAACTAGAGCATACAAAACTTTTGCTGGACCAATACTTGAATACAGCTCATCCATCTGGAATACGCACTGTATATTGGACATTAATACAATTGAGCGAGTCCAGAAGTATTTCACGAGATGAGCGCTACACTCTTTTGCTCGCAACAGAATATGCTACACCACCAGGCCTGAAATTTTGGAATTGGACAACCTTGAACTACGCTGCCTACAGTTGGATTTAAGCATAGTACACAAAATTATCTACTGCAATGTCCTACCAGTCAGTGACTACTTCAGCTTCAGCTGCAACAATACAAGAGCAACACAACAGATACAAACTCAAGGTAAACCGCTCCAAACTTGATTGCAGAAAGTACGACTTCAGCAACAGAGTGATCAATCCCTGGAACTCACTCCCTGACTCTGTTGTTACATCCTCTAACCCACCATTCCTTTAACCTCAAACTTTCCACTATTGGCCTCCCCCCTTTCCTAAGAGGTCTGTAAAGGGCGTGCATAAGTGCACCATCGTGTCTACTGTCCCTGTCCTATTGTCCCCATTTATTCGTACCTATTTCCTGCATTCTGACTCATGTTTACACTTATACCTAATATTTTGTAAGTGATTGACAAATGAAAATAAATAAATGAATAAATAAAATAAATAAACTCAGAGTTAGCTCTCTCTGGACAATTAAGCACAATTAGGCAGAGCAAGAATTTAAATGCCTGGGATATCTTCCTAGGAGATTAGGCGTTCCTCACTGGATTTGGGATCCTCCCTTGGAGATTTGCATTGCTCTTGCTCTGCAGTTCGTTGTGATGGCAATTCAGGCAACCCACACCATAACAGAAACAACAACAACTAACAACGAAAAAGGCAACACCTCCAACACCTCATAAATAGAACCTTCCCTTAGCAGGAACATCTGGTGAAGCTCTGGAATACTTCGCAAGCATGAAAGCTCTGCTCGTTGCCTTCTTGGTGACTATCATTTGCACGGAGAAAGGTATGGCCACTTTTTTAAAAATCCCATTACAAAATGAAGATAGTGTTATTTGTTAAGTGTTGATTTCTGGTCTTCTAGCCCAGCTCCTTCCTCAAGCAGGAGGACCTACACTCTATCAGATAAGCGAGTGTCCAGTCTCTTCTTAAAAATCTCCAGTGATGGAGCACCCACAACTTCTGGTGACCAGCTGTTCCACTGGTTAATTGTCCTCTCTGTTAGGAAGTGTCTCCTGAATTCCAGGTTGCTTCTCTCCTTGATTAGTTTCCATCCATTGTTTCTTGTCCTGCCTTCTGGTGCTTTGGAAAATAAGTTGACCTCCTCTTCTTTGTGGCAACCCCTAGAAGATAGATAGATAAATAGATAGATAGATAAATAGACAGACAGACAGACAGCTAGCTAACTAGCTAGCTAGCTAGCTAGATGATAGAGTCAACGCATCTTAAAGTTGGCAAGACTGATCTATAGAAACACCTGTGGGGATTCTCAGTGATCCTGTTCACGGTTGTCTCAAATCTCCATCGCCCCCATCATCTCACCAGAACCGATGTAGCTTCTTGGATGAGAAATGAAACGTCTTCCTCAAAGAAAAAAACAGTCCAGTTGCCTTTGGAGAGAGAAAAAAGAAAAGCACCTTTGAGATTTGGTCCATAGAATGGTTTTTTTCAAGGCATATTCCAGGCAACCCTGGGGCTCCATCAGGGCTTCCCTGCAAGGCCAAACTTAAAAAAAAAAAGAACCAACTCATTCAGCTAATTTTTATCATTAGAGCTCTGCCTCTTGATCGGGAGTGGGGAATGAGTGTCCAGGTAATTTCTCATTTGTTTTTCAAATTAGTCAGCTCTGCCCCATTTGACATTCATTCATTCATTCATTCATTCATTTATATTTTTAGGCATGTATTCATGTATTTATATATTTATGCATGTATGTATTTACTTATTTATTTAGGCATGTATTTATTTACTTATTTATTTGGGCATATATTTATTTATGCATTCATTCATTCAATGGGGTGCTGTCAATTCCAGAATGGATGGACTGTCTGTCTGTCTATCTATCTATCTATCTATCTATCTATCTATCTATCTATCTATCTATCTATCTATCTATCTATCTATCATTTCAATAGGATGTTGCCCATTCCAGAATAAAGTCACAATACAACATTCATTCATTCATTCATTCATTCATTCATTCATTCAATGGAGTGCTGTCAATTCCAGAATGGATTATCTCTCTCCCTCCCTCTCTCTCTCTCTCATTTCAATAGGATGCTGCCCGTTCCAGAATAGATCACAATTATTTGTTTTTTTGTTTTGTTTATTTATTTATTCATTTTGATGGAGCACTGCCCATTCCAGAATAAAGTCATAATACAACATTCATTCATTTGAAAATACTCTATTTAAAACAAAAAAAATATTTTATTTTAAATAGTTTTTATTTTAAAGCAATACAAAAAACTAATGAAATAAAGTATTTATCCAAAATAAATATGCACAGCAGCTGAGATACTTGGCCAGTTAATCATAAAGCCAACAAATGGAGCCCTTAGCATCTAAGTCAACCATGGGTGTAATTGAAGTTTCACCTCATTTTTCTTTGTGTTGTACATAAACAAGTAGGAGAAACATCTTGAGTATTTTGGACCACACCCTACATAGGTTTCTGTCATCGGATGTGCTTTGTGTACCATAATGTTTGTATGTGTAGTCCACCCACTCAGTCCATCTACTCTGTCATCATTTGTAGTCAAGAAAGTCTGCTGTTGAATTAAGCCCCAGTAGTGTATGTGTAGGTGTTGAATTGAACATAGGTGTATCAGCTACCTAAGGAGGATGGATCTAAAGTGTAACTGAATGTTGGAACTGCAATTACCATCTAAGTATAAAAATAGGCAAAAGGATAGGTAAAGTGAGAGCTAGTTTGGTGAAGGCATCAGGTTAGAAACAAGGAGACCAGGAACTCAAGTGGCTATCATTGGCTATCAGCTGGGTGACCTTGGGCCAGTCACTTCCTCTCAGCCCTAAGAAGGAGACTATGGAAAACCAAACTGCAAAAACCTTCCCAAGAAAAGCACAGGAACTTTTCCAGATAGCTTTTGAGAATCGGACACAATCGAACGGAAGGAAATTATAAAGGATAGATAGAAGAGGGTGGGGGCAAAGGGTGATTAGGAGAGAGTAAGGCTAAAGTTAGTTCAATAAATCCATCGTAAGAAGCTTCGTCAAACAGGAGGACAAATTGATGCATTTAAAAAAAAAACAAAAAAAAACCAGAATGAGAAATAGAACTAAGCTAAAGAGAGCTGGAAAAAATATGATCATTTTCGTCGCGAAACATTCACGGTTCCTCTCATTTTTTGGGTTGTAAAAGAGATCTTTTTTTCAGATTTCTTGAGATTTGGCTTTCTGATATCATCCAGGGGAGGGCTGCTGGGGGTTCGCAAGGGTCCGGGAGAGCATCGAGCTAAGATTCTGTGCAGTTCAGAGAGTCCCCAAATCCCACTCCTGACTGGCCTCGCCCACCCCTCCCCTCCCAGGAGTCCCCATGTGGCCCATTTTGGATGCAGATAAGTGCAGGGTGTGCTCAGAGGCTTGGGGAAGGCAAAAAACGGGCCTCCCAGAAGTTCAGGAAGGCTCAAAATAGGCCTGTTTCCAGCTTCCATAGAGCCTCCAGAGTCCGGGGAAGCAGTTTTCACCCTCCCGGATGCGCGAGGAAAGCCTCCGGAACCTGGGAGGGCGAAAACACCTCCTCCGCTATGGTGCAGGAGGCTGATTAGGCCACACCCACCATGGCTACGCCCACCAAGCAACCAGGCACAGAACACTTTGCTAAAATTTTTGAAGCCCACCCCGATATCATTACACAGGTAAGTCTATCCTTCTTTCTTTTAGTTTAGTGACGTCCTCACAATAATCCCCTTCAGGGTTAGGATGATGTAAAAGCAGCATATAATTCTCCTGCTTTAGATTTCAACCATCCCTAAGATTGGTAACCTTGAAGAGAAATTCAGGTTTATCTCTGAGTGAGCTTGATAGGACCAACTGGGAGATTCTGGTCAATAAATGCATTACGGGACAAGTTTTAAATATTGTAAATTAGAGCTGTGTCTCAAGGAGGTGATTAATGTCAGGCAGACCTCGACAGGTGGAAATGATGCGGTCGCCTTGAATTTCTTTCAGGTGTCAAAATCTCTTCCCAAACTGATGGATGACACTTCAGAGCAAATCTTTTAGAAACAGGAGAACCAAGTTGATGATTTATAATTTGTTAGATTTACACCCTGGCTTTCCTCCATCAGCCCAAACTTTCATTCCAAGGCTCCCTAATTTTTCCTTGTGATGTAGGTCAGACAGATGGAGAATGACTGGTTTGAAGTCACCAGTGAATGTCCACAGGTGAGGTGGACTTCAACCTTGGTGCCCCCAGTCATGGTTTAACACCTTCAGTGCTATACTGAATATATATATGGAATGAAAGCCAGCTGAGTGATTTTGGGCCAATCACCAGGAGTGGTGAGTTCTAGTACTGCTTTAAATATGAAAGCTGTCTGGGTAATTTTGGGCCAATCACCAGGAGACAGTGAGTTCTAGTACTGCTTTAGACATGAATACTAGCTGAGTGACTTTGGGCCAATCACCAGGAGTGGTGAGTTCTAGTTCCACCTTAGTAGTGAAAGTTGGCTGGGTGACCTTGAACTAGTCCTCTTCTCTCAGTCCACCTTGTTGTTGTGGGGAAAATAGGAAGACAAAGGCGTGCTGGATAAGTTCTCTGCCTTGAGTTATTTGTAGAAACAATAAAGGTGGGATAAAGATAAATATGGCTGACTGGGATCCAACCTTCCTTATATTACTTGGAGCATCCTGAATAGGCTGAGGGTTGGAGTTCCTAAGTGGAGGTTTTTAGTAGATCTAGTCCTGCTTTAGACACGAATGCTGGCCGGGTGACTTTGAGCCAATCACCTAGCTTGTGTGAATGCAGAGAGAAGCAGAGCCTGGTCCATCTGCTGGCATGTTGATTACTAACAGAAACAATGACCTATTTTTGGCCAGCAACAAAGCCAAGAAGGTGGCTTCATTTTGGCTGTCTAGAGCAGGGGTGTCAATGTCATGGAGGGCTTCATCATATGTTCATCAGCACTGTGGTTGACCTCAGGAGGGGGGCTGGGTGTGTGTGGCTGACTGGGTAGGTGTGGTCAACTGGGTGAGTGTGACTAGCTTGACACCACTCCGCAAACTGCTGGAATGCATTGGGTAGACTGGGTCGAAACTATGCTGGCCTGATCTTTCTTCTTTGCACTGGGTAGACTGGGCCGATCTTGCCTCTTCGCATTGGGTAGATCAGGACGGCCCCGTGGGCTGGATCCAACCACATTGCAGGCTGGATCAGGCCCACAGCAACCGATGACCTCCTTTTACTAGTCCACAATAGAAAGCATCCTCACATATTGCATGATGGTGTGGTATGCTGGCTTGACAGCTGCAGATAGAAAGACATTACAAAGGGTGGTGAGCACAGCACAAAACATTGTGGGCTGTTCCCTGATACCACTAGATGACCTCTCTAGAGCTCGCTGCCTTAGAAGAGTGAGGAAAATTCTCAGGGGTGACTCACATCCCGGTCAGCACTTCTTCACTCTCCAACCATTGGGTAGGAGAAGCATAGCCAGTTGCGCCAACAGGCTGAAGAACAGTTTCTACCCATGGGCTGTCAGACTTCTGAACGGAAAATGTCAACGTAGCATGATAGACTTGTGGGGCCAGTGCGTTGTGCAACCAGATCACATGGTGTACTAAGATTGGGACTGGGTTTGGGACTTCAATCTTCACTGTGAGTTGTGTTGGGTGTGTTTGTGTGCACAAAGGGAGTCTCAACCAATCTCATTGTACACATGTTGTACTCTGACGATAAATGTAATAATATATTCCACATGCCTTGAGTTTGACACCCTTGGTCTACAGTTTGATCCAGACATAGAAGAAGTCAGATAAATACATATATACATATATGCAGTATATACATACACCCCTGGCTATCGATGAAAAAGGGGGTTCAGTCCAAATGATTGAAATACCCTTGGAAGGTTTGGCACCGCCATTTGGGCCTGTCCCAAAAGAAGGATGTGCTTTCAATATGCTTTGTGGCTTTGGATGGATGACACTGAGGAGGTCACCTTTCAACCCAAACAGGAAATCAAGAGATATGGGAGTGGATGACCTGGCCTATAATCTCCAATTAGATCCACTCAATTATTTACGATCTGTTAGGGAAGAGTCTGTCCCAACCAGCCTCTTCTGTGGGGGAAGCTGAGGCAGATTGCATATTGAAGCCATGACAAATAATACGATGGAACCACACTGTCATGCCTCTGTTTTGGAGTCTGAATCCGAGGAGGAAGAGGAACAGCTGACAGGGAATGGGAGTGTGGCTCCATTGGCTGTGGAGGAAACTGGGGAAGGGCAAAGTCCAGCTGGGCAGAGCAGGGGAGAGGTACAACAAGGGAGAAGGAATTCAAAGGAAGACCCAGGCCCACCCCCTCTTCATTCTAGGGCACGCAGGGAGGAATGGAGAAGAGAGCAACATGAGTTGCATGGCTTACGGGGGAGGAAAGGGCCCCAATTCCCTTCATTAGCCACACCTGGGAATAAAAGTTTAGAAGAAATGCAGGCTGCGTGCGACAGTTGCTGGGAGCAAACCTGAGTTTATCTTGTGTTGACTTGGCTTATCTGTGTTCCTGGCATCCTCCCAATCGCGTTGAATTACTACTGTGCCTTCATGTCTGGAATTTTTGCTTCTGCCCTGCCAAACTAATTACCTCATTTTGCCTTGATTGAACTCATAGTTTTTGTTGACCACATTTTGGACTTGATTCTCTGCAGCCAAAGGCTGTTCCTGGGAGAGTTATTCTCCATCCAGAAGGTAACCAGGACATTGGGGGAAAAGTTGGAGATAATAAAGGGACTCTTATTGATTAACTGACTATGTTGCCTTTGTGCCATGCCCCAGGTCATCACACATGCTGATGATATGGGCAAGAGGTCAACACTGTGTAACTAACTACATTACAGTTACAGAGGCTGTTCGCTAGTTTTCAAGAAGGGACATCGGTAAGGAAGGTTAAAAAAGGAAAACCCAAGAATAAGGTGATTTTGATGGCATGTGCCATGTCCATACACCTTAACTTTGCCATGTGTGAAAAACACCAATAGAAGCTCATCTTCTTTCTGACAGCTTGCCTTGAGAAGATGTGGGTGCCTCCATCACTGGAGGCTTCTAAGAAGAGATCAGACTATCATTTTTCTGAAGTGGGTCTCCTACTTGAGCAGGGGGTTGGACTAGAAGACCTCCAAGGCCCCTTCCATCTCTATTCTGATTGATGGACTATGCAACTTAACCTGACGATCCTGGGTATCACTTTGTACTTCTACTCTTGTTTTTTAAGTTATGTTCCCCCTCTTCTTTTTTGCTTTGTTTTCATTGCTCTGCACCTTAATTGATTTATGGTAATCTACAGATATGGATGAATGATGCCTTTGAAGGTATTTCTCACAAATGTGTAGTATTTCTCAATCTTGGCAACTTTAAGATGGGTGGACTTCAACTCCTAGATTTACCCAGCCAGCTATACAAGGGAATTGTTTGGAAGAGTTTGCGATAAAAGGAAATCAGGCCACCAGAGAACACAGTGGCTGGATGCCATCAAAGCTGACATGAGCCAGAGTGTAGATCAAATCAAAGAAGTAGTGCAAGATTGGAAGATGTGGAGAGACCTGGCCCAATGGACAACAACAACTTCTTCTCCTTCTCCTTCTCCTTCTCCTTCTCCTTCTCCTTCTCCTTCTCCTTCTCCTTCTCCTTCTCCTTCTCCTTCTCCTTCTCCTTCTCCTCCTCCTCCTCCTCCTCCTCCTCCTCCTCCTCCTCCTCCTCCTCCAAATTGTGCTAAACAAGATCCACCCTACAATACAGAGAAAAATATAAAAAGTGATATCATCTGGTAGGGTTGCCCTCAATCATGGTGCAATTGAAGCTCTACCTATATATTCGCATGTTGTACATGCTGGCTGGGGGATTGTGGGAGTTTAAATTCACCCATCTTAAAGTTGCCAAAGTTGGTCTGGATATCCAAGCAATCTTCTTTTCTTTAGATGCTTGTCCAAGTAGTAGGGCTGAAATGAAAATTTGTAAAGAAGGTCTCCATTCAGTTTAGATCTTCAAGTTAACGGAACAACAGTTGGAAGGGAAAGGTTGTCCAATCTCTTCTTAAAAACTTCCAAAGTTAAGGGAAGAACTTCTTCACAGAGATCTTTCAACATCTAACCTTTCCCCTTGCAAGTGAATTTAGTCATAAAATATCAAGGATCCAATATTAACACTTTTTTTCTTCTTCTGTCACTCATGTCCAATTCTCAGAGGCTGCCTTGACAACTGCCTACAACATTCTTGATAAAAATTTTCAGAAGTGGTTTACCATTGCCTCCTTCCTAGGAGTGAGAGAAAGTGACTGGCTGGCCCACAAGGTCGACCTAGCCTAAGACAGGGTTAGAATTTATGGCTTCCTGGTTTTAAATTGCTACACTAAATTTGCTCTCGTATTTATTTTTTGTTTCTTTCATTCAATCATGTCTGATTCTCAGAGACTGGCTGGGCAAGTTTGAGGGGTTCTATTAATGACCCAAATTATCCGCTGGGAAAAACCATAAGGCTGATTTGAATGAATGCCAATCTTTCTCGCTGTGCCTTTCATACTTCCCAGCTCTGATGAAATGAGGCAATGCAAACAGGTTTCACCCACAGGTCAGTTGCCAGTCCCACCACTTACTATCTTTTAATGAAACCACCCCAGGGAATTATTCTTCATTGGATTCATTTCTGGCTCATTCCCCTTCCAGAAGGTGTGGTGACTCCACCCAGCTATTTGGGTCTAATGAGTTACTTCAACTTAGGGCAGGGCAGAAAAACAAACAAGCAGATCTTACATGTCAAAATCTCCATTAGAATTTCATCAAGTTCTGCAGATCTAAAGGTAAAGGGACAACCAGCAATTAGATGTGGACATCAAGATTGTAACGAGAATAGCTTGGTTGGCCCTTGATGCTTTGTGACTGAAAGTAGTAGAAGATGCTGATCAACTTGGAAATGTTTAATCTAATGAAAGGAAGGATTAGGGGTGACATGATAGCAGTCTTTCAATATTTGAGGGGCTGCCACAAAGAAGAGGGAGTCAATTTATTCTCCAAAGTGCCTGAAGGCAGGACAAGAAAAAAAAAAAAAGGATGGAAACTAATTAGGGAGAGAAACGATCTAGGACTAAGGACAAATTTTTTTCACAGTGAGAGATTCCACAATAATCAGTGGAATGGCTTATCTCCAGAAGTTGTAGATGCTCCAAGCTGAAGAAGCTTCTTGGATGAGAAGTGAAACACTTTATAGAAAAACCAGAAAGTCCAGTTGCTTCTTGAAAAAGCATCTTTGGGACAACCATGATCTGGATGGCTGAGAATCTCCATTGACATCCAATACTTCCAATACGTTCTCAAGGAGAGATTGGACAGCCATTTGTGCGGAATGGAATAGGGTCTTCTGCTTGGGTGGGGAGTTGGATTAGAAGATCTCCAAGGTCCCTTCCAACTCTATTATTCTGTAACTTGAGGATACAAGGGGGTTGCTGAAGTGGACCAGAGGATCACCTAATCTAGGCCTTTCCCCTCCTTATATAGTGACCCTATAGAAGCAGGATTCCATAGCTGTTGAGAGCAGATCTTCTGAAGTTGCCTAGAGGAAGTGACAGGAGGAAAACCATTTATGGATAGTCCTTGACTTATGACCAGAATGGTGCTCATAAACTAAGTCATCTAAATGACTGACTTGATTTTACAAGCTGTTTTGCCTTGTATTAAGTGAATGCTGCAGTTGTTAAACCAATATGGGCCAATTTTGCTGAAAATTGTAACTAAATGCTGATTTTCAATGAAACTATTGTGAAATGCAGTCACACGACTGTGAGAAATTGCAAATAGCTGTAAATGAAGACCAGTGGCCAAATGTTTCACATATGGTCATGTGATTGTGGGGAGCCCAACTATCAGAACTTCAGAACTGGGTCATAAGTATAAGATGCAGGAGGTTCACTAAGCAAACAGTTGTAAGTGGATGATTATTTGTGTGCTACCCACAAAACAGTGCATCATAATATCTGTATTAAATTACTAGGATTCTTATTTTATTTATTTTGCTTTGTCAATCGCTTACAAGATAACAGGAATGAGTATATACATAGTTAGGAATACATGAAATGGGTACATAGAAGAAAAATAAAAGAAACAATAGGACAGGGATGGTAGGCACGTTGGTGCGCTTATGCAGGCCCCCTACCAACCTCTTAGGAAATTCTCACACATCTAGGTTTCTAATATTCAGATCACAATTAGATGGCATCAGAGATTCAGGGTAAAAAAAAAAAAAAAATCTGTCCTGCTGCTGCCAGCTGGTGGTCAATTAGGAGACATGTGTTGTGCATGGGGCGGTTGCATGTGCATATGCCAAGACACGCGTTGTGCATGTGAAGGGTCATGCATGCATGCACAGGGGGCGTGACCCCCCCCATGCATTGACTTATGGCACTTTTGGCACGTGAGGACGGAAAGGTTAGCCATCAGCGTTCTAGGGTGTCCTTTATTTCCTGCTTTTTCAACCTCAGCTGCTTCATGTGGCATAACTGATTGCTGCGAGAAAGCTGTGTCACACACAGGGCTTGCAGGAGAAGATGATTTTTAAATGCTGTGCATGAACACACAGCATGTATTTGGCATGCATGTGGTTATTACACCGGTTGAATCCCATTCCTGGCTACAGATATATCCTGCGTAGTAGCCAAGACTGGGACCAGCAGCTCGATTGTTCAGTAAAATCAGTCACTAAGTGGAACCACGTCTATGCTTATCATCTAGCTTCAACTTTTCTTTGCTTTACAGGCCGGCAAATGTCACAAACTGGTTGTAAAGCTACTTTTTCATTAACGTCGTAATTGCAAATGGTTGCTAAATGAAGAATACCTGCACAGATTTCATTCACCATTGACCAACAATTGATAATTTTGTAAAATTTGAAGAGCTTGGTTTTTTTTAATATATATAAAGTTTGTATTGCGACGTTCTGAATTTGGGATCCACCCGAAATGTTTTTCGAAGTGTTTAATTATTCTGTCTAATAATTTAATAATGACTCTTCCTTGTAATTATAGCAAAGTCTGAAAAAAAGGGTACTGATATATTTTGATTTTGACCTTTACAGGTAGTTCTTGACTTGCAACAGTTCATTTAGTGACCGTTTGAGTTTACAGTGACACTGAATAATTATGACCATTTTCCACACTTACGACCGTTGCTGCATCTCCATAGTCATGTGATCAAAATTCAGACCTTTGCCAACTGCTCACATTTATGACAGTGTCCTGAGTGGAGGGGAGCCACATGATCATCTTTTTCAAAGCAAAGTCAACACAGAAGCCAGATTTACTCAACAACCGTGTTGCTATCTTAGCAACTGCAGTGACTCACTGTGGCAAGAACTGTTGTACAATGTGGCAAAGCTCACTTAAACACTGCCTCGCTTAGCAACAGGAAGATTGGGATCAATTGAGGTCGTAAGGCGAGGACGACCTGTATTTGGATTTAAAATGCCCAGCCACTCCTAGGTTGGACCACAAAATCCAGGAACACTGGATTTTTAGCAAGGAAAGTTTCTCGAAGTATGAGAGATGTTTAGCTGGGTTACTCTTCTATAAAATGTGTCTTTCTGTCTTTTTTTCCAGTGTATTCCCTCGCCTGCTATTCCTGTGAAAATGAACCTTCCAACTGGAACTGTATGTCAGTTAAGAAGTGCGCAGAAACAGACAAATACTGCACTACCGTTAAAACGGTTAGCCCTGGCAGACAGGGTATGTATTATTCAAGCAGAATGTCTATGGAGATTCTCCATCATCCAGGTCATGGTTGTTCCAAAGGTGCCTTTTTAGGAGGCAAGTGGACTTTCTGGGTTTTTTTCCTTGAAAACCATCTCCAGTCTACAACACTGTCCTTTCAACAGTTCCAAGAAGGAGCTGCACCCATTTGCACCACTCAGGTGACCCTGAGGACACAGACAAAACAAACTTTTAGCTACACAATTTGGGATGAACACCCTTGGAATGGTGTGGGAGTAGGAATGGATTTCCAGAAGAAAAATTGCAGCCTACAGGAACCAGGAGCACTGTTCAGGTGACCCTGAGGACCCAGATAAACCTCCAAGTGGTCTCAACGACCCTCTAAAAGGATGCAAATGACCAGCCACCTGCAAGGAATATAAATCCTTCCATTCCCCATCATCCCAGTCAGAGCTGAAGAAGCTTCTGCAATGAGAAGTGAAAGGTCTTCAAAGGAAAAAAAAACCCAGAAAACCCAGTTGCTTCTTGGGAAAAAAAAAAGCACCTTTGCGATATGGAAGCAGAAATAATTACGGTATGGGTTACTTTTGGAATGAACTGGAAAGCAGTTTATGGGGATGATCTAATACCAAGATTATTTTCCTCTTAAAAATATTGAACATTGCTCTTTAATACTGGGGGCAGAGATGTCATATTGTCGATATTCATGATTTTGGACCCAGATTTGAATGGTATGATGAACAGAAGAAAGTTTCTTTTGAACTTTCTTAATTTCCACGTTACTAGTTCTCCAGAGGTCTGAGTGGAAAGGGTAGCTGGCAAGAGGAGGGTGGATTCAGATACACTTGAGCCTCAATGTTTTAGACCAGAGAGGTTCAACATGGTTAAGAAAGTTGGAGGAAGAATGGATGTACAGGGAAAGAGGAATGTTTAATGTGCTTTCCATAGGCTGTGAAGTGGAATGCTTGGAAAGTAGAGGAAATATCTGCAAAGGGACCCAGGAACCCTGTTTCTCAACTTCAGCAATTTGAAACTGGGTGGACTTCAACCTCTGCTGGCTGGGGAATTCTGGGAGTTGAAGTCCACCCATCTTCAAGTGACCAAGTTAGAAGGTCCAACTGGAATGAGAAGCTGAGTTTAGATAGGGCTGAAATCCCCCCTTTTTGGTGGCTTCTAATTTCTTGCATTTTTATATAATTACTTGATTTTGTTTTGCCGCATAAGGTGAACCCAATGATTACCGGATCAGCAAGCGATGTGCTCCAACCTGTGATCAAAACTTCATGGACACTGGGTCATCATCCATCGCTACGAAGTGCTGCCAGTTTTCCTTCTGTAACATCAGTGGGGCTGCCAGCGTGAAACTGAGCAATATGGTGCTGATTTTGGGAATCCTGGGCAGTTTCTTCTACATCTTCCAGTCTAAATAAAGGATTGCTCATAATTCTTATGAGAAAGAGAGACTAGCAAATTTCATCCAAACTCCTGAAGCATCTCAGAGGCTGTCCTTCTGAACCTAGCATCAATACACCAAACAGATTCTTGGTTCTCCTGTGGGAAAATTGGTCTCTGTTTGCCTAGTACAGAATATAAGTTCTTCTTCGCACATAGAAAAGACCTTTGTATTAAGTAGTATTTTTATTTAGTATGCACTTGTATCTAAGTCTAGCACAACTCTTTTTTGCCTCACCATAATAATCCTGGGAAGCTTTATAGTGAGAGCATTTATTAAAGATTGTCAAGGCCTCAGGCAGCTGGCGGATGTAGCATCTTTCTTACTCTCTACACAATAACATGATTTTGCAAATCCGCTTTAATTAAAAATAAGTTCCTAATTTGGTGCACCCAAAGGGCATCATTAACCACATTTTCTTCTTGGTAATGTTTCCCCCCACACTTTCCAAGAGGTGAGTTAATGATGGTTCTATCCACCTGGTGTGAAAAGTGCACAACTGCAAGAATTTAGGAAAAAGCTAACCCTAAGCGACTTTGATGATGATTAACCCTGGATTGCAAGCTTGGATGTGAGAGGATGTGGTTATGGCTACTTAGAAGGTCCCTGTGTCCTGTGATCTTCTGGGAAGTTTTAATCAAATGATATTTTACTCCTGTTACTGTCTCCACTTTCCTTTAAGTATTAACAATGAACTGAGAATCAGTGTCTCCACTAGATAATTGACAGTCAAGCTGAAACTAAGTTAATCAAGCAAAAATAGCAAGTGGGGGAAAACCTTTTATTCAAACTTCCATAAACCCTCCAAATAGGTTACCCAGACCTAATTCATGCATCAAAGAAGAAGGTCTGTAAACACAAATAGATTAAAATTAAACTATTAATTTAGTTTAATTTGAATTAAAACCAAGCTCCCCTATGAATCAGCCTTTTTGTGTCTCATTTTCTCTGTAGCTACCCCCAGAGGTAAACCTCTTCGCTTTGGGAATAAATAATCTCCTTTCCTCACAGCTGTCTGGATTTCATTTTGATCTCTTCTTGCACAACACCCATTCGAGTTGGAACCTCACATTATTCTTCTGACATTCTCTTTTTTTCAATTTCCATGATTTTGCAACTGGCTTTGAAATTTGAAACTTCATTTTGCTGCTACAGTCCTGTGATCTGCACTATATATTAATAAAGCGTTGTGTCGATGTTCATTCATATCCCAGTTTGCAAACTCATATCCCCAGCACAAGCAGGAGAAAACTCAGCTCTCCTCTTCACTGGCTCTAATTTAACCATTAACTTTGACTCCGGCTAATGGAGGTATCTGCAGCATAGGGTTCAAGAAGGAAGGCGATGGCTTTAATGGTGTCGTTCAAAATTTTGCCTGTGGTATATCAGAATGAAGATGGGGGCTATGATGAGGAGAACCAAGATTCACCTGTCCTGAGGGGTGGGATACTGGAGATTCGCAGGGGTTTGGGAGAGCCCCTAACTAAGATTCTCTGCAGTTCAGACATCCCTCAAATCTCACTCTTGGCTGGCTCTGCCCACCCAGCTGGTCTCCTCCCAGGAGTCACCACGTGGCCCATTTTGGATGCAGGTAAGTGCAGGACGTGCGCAGAGGCTTGGGGAGGGTGAAAAATGGGCCTCCCAGAAGTTTGGGAATGTTATGAGCTAATAAAATGCTCAAATAAAGTTTATCAAAACCTTTAGAAAAGAGCAGGGTTCTAGCCCTACACTTCTGATTGGCCGATAATAGCGATATCGGATTGGTCCGTTCAGGAGAATCTGATTGGCTGTTAACGGGCCTCTCTCATTGGTTAAGGGGGTTAATGCTCCACGTTTCTTATTGGTTACTAGATCAGCAGCTTGCCTATAAAAGGGCTGCTGCTGCCCTAGGGTTTTGCTCTGTTCCACAATGATTAATAAAGAGATGAAGTTCACTGTTCACCGTCTCGTCTCCGTTCCTTGTGCCCATGCGCAGTACTTAATACTGGCGATGAGGGTGGGATACGGAGACGTCAGAGCTGACTGAACACTACAGAGCACTAAACAGAGCACGTGGCTGAAGGCGCATCAACAGCGGGAACCATGACTGGCGGCATCATACCACCCGCTCCATTCGACCTGGCACAAGAAGACTGGGACTCATACATAGACCGGTTCCAGATGTTTCTGGAGACCAACAACTTGAAGGATGCCACTAAGGGGAAAAAGCGAGCAGTATTCCTAACTCACTGAGGTCCTACCGTCTTTAAGATGGCTAAGGCACTGGCGAAACCGGCTGAGGTGAAATCCTGGACTGGGACATCCTTGAACCCCTCCTACGGGCCCACTATGCACCTACCATACCAACGCTTATCTGAAGACATGAATTTTACCAGAGAGACCAGCGGAAAGGAGAGAACTTTGCAGATTTCATCGCGGATCTCCGGAACCTGGGAGGCCTCTGTGGGTTTGCTGACCTTGGAGAAGCCCTGAGAGACCAAATAGTTCTGGGTTTAGATGCACCTCACGTGCAGAGTAAGCTGATGGCGAAAGGTGACATCAGCCTTACAGATGCTATTGCCGACGCTACTGCCGCAGAAGCAACCAGGAAGTTGGCTGCCCGAATGCACCTCACCAATGCCCCGCTCCGCCAACTCGCTGGAGAAACCTCACCTCGCCTTGAGGAACATGCAACGGCAACCCACCACGAGGACCTCGAATCGTCATCAGAAAGTGATGATGAAGAGATCAACCGGCTCCGGTCTGAACGAGACCAATGCCATCAGTGTAACCAGAGATTGCAGTATCAATGTGCTGGTTGTGGGGCAAACCACTCACAATCAGACTGCAAATTCCTCGACGTGCTCTGCCATGTTTGTGGAAAGAGAGGTCACATCGGGAAGGTCTGTAGAAGCAAGCAAGGATCCAGCCCACCACAGAGGGGGATCAACTACCACCAAACCACAGGAAGTCGTACTGTGAATCGGGAACATTTGAACCACCAATGGAACAACCACTCCAACAGAAATAAACCACTAGCCCATTCAACAAAATGAGAAGAGGCACACCAAACCATTATGATTGGTCATGCCTCATCATTAGATGCAAAGAAGATCCGTGTGAAGGTCGCCATCGAAAACCAGCCCTGCGTGATGGAAGTCAATTCAGGATCATCCCTCTCGATGGTTTCCTGGAAGACCCTTAAACAATTAATCCCGGCTGCCCAGCGGCAAGACCTCAGAGCACAAAGAATCATACTCAAGGACTATCAGGGAAACTGAATTCCAGTCATTGGGTCCAGCCAAGTCTGGGTCTTATTCAAAAATCGTACTGCATTTTTTCCATTGACCGTCGTCGACTGGGATCGGGCTAGTTTGTTAGGCCTTCAATGGTTCGCTCCACTTGGGATTGAGGTAGCCTGCATCCACCGAACCAGCAGCAACGACTGGGAGGAGGCCCTTGTCCAGGAATTCCAGGACGTCTTTGCAGACAAACTAGGCGAGTACAAGGAGACCCCGATATCATTTAACCTTAACCCTGAAGTAGCCCCCATCCGCCTTAAGCCTCGTCGAGTACCATTTGCCCTTAAACCAAAGATTGATGAGCAACTTGATAAATTAATAGCCCAGGGTGTGTTAGAACCAACTGACCACACTCCCTGGGAAACCCCAATCGTAACACCCATCAAACCGGATGGATCATTAAGGATTTGTGGGGACTACCATGCCACCCTGAATCATGCCCTTCAACAGAACACTTACCAGTGCCGGTGGTACAATACCTTCTCCATTCCCTGGGGGGCGGAAAAGTCTTCGCTAAATTGGATTTAGCACAGGCGTACCAACAACTGCCTGTAAATAAAAGAACAGCGGAGGCACAAACGATCGTTAAGCACCGAGGTGCTTTTAAGTGCAACCGACTCCAATTCGGAGTTAGCGTAGCCCCAGGGATTTTTCAGAGCTTGATGGAGAGACTTTTACAGGGAATAAAAGGGGTCGTACCATACTTTGATGATGTTTTAATTGCTGCTCCGAATAGAGAAATACTAAAGGAGCGCCTTAGGCTGGTTCTCCAGAAATTTAAAGACTCCAGCCTTAGGGTGAAAAAAAAATAAATGTCAACTGTGTACAGATAAAGTAGAATTTCTGGGGTACTTAATCGATAAACAAGGCATTCACCTCACCAATAGCAAGTTAAGGGCAATCAAGAACGCCCCAAAGCCCAGAAATAAGACTGATCCCCAAGCTTTCCTGGGGCTTATCAATTTTTGCAACATCTTCCTGCCCCACAAAGCGACCGTAGCCAAGCCCCTACATTGGCTTTTAGACAATAAAGCAACCTGGGTCTGGGGGCACCGAGAGGAGCAAGCGTTCCGACAAGTGAAAAATCTATTAACTTCAGATGCTGTTTTAATGCAGTATAATGAGACTTTGCCTTTAACAATCACATGTGATGTGTCACCATTTTGAGCCATGTGTTACCAAACGGTAGCGAAGCCCCTATTGCCTACTTTTCAAGGACTTTATCAAAGGCTGAACGTAACTATAGTCAAATCGATAAGGAGGCTCTTGCTGTTGTATCTGCTATAAAATGGTTTCATGAATATGTGTATGGATGATTTTTTACTATTGTTACCGACCACAAACCTTTGCTGGGGATTATAGTGGGAGACAAGCCAACCCCCTATATATTATCACCCAGAATGACTCGCTGGTCAGAATTTTTGGCTGCGTACAATTATAAGTTGCCACACCGCCCGGGGAAAGCCATTCCCCACATTGACGCACTGAGCTGTGCACCACTTCCGGAAACCGTTGACGACCCAGCTCCAACCGTTACAACACTCCAGATTGAAACACTACATTCACTGCCGCTAACTGCTAGAGATATCGCAATCGAAACCAAACGCGATCCTATTTTAATGCGAGTTCTTAGCTGGGTCGAACGAGGATGGCCAGTAGACCAAACCCCTGACAATTTCATCCCCTTCAAGAATCGGCAAACAGAACTTTTTTCGCAAAAGGGCTGCATCCTATGGGGGGATAGAGTCGTCCCCCCAGAGCAGTTACAACGACCGGTACTAAAGACACTGCATGAGGGCCACCCCGGCATCGTGCATATGAAAGCGCTCGCAAGAAGCTATGCGTGGTGGCCGGGCATCGACAAACAGATCGAAGCCTGGGTAAAGACTTGTTATAAGTGCCAGGAAGTTAGCAATGCCCCACCAAAAGCAACGCTGACAGAATGGGAAACACCCCGGGGACCGTGGTCCCGTATTCACATTGACTTTGTGGGACCTACCAAGGGACACACGTTCCTCCTTACAGTGGATGCCTATTCAAACTGGCTCGAAATCCACAAAATGAAAAGTACCACAACCAAGTCCGTCATCCGGAAGTTGAACAGATTATTCACGATGCGTGGACTGCCAGACGTTCTGGTATCCGAAAACGGCCCCCAGTTTACTGTGCTCCCTTTTGAACAATATATGGCGGACCGTGCTATTTGCCATGCGCTAACTTCACCAGCGCACTCTGCAGATAATCGAAGAGCCAAGCGCATGGTACAGTTTGTTAAAAAAACCCTCTACAAAATGGACTATGGGGACATTGAAGATAAGATAAACAATACTCCTTCTTCAACACATCACTCTGCACAGCGTCACCAACAAGACTCCAGCTGAATTATTAATGGGACGCAAACTCCGCTCCCACCTTGACCAGCTACACCCCTCTTACGAGCCAGAGAAACCCTGTGGATCTAGCGGGAAATGCCGCGAGTTCAAGGTAGGCGACTTAGTTTTCACCAGAAACCTTTCTGGCGAACCGTTGTGGGTCGAGGCAACCATAATTCAAGCCACTGGACCCAGGTCGTACCGAGTGAAAACCCACAACGGAAAAATATGGAAATGCCATATAGATCAGCTTCGCTCGAGGCTACAACCTAGTTTCCGCAACTCCGGTAACTCCCAAACTGAGGGGGGAGGGGATGCCGAAGAAACCGAATTCGAGATGGTGGAAAGCACGAACGAAAGAAGTCAGCAATCGGGCGTAACGCATGAAGAAGGATCAGAGATGGGGGTGACCTCGCCACAGAGGAACACCTCAACAGAGGCAAGTCCACAAAGGCCAGAGGACAATGACGAGAACATTAGCGGCACCGAGTCTTCCAATGAAGAACCACCAGCACCCGACTTGCCAGAAAACGTCCCGCCAAAACAAGGTTACAGACAAGAACCAGTGGGACAGTGTAAATCCAATAGACAGTCAAAACAACCTTCCTACCTCAAAGATTACATCACTACGCCCCCTAAACGGAACCTGCGGGGAAGGGGTGTTATGAACTAATAAAATGCTTAAATAAAGTTATCAAAACCTTTAGAAAAGAGCAGGGTTCTAGCCCTACACTTCTGATTGGCCCATAATAGCGATATTGGATTGGTCCGTTCAGGAGAATCTGATTGGCTGTTAACGGGCCTCTCTCATTGGTTAAGGGGGTTAATGCTCCACGTTTCTTATTGGTTACTAGATCAGCAGCTTGCCTATAAAAAGGCTGCGGCTGCCCTAGGGTTTTGCTCTGTTCCACAATGATTAATAAAGAGTTGAAGTTCACTGTTCACCGTCTCGTCTCCGTTCCTTGCGCCCATGAGCAGTCCTTAATAGGGAAGGCTGGAAATTAGTCTGTTTCTGGCTTCCAGAGAGCCTCCAGAGCCTTGGAAGGCTGTTTTTGCCCTCCCAGAGGCTCAAGGAAAGCCTCCAGAGTCCAGGGAGGGAAAAGACACCCCCGCCCCGCCATGGTGTAGGAGGCCAACTAGCCCACCCAGCAACCAGGCAGAGAACCCATTGCTAAATTTTTTGAAGCCCACCTGTGCCTGTACCCTTAACAACCTGGTTTCCATAAGACATGCAAAGTTGGCCGCTTCCTCCCTGATAAAATCATAGGTGTGTTTATCACATGCAGACTTGGCATTCAAAAGCAATGCAATAGGTAAGACAATAGAAGAACAGATAACCAGGACTGAGGATAGAAGCTAAGAGTTGGACACTTTCAGGGTTCCAGTCTGCCCCTGGCCTCCTGCTATATTTGTCTCTGCCATTCCTCCCCGAGAAGGTCCTCTCTGCCCTCTCAGATGGAATTAGACATTGAGCGCATTGCAGCAGTCCAGACAAAGATGGCTTAAGCATGAGTGAATCATGAACATGACTTCTGGACAGTGGTGGGATTCAACTTTTTTTTAACCACCGGTTCTGTGGGTGTGACTCGGTGGGCACGCTTTTCATGCGCACAGAGGGTTTGATATTGACCTCCTGCAATCCTGCACTCTCCCTGTGCGTTCAACAGCTGATGCATGGCAATTGGATGCCGCCACACAAAGCAGCTGAGGTTGAAAAGCAGGAAATTAAGGTCAGTAAAGAGCCATCCCAGCAGCTGATCGTTGGAGTGAACCGGTTTGCTCACAGATGATTCTTGGAGCTATCGGTCCGGCTGAACCGGGCCAAACCAGAAGAATACCTCCCCCTACTTCTGGGCCTAGGAAAGGCTGCAACAGACTAAGATCATGCAAAGACCCTTGCAACAGATGGCGCAGATGGTAGCTGATCTTTAGTTTAGTTTACTTTATTGTCATTACACCTCGTACAATGAAATCAAACTCCATCTTCAGTGCACATCATGACCATGAAAATAAACACAAACACACATACTTCACACTCCACACATTGAATTGAAAACCCCCGACACCCCTCCAACACTGCACTATACAGTAAAATTCAACAGAGCTACTGCCCTGGGATAGAAGCTGTTTTTCAGCCTATTTGTCCTTCTTTTTATTATTACCCTGTACTGTCTGCCAGATAGTAATAGTTCAAAAAACAAAACAAAATGGTGCCCAGGATGAGAAGGAACTTTGAGAATGTTCTGAACTTTCTTAAGGCAGCAGGAGCTTCAAGCGGGGAGGTTACAAGCAAGCCATGGGTTATGGGCCAAGTCTTTCCTGATCCCCTTGGGATGCCTCACTACTCAGAGGGATAGTTGGCCCCTCAATGAAATTTAGGAACCTGTGTTCAATTTTACAAGTGGAGTGATTATGGAAGAGCAATATGGAATCCAAAGCAGGAAACAAGTGTTTGTTAGATGGCATGTGCAAGAGGGACCCCTTCCAAAGAATATTGAAAGAGACCCCAGCTTACAAATGGATGTTCTGCTATGTATACCCCTGTCAAGGTTCCAAGAAATATGTCTCCAGAATAAAAGTCCAAGACATCCATTTTTCTTTGAAATCTGTTAATTAGGAACATATCAAATTAGCAAGGTCTTGGTGCAATTCTGACTCTGACCAGACTTTGAAATTACACTCAGTAAAAAGCAAAAGTTTGAAATTTCTCCCAGAGTCACAATCTCCAATCAGTTCTCAATCCATCAGTCTGAGGACTCCAGATGCCACCTTCCTCCAGCTGCAGACACCTTCTCAGTTTCCACAGGAAGGAATGCCAGCTTGTCATAATATTCCCCCTCATCTCTACAACCCCCTGTCATGTCCCTGTCGGAATCTGAATCTGAAGAGGAAGACAAACAGCTGACAGGGAGCGGGAGTGTGGCTCCATTGGCTGCGGAGTAGGCTGGGGAACAGCAAACCCGGCTGGTCAGAGCAGGGAAGAGATAGAACAAGGGAGAGGGAATTCAGAGGAAGACCAAGGCCCACCCCCTCTTCATCCTAGGACATGCAGAGAGGAACTGAAGAGAGTAACGTGGGTTGCATGGCTTACAGGGGAGGAAAGGGCCCTGATTCCCTTCATTCACACCTGGGAATGAAAGTTTAAAAGAACTGAATGCTGACTGTGGCAGCTGCTGGGAGAAAACATGACTTTATCCTGTGTTGTTTTTGCTTATCTGTGTTCATGGTGTCTTCCCAACTGTGTGAGTTTTGCCGTGCCTTCACGTCTGGAATTCTTGCTCCTGCCCTGCCAAACTAATTACCTCAGTTTGGTTTGATTGGATTCATCGTTACAATTTGTGTTGATCATGTTTTGGGCTTAATTCTCTGCAGTCAAAGGTTGTTCCTGGGAGATTTTTTCTCCAGCTAGAAAGTAACCTGGACCTTGCGGACAAAGTTAAAGCTAATAAAGGACTTCTACACAGGTGGGATTCTACCAGTTTGCACCTATTCACTAGAACCAGTTGTTAACATTCTAAACAGTTCAGAGAACCAGTTGTTAGAAGACATTACTGGCCTAATCCTGTAAGGAGGGCAGGAAGGAAACATTCTGGTGTTGCTTATAGAAACTGCCTCTCTGTTAACCCTTTTTACATTCTTGGCAGGACTAGACTTCCTGTCTCTGGAACTTCTCTGGAGTTTTTTTTCCCCTCCTTTGCTGGTACTTTGCTTATGTGGAGTGATCATTTAAAGTTACAATGGCACTGAAAAAAGTGACATAACCATTTTTCACACTTACGACTATTGCAACATCCACACAGTCACAAGAGGCCAGGAGATGTGAGTGATGTTGAGTTGGCCATGCCCAGCCAATAACGTTACCATCAAGCCACACCCACCAACTAAGCCACGCCCACAGAACTGGTTGTTAAAAAAATTGAATCTCACCCCTGGACTCCTACTGATTATCTGACTGTGTTGCCTTTGTGCCATGCCCCCTTGGGTCATCACCCCCCCTCCCTGCTGCTAGAATGTGGAAAACCTGAAGCACCATTAAATTCCTTTGCAGAAAACCTAAAGAAAGCTAAGAAAAAAAATAGGCAAAGTCTACAATAAAATATGGCTACACATATGTCAGCTTCAGGGTTGACAATCCCAAAGGTGCTTTTCCAAAAAGCAACTGGACTTTCATGCTTTTTTCTTTGAACAAACAACTTTCTTTGCTTCTTTTCTTTAAAGACCAACTCTCAGAGTGCTAACAGCTAGATGACTCCAAAGGATATAAATCCTTCCATTGCCCACCAGCCAGTTAGAACTGAAGAAGGTCCTTGGATGAGAAGCTAAATGTTTAAAAACAGCAACAAGGAAGTCCAGTAGCCTTTTGGAACAACCATGACTGGGATGATTAAGAATCTCCATGGATAGGAAGGAGAGACTAACGCATAAGCAACAGGTAATGTAAGCACACATATTCATCTCAAGTCAAGAAGTAGTGGATGGAAGATTGTTAAAGAGAGACCCAACTTAGAACTAAGCACAAATTTTCTGGCAGTGAGAACAATCAATCAATGGAACAGAAGTTGCCTTCAGAAGTTGTAGGTGCTCCATCACTGGCGGCTTTTAAGAAGAGATTGGACAACCATTTGTCCAGAATGGTATAGGCTGTCTTGCTTGAGCAGGGGTTAGACTAAAGGACTTCCAAGCAGCGGTGGTATTCAGCAGGTTCTGACCAGTTCTGAAGAACCAGTAGTGGAAATTTTGAGTAGACTGGAGATTTTACAGTATCTTTTCCCTGCCACACCCACCAAGCCATGCCCATTGAACTGGTAGTAAAAATATTGGAATCCCACCGCTGCTTTTAAGATCTCTAGGAAGTAGCGGAAATACATAGAGCAGTTTATTCATTCAGTGGCTGAAGGAGCTTACCTCGTTATGGGTTGAATAGTAGAGTTATATATAATGACAAGCAGGCTTTGATGTTGAGATTGTGCAATCTTGTAGGCATTCAGGAAGAGATGCCAGCTGCCGGGTGCCCACGTTTTGCTCACGGAGTTGTGGTGTTTGCCTTGAAGACAGGGAATGGTTGTGTTCTGACCAAGCCTTCACAAATAATAATCAGCCTTTTACTCATGAGTCAAACAAACCCCTTTTTATAACAGGATAGTAACAGTCTTTTATTCACAGGGATAAACAAAATATATAATTAGTCCCAACAAACCTGGGTTTAGCCAAGGAATCCAAATTGCTTCCTGTGTACTAGAAACGAATGGTTGTTTATGACAACTGGCCCCTCTCAAACCCCTCCTATTTGTTTCCCAGCCAGGGAGGGACTGGCTAGCATCTGTGTCTGCTTTTCCCCGAGAGCCAGCTTATTGATTTCCTTTGCTCTCCTCTCCTCTCCTCTCTATGCATATGTGCATCTGGAATGGGCCCCATCTGTTCCTGTCCCTCAGTCATCTCAGGCTCCAAAGACAGCTGCCTCTCCACCAGGGGAAGGTTGGAAGACCCCGGCTCTGCCTAAGTCTCTGATGCTATCTCATTATCAGAACCTTTCAAAGGCTCCGAAGCTAGGCCAGGCCCTCCCTCCACTTTCTCCTCATCTGACTCTGCAGATAGCTCTGCTGGCAGCTGATGGGCCACAATAGGTTGGTGCTTCATTTGGTCTCAAACGGTTTTGTGCCAGAGGGAAAAAGACACCACAACTCCCCCACCCCATTCTTTCTTTATCCCCTGGCTCTCCCAATTCTTCTCTCTTAATCCTTGATATCCAGCCTCCACTCCACCCCAAGAATAACATCTTAGAAGGGTATAAATAAATGCCTGTTGCCATCCTGGATTATATTTTGCAGGCTGCAGAGAAGTTGGTAAGATGAAAGTGCTGCTTTTATGGCCTTGGTGGTGGTGGCATTGGATGTTGCCCCTTTTTTTGGAAGTATAGATGAAAAAAAATACCACTTTTGCTCCCAATTTTTTAACTTTCTTCCCTAGCGGTTTGTACTCTCTTCTTGTTGTTTTTAGTGTCATTGGTTCCCATGTGTCGGAGAAAAAAAGGGTAGTTTTCCACGGGGTTGATTATTTTAGTAAGGTTCTCAGCCACATCTTTGATTATTGCTCCAGGGAGACAATATATCCAGTGATGGGATTAAAAATATTTTACTACCAGTTCTGTGGGCATGGCTTGGTAGGCATGGCAGGGGAACGATACTGCAAAATCTCCACTCCTATCCCACTCCAGGGGAAGGATACTGTAAAATCCCCATTCCCTCCCCACTCATGGGGGAAGGTTACTGCAAAATCTCCATTTCCTCCCCATCCCACTAACCTGCTTTCCAGTTCCGTTCTCCTGTGCAAGGCAACCAAAGAAGACCCAGCCAATCAGCTGGGACTCAATGGGAGGCAGAGAATAGATGTGGGCGGGGCCAGTCAGAGGTGGTATTTGCTGGTTCTCCAAAACTGGTCAGAACCTGCTGAGTACCACCTCTTATATACCTCTCTAAATTGGATGTCTGGTCTACAGACTATAGTTTTTATTCACTTGAGAACTGAATCTCCTGTCACCAATATTTGCCTTTTATCCCCCAGGAAGACTGGAATACTTTCCTTCCTGTCACCGAAATGCTGGGCCGTGCACCTTTTTAAAGAGAAACTATTGATGACTGCTTTTTTTTTTAAATAGGTATCTACATATATTTTTCTGGGGGAGGCTATGAAAGAGATTGTTCAGTTCCAGAGGGGCTTTATTGTAGTGGGCCAGGGAGATAGTAGGGGCTTTGCTCTTGGTTTTTATTTTTTTTCTAAAAGGGTCATGTATCCATCATCATCTTTAGGTTCATATATAGGGTCATATTTACGGAAGCTGTTTGTTCCCTATTGTGTTCAATTTGGGTGTATTGGTTTTCTTCTTTAGGTTCATATATGGGGTCATTTTTTAAAAAGAAGCGCTTTGCTCCTTATTGAGTTAATATTGATGTGATCTTCTTGTTTAGGTAGGGGATTCTCGCTTTGGTTAATTGACTTTCAGATTGGACCTAATCTTCCTCATTCCAGCTGGATCATGCCTGCGGGATCATGGAGGAAAACTCTCTAACACATGAAACGAAGGTTCAGTTTTGAAGGGGAAAACTCAAAAAAAATCAACACAACTGAATTGAATGCTGAGGTTTATTTGATCGTCACATTACAGAGCTAGCAGAATGAAGTTGCAGAACAAGAGAAAAGGGAAAGTGGCGAGGCATCCAAGAAAGCAGAAAGGGGACTATGGACCCTCTTGTGGTAAAGGTCAGAAGCATAAATCTTCAAGGATTTTCCACGTGGGGCGAAAGAAGTAAAACAAATTTGCCAGTTTTATATGTAGCTATTGCAATAATCTGTGCTGCCACACTTCAACTTTTTGATATGATTCTGCAGTAGGGCAGGTTTCAATCCATCCCTGGATAGCGTAGAGTCCTGGGAAGGAAACGCAGACCAAAATGATAATTAAAAATATTAAAGAACAGATCTGCGGCTGGTGCTGAACAAAATGGTAAACCCACTTCTAACAGATACTTGTGTTCCCTCCCAGTAGGAAGGCAGACCTCCTTCCTCCTCTACGGAATCATCCTCTTTCTTTAATCCTTTGTGGGGTGGAGTCTGGGCAACTGGATGGAGCTGAGCGTTTACTGGCCGGATGCCCTTCCCTGTCACCAGTGTGGAGTTGTGTTCAGCAGATATATTCTCAGTGTGCCCAGAGAGAGAAATACCTGCCTCTGCCTTAGGATCGAACTCATAGCCTCCTGATTGTGAGGCGAGTACTCCACCTCTAGGCCACCATGCTACTCTTCCTCCTTGATGGAATACTCAGGAGTAGATGAATAAACAATATATTTCTGGAGAAAATCCTTTGCTCTGACATGATTTAGGGGCAATTCCGTCTCCCTTGGATATTACATGGCTTAATGTGCCAAGTCCAAGCTCAGTCAATTCCAGAAGAAACCAACAGCTCTCCCAGGCTTTCTTTCCCTCTTTCTCTAAGTAAAGTTTCCCCTCTCCAATCTGAGCTACTTTTGGGTCCGATAGACCTCCCCATTCCAAGCCCCCTTTCCTTGAGTCCTTCAACTGTCCGGGAACAGGGGGAACGTGGACAGGGCACATGCAAGCCCTACGTGTCCACTAACTCTTAGCAGCATTTGGGAGATCTACTTTGGATTCAGGAAGAAAAGCTGTGAGAAAAGATAACTGTGCTTACCGGTTGTATCGTCATTATTCTGCACTATATAGTGTTATGTCTCACCTGGACAAAGTAATAAGTCCACATTTCCAACTGCAACACAGATAAGCAGGCAAGTCCGGTAACTACAGGGTTAACTTCCTTAATCTGAAAACATTCTTGGCAGTCTCACACCAGCTGTCTGCCAAGTCTGATAAGGAAGCATAAATCACAAGCTGACAGCCACACACAGGAAAAATGCAGAAGCTTCTCTCATAAAACAACACGTTGTCCCGAACAAAAAACCAGAGCTAACACACCCACTTTTATTCCCTGTGGGGCATGTCAGTCTCTCATCTCAGTCTCTGATTTGTCCTTTCTTTTTACCTTGCATTTCACGCTTTTTGTCGTGTCCGCAAAAGAAGCCAGGAGTCGGTGACTAAGTTTCAAGCTCTTTATTAAACAGTTGTGAACCGAACCGGCGAAAAGGAAAAAGCCTGCGGCTTTTATCCTTTTCGCTGCGGCGGCCGCGGCCAATGGCAGCGATTCAAGTCTCCCGCTCTTGGAGCGAGCCAATCGCGGGAGACCTCAATCGGGCCAATCAGCGCGGCTCGCCTGGCCAATCAGAAATCCCCGCGCTTTAGCCAATCAAAGCGCGGGGATTTCAAGTATTCAAATTAAGGACAGAACACCCCTCCCCTCTTGGTATAGTCCATCACGTTGCGTAGTCACGTAGGTAGGCGGGGCTCCGTCTAGTCCTACTTGACCTGCGCAACTCAGTTGCAAGCTGGATTTCGGCCGGAGCGGTCATGTTTTTGGCTGCTCCCTCTTCTGTGCGAACCGGCTGGATGATCGGGCCGGTTCTTTCTCCGTGGCTCCCACCTGGGCCTTCCGGGTTGGTTGAGCTACGGGTTTCGCCACTCCTGCTTGGCTTCTCCGAGTCGGTTGAGCTGGCCGGGTGGTTCTTCTCCGGTGGGGGATCGCGATGGCTGCGTTCCGGTAAGTACTGCTGGTTTATTTTTTCTTGCGTTTGTTTATTCGGGTATTCCCTCCCCCCTTGGTTTGTGTTTTGGGGGTTGAGGTCCATTGCAGTTCGTGACCTGAGCTGGTCTATGTGTCGTTTCCAGGCTCGCCCATCGGTGGTTTGGAGCCAGTACGACTGTGGACCTGTGATTTGAGTGATGACGGCTGGGATCCATAGGGGGTCCCCCGTCAGATTTTTTGCGTACACTAAGTCACCGGGGGCAAAGGTCCGGTATTTTGTACTGGAGTCTGGGGGTCGCTCCGGGTTATATGTTGGGTGTAACCTGTCGAGCGGGGACCTCAGCTTCCTACCCATCAGCAACTCGGCTGGGCTTTTGTTGGTAGTGGTGTTCGGGGTGATGTGTTGTATAAATAGGAGTTTATTGATTTTGTCGTTGATCTCCCCGTGGTCCATTTTCCGGATGGTTTTTTTGGTAAATTGGACCATCCGTTCCGCCCTACCGTTCGCCGCCGGATGCGCCGGTGCTGTTAATGCGTGGCGGATGCCCCTCTCCGCCAAGAACCTCTCGAAGTCGAGGGAAGTAAACTGGGGCCCGTTGTCTGAGACGACGACGTCTGGGAGGCCGTGTGTGGAAAAGAGTTTGCAAAGTTCTTTAATAACGGCCTCCGTGGTAGTGGATTTCATGTCGCTTACCTCCAACCAGTTGGAGTAAGCGTCAACTGTGATCAGAAAGGTATGTCCATTCGTGGGACCGGCAAAGTCTAAATGGATTCTGGACCAGGGTCCCCTTGGTGTTTCCCAGTCCAGGATGGGTGCTGCGGGTGGGCTGGGTCTGGTCTCCTGGCATCGTTGGCATTTGGCTACCCATGCCTCTATCTGTTTGTCCATTCCTGGCCACCAAGCGTAGCTCCTGGCCAGGGCTTTAGTTCTGACGATGCCAGGATGCCCTTCGTGCAGCATCTCTAAGACCCTCCCTTGCAACCTGTCCGGGATGACCACCCTGTCACCCCACAAAATACATCCCTTGAGTAGTGAAAGTTCAGTCTGGCGGTTTCTGAATATCTTAACGGATTCGTCACTGTCCCTTTCAGGCCAACCTTTTTCCACCCAATGTAAAATTCGCGCCAGACGCCTGTCCTTGATAGTTTCCCTGGCAATGTCTGACGCTGTAATGGGTAGGTTGGGCAAATTTTCGATGTTAAGGGTGTTTGTTGTTGGTGCTGGGTCAGGATCAGAGTCTGGTAAAGGCGAGCGGCTTAAAGCGTCCGCGTGCGAAATTTTCTTACCTGGCTTGTGTAACAGTTCGTAACTGTAGGTTGCCAGGAACTCGGACCACCTTGTCATCCGGGGTGATAAAATGTTCGGGGTGGCTCGGTTTCCTGCGAGGATGCCCAGCAACGGCTTGTGATCTGTCACGATGGTAAACTGGCGGCCATAAAGGTATTCGTGGAATCACTTAACGGCGGCAACTATAGCCAAAGCTTCTTTGTCCAGCTGGCTATAGTTCCGCTCTGGTTTAGTTAGAGTCCTGGAAAAGAAAGCGATGGGTGCTTCTCTTTTGTCGGGGAGAGTATGGCTGAGGACAGCGCCGACGCCGAAAGGTGATGCGTCGCAAGTGACAACCAAGGGCAAGGTTTCGCTGAATTGAATCAGGACGGCATCGGAGGTGAGGAGGTCTTTGGTTTTTTGGAAGGCGGCTTGCTCTCGTCTCCCCCAAGTCCAAGTTGCCGCCTTATCCAGGAGCCTATGCAGAGGCTCCGCCGCCGTAGCCTTTTGGGGTAGGAAAACATTATAAAAATTCAGCAAGCCTAAGAAAGCCTGTAGTTCCGTTTTAGACCTTGGGGTGGGGGCTTCTTTGATGGCTTTCACTTTTTTAATTGTAGGGTGAATGCCATGCCGGTCTAGAAGGTAGCCCAAGAATTCCACTCGCTCTGTGCATAGTTGGCATTTTTCTTGTTTTACTTTGAGTCCCGTTACTTTAAATTTTGTTAAGACCTCCCTGAGTCGGTTTTCTAATTCGGCTTCGTTTGGCGCCGCCACTAATACGTCATCAAAATAGGGCACCACCCCCTTGATGCCCTGCAGTAAACGTTCCATCAGGCTCTGAAAGATGCCTGGTGCCACGCTGACTCCGAATTGGAGCCGGTTACATTTGAATGCCCCCCCGATGGGTAACGATGGTCTGGGCTTCCGCTGTTTTTTCGTCGACCGGCAACTGCTGATATGCCTGGGCGAGATCGAGCTTGGCAAAGACCTTGCCCCCTCCCAGTGAGTGCAGTAGGTGTTGCACGATTGGGACGGGGTAGGCGCTTTGTTGCAATGCGCCATTTAGGGTGGCCTTATAGTCCCCACAAATTCTCACGGACCCGTCTGGCTTGACTGGGGTCACTATAGGGGTCTCCCATCGGGCATGGTCTATCGGCTGCAACACCCCCTGTTTGACGAGCTTGTCAATCTGCTCGTCAATTTTTGGTTTTAGGGCGAATGGTACCCTCCTAGGTTTTAGTCGCTTGGGGGGAACCCCAGGGTCTAGGTCAAAAGAGATAAGGGGCCCCTGGTACTTGCCCAGGCTTCCGTCGAAGACCTCCCGGAATTCCTGGGCTAGCCGCTGTTCCCAGCCGTCGTCGACGATGTGGTTGACTCCTGTCAGCGCGATGTCAAGCGGGGCGAACCATTGTAGGCCCAGCAGGCTTGGGCAGTCGCGATCGACGATTGTGAGTGGGAGTTGTTCGGTGCGGCCTTTGTAGGTTACATTAAAGTTCTTGGTGCCCACTACCGGGACGCGGTTTCCCTGGTAGTCTTTTATGATGATTTTTTGGGCATTAATGTTCCTCTTATGGAGGGTGGGCACTAGCCGTTTTATCTCATGCCATGCAATCATGGAGAGGTAGGACCCGGAGTCCACCTCCATCTTGCATGGTTGGCCTTCAATATGGACTTCTACGTGTACCTTTCTGGCGCCGTCGGAGATGGCGTGGCCGATGGTTACCGTCTGGTGGGTATCTTCCTTGCGCCGACTGTCGCCGTCTCTTGAAGATCGTTGGATTCGGTCCCACCGACCGTCCGATTGGCGATCTCTGGTCCTGGGCGGGGGGCTTTCCTTCTTTCGGTCGTGATGTTCCCATCTGGGCGGGCTGCGGGTCTTCTTTTGGCGGCAAACTCGAGCGATGTGTCCCCGTCTTTCACAATGCCTACAGATAGAGTCAAAAAATCGGCATTCTGATCTGGGGTGGTCGCCGCCGCACCCGGCACAGTTGGTCCTCGACCTACGACCTCTTCGGTTCCGCTGGTCGCCGCGACCCGTCTGCACGCGATGTATGTCCTCCTCGTCTTCCGACGTGCTGGACGTAGACTGGAAATCTCCGTAGTGTGCAGTTGATTCGCTTTTAGGGTCGGCCGACCTTGCCGGGTTGTTGTTTCCGCCCTTCGCGTCTGATTTTCGCATGCTGTCAGCGGAAGTGCGGGTTGCTTCTGCGGCTGCGGCTGCGGTGAGGGCGTCTGCTAGGCTGATGTCGCCCTTGGCCATAAGCCGGCTCTGGAGTGTAGGGTCCCATAGGCCGAGTACGAATCGGTCTCTTAGGAGGCTGTTCAGACCTTCAAACTCGCAGAGCCCTCCTAGGCGCCGCAACTCGGCGACGAAATCGCTCAGTTTTTCGCCTGGTTTCTGATCTCGGCGGTAAAATTCGTTGCGCCGGATCAGGATGGGGACCTCGGGGGCATAATGGCGCCGCAGGATAGGTTCGAGGACGTCCCAGTCCATGGCGGTTGCGTCTGCCGGCTTGGCCAATGCCTTGGCCATCTGGAAGACCTCGGTTCCGCAATGTGTGAGGAAGACGGCGCGTTTTAGCGGGCCCGGGGCGTCCTTCATTCCGGTGCACTCGAGGTACATGTGGAACCGGTCTGAAAACGATTCCCAGTCCTCGGTGGCGGGGTTGAAGGGGGCGGGCGGTGCGATTTTCGCCATCTCCGTGCTGAAACTGGCTCTTGTTGGACACGGGGTTCGGTTCAGGGTCGGGATCCCATCCTCGTCGCCAGTGTCGTGTCCGCAAAAGAAGCCAGGAGTCGGTGACTAAGTTTCAAGCTCTTTATTAAACAGTTGTGAACCGAACCGGCAAAAAGGAAAAAGCCCGCGAGTTTTATCCTTTTTGCTGCGGCGGCCGCGGCCAATGGCAGCGATTCAAGTCTCCGGCTCTTGGAGCGAGCCAATCGCGGGAGACCTCAATCGGGCCAATCAGCGCGGCTCGCCTGGCCAATCAGAAATCCCCGCGCTTTAGCCAATCAAAGCGCGGGGATTTCAAGTATTCAAATTAAGGACAGAACACTTTTGCCTGCATCTTTGCCTTGCATCAAACCAGCATTCCTCGGCTTGATCCTCAGTCAGAGACTCTGATACGTTCTCCTGATGATCTGCCGACACCTGAGGCACAAGATCCTGCCAAGGAGGACAGTCCTGGGGAAGAAGGCAATTCCAAATCCTCTAACAAAGCAGGCTCAAACCTCAGAGCCGAATCTTCCCCTTCCGCATCATCTGAGTCTGAGTCCTCTAGCAAAGCAGGCTCAAACCTCAGAGCCAAATCCTCCTCTTCCTCCTTTACCAAGTCCTCAACCTCTGACAAAGCAGGCTCAAACCTCTGAGCCACAACAATATAGCATTGGTTCTCCCCTGCTGCACAATTCCCACTAAGATCACAAACTATTTTATTGCATTTGCGACACAGCAGAGTGTACCCTGGACAAAAGGAACAAAACAGAAATTGTTCCGTACTAGCAGGCTTGAAGACCTGCATTCCTATTAGTCCGGAAAAGCCGAGCCATGATTGGACATTATCGAATACTCCTGATTGGCTCATATAGGGCTTGCCGTGATTGGGTAAAACCAAGCGCGGCAAGCTCAAAAACCTGTCATTAGCTGCCTAGCCGCGGCCAGCTCTATAAAAAGAGCAGCCGCGGCTGGGGTTTTTCGTCTCAGAATCTGGTTGCTAAATAAAGAGCTGTTGTTCAACTACTCGAGCCTCGCCTCTCTATGGGACCCACCGACCATACTTAACAGAAATCTTAGTTTATTTGTTTTTCTGATCTTGCACTCTTATTATTGATTAGAGGTAGATCTTTTCGCAGTAAGGTCAGTTGTGCAAATTTCCCTAGAAAGACCAAATGGTTTAGAAACAGGAAACTCTAAATTCTAGCCCCCCAATTTAGGCATCAAAGCCAGCTGGGTGACCTTGGGCTAATCACCCAACAACGGTGAATTCTAGTCCTACTTTGGCCATGAAAGACAGGCGGGTGGCTTTCAGTCAATCACCAGGAGACCTCGAGGTCTAGTCCCAACTTAGATATCAAAGCCAGCTGGGTGACCTCTCTCTGCCCAGCCTACCTCTCAGGGTTGTTGCTGTGGGGAAATTAGGAGGAAGGAGGATTAGATTCCTTTGCTTCCTTGGGTTATTATAAAACTAAAAAAGCTGGGATAGAAAAAAAAAAATCAGCTCTTTTGAAACAGGACATAAACAGAGGTTCTGACCAGTTCTGGAGAACCTGTAATGGACATTTTAAGGAGTTCAGGGAACCAGCAAATCCCACCTCTGACTGGCCCTGCCCCCATCTATTCTCTGCCTCCCATTGAGTCCCAGCTGATCGGCTGGGTCTTCTTTGGTTGCCCTGCACAGGAGAACGGAGCTGGAAAGCAGGTTAGTGGGGTGGGGAAGGAATGGAGATTTTGCAGTATCCTTCCCCTGCCCGGCCCACCAAGCCACACCCATAGAACTGGTAGTAAAATTTTTTGAATCCCACCACTGGCTCACATTGACCAATTTTTAATTTAAGGGTGAATTCCTACCCCAGCCGGGGTTCAAGAAAGGATCTCACAGCCCTTCTGAAAGAGTGCTAGAGTGGGGGCTGTTATGTATGTATATAGTTGAATAAAGTGTGAGCTTGGGGCAAGGTGCAGGGTTCTGGCCCTGCACTTCTGATTGGTTGTTAAGTGGCCAGATCAGATTGGTCAGTTCTAAAGAATCCGATTGGCCCTTAACGGAGGTTTATTATTGGTTTGGGAGCTAGCGTTTATAGCTCACTATTGGTCAATTTTCACAAGGGTTGCCTATATAAAGGCAGAGTTTGCTGTTATGTTAAGAAGTCACAATGTAATAAAGAGCTGAAAGTTCACCAACAAAGACTGTCTCCTAATTACTTCAACCCATGTCAGAATACTTAACACTGGTGACGAGGATGGGATTTGGAGACGTTTGAGTCTGAGAAGCCAGGAAGAAATACCGAGCACGTGTTGAAACGGCGCCATCAATGGAACCATGTCCGGCGGCATCGTATCACCCGCTCCGTTCGATCCAAACCAAGAGGATTGGGAATCCTACATGGATCGCTTCCAAATGTTTCTCGAGACAAATAATTTGAAGGACGTCACACCAGCAAAGAAGCGGGCACTGTTCCTGACGCACTGCGGCCCGGCTGTCTTTAAAATGGCTAAAGCGCTGGTGAAACCTCGAGAAGTGAAGGCCATGAGCTGGGACGACCTCGAACCCCTCCTGAGAGACCATTATGCACCAACCGTTCCTACACTCGTGAGATGCCATGAGTTCTATCAGAGAAACCAGCGAAAAGGAGAGAGTGTGGCCGATTTCGTGGGAGACCTCCGAAATTTAGGGGGCCTCTGCGGGTTCGCAGATTTAGAAGAAGCACTGAGAGATCGATTAATTCTGGGATTAGATGCACTAGGCGTGCAAAGCAAGCTGATGGCGAAAGGCGACATCGACCTTGCTGACGCCATCACCGAAGCTATGGCTGCGGAGGCGACCAAAAAATCAGCTGCGCAATTACGGCGAAGCCGCAACCCAGCAACTCAACCAACAAGTGACATCTTACTCAACTCAGAAGGGCAGCTTTTAACGACGCACCATGAGGACCTCTCTTTGTCGTCAGACAGCGATTAAGAAGGGGTCCATCGACTGTGGTCCGACCGGGACCCTCGCCCTAAGCCCTTACGCCCTTGCGCTGGTTGTGGAGCGAACCACGCCAGGGCCGAATGCAAATTATGTGACGCACTCTGCCATGAGTGCGGGAAACAAGGCCACATCAGCCGGGTCTGCCGCAGTTTACCCGGACCCAGCCAGGCCTCAAAAGGGACCAACTATCGCCAATCGACAGGAAACCGTCCTGTAAGGCGAGAACCAGTAAACCACTCCTACAGAAATTGAGCGTTTCAAAAAGAAGAGGCTCACCATACTATCACTATAGGTCACGCCTCAGCCATGGACGCTAAGAAAATTTGAATCACGGTAGCCATAGAGAACCAACCTTGCCACATGGAGGTCGACTCGGGATTGTCCCTCTCAATGGTGTCGTGGAAGACGTTAAAGCAACTCATCCCTACAATCCAATGTCAAGACCTCCGATCACAACGCCTCATCCTCAAGGACTACCAAGGGAACCGAATCCCCGTAGTCGGGTCTTGCCGAGTCCGAGTCTCTTTTAAAAAGCATACGGCATACTTACCTCTAATGATCATTGACAGAGATAGGCCTAGTTTGTTGGGCCTCCAATGGTTTGCACCACTTGGCATCGAAGTGGCCGGCGTGAACCGAATCGGTGATTGTGAGTGGGAGGAGGACCTTATTTCTGAGTTCAGCGATGTCTTCGCAGATCATTTAGGCGAGTATAAAGGGACCCCAATCTCATTTAGCCTAGATCCAAAAGTAGCCCCAATCCGTTTGAAGCCCCGTCGAGTTCCCTTCGCTCTTAAAGCTAAGATAGATGAACAACTCGACAAACTAATTGCACAGGGGGTGTTGAAGCCTATTGATCATTCTCCATGGGAGACTCCTATTGTAACCCCCATTAAGCCAGATGGGTCAATTCGAATTTGTGGGGACTACTGGGCCACTCTAAACCACGCCCTGCAGCAGAATGCGTATCCAGTTCCGGTGGTGCAGCACCTCCTCCATTCCTTGGGGGGCAGAAAGGTTTTCGCTAAATTAGATTTAGCTCAAGCGTATCAACAATTACCAGTGGACGATAAGACGGCCCAAGATCAAACAATTGTAACGCACAGGGGTGCTTTAAAATGTACTCGATTGCAAGTCGGGGTGAGTGTGGCCCCAGGGATATTCCAAAGCCTAATGGAAAGGTTGTTACAGGGAATCAAGGGCGTGGTTCTGTATTTTGATGACGTATTAATTGCAGCACTGACTAAAATTTTTTTGCAGGATTGTTTGAAATGTGTTCTTAAAAAATTCCAAGAGGCAGGACTTAAAGTAAAAAAGGACAAATGTCACTTATATACTGACAGTGTTGAGTTTCTGGGGTATCGCATTGATAGCCAGGGCATTCACCCTATGGAGAGTAAACTAAAGGCGATAAAAAATGCTCCCAGGCCCCGTAACAAGACCGATCTCCAGGCATTCTTAGGCCTCATACATTTCTATAATGTGTTTTTACCGCACAAGGCGACTGTTGCTGAACCGTTACACCGGTTATTAGATAAAAAAGCATTGTGGGTTTGGGGTTACTGGGAAGAACAGGCATTTCAGAATGTAAAAAAATTGCTTACATCTGACTCTGTACTTATGTAGTATAACGAGACATTACCATTAGTTATAACCTGCGATGCCTCACCCTTTGGGGTGGGCGCCATTTTGAGTCATGTACTGCCTAATGGGAACGAGGCCCCTGTTGCATACTTTTCGAAGACTCTTTCACATGCAGAGCGGAACTATGGACAAATTGAAAAGGAGGCTCTTGCAATCGTTTCAGCTGTAAAGAAATTTCATGAATATGTGTATGGAAGGACATTTACCATTGTAACTGACCACAAACTGTTGCTAGGGATAATAGCCAGGGACAAGCCAACCCCCTACATATTATCCCCGAGAATGACTCGATGGTCAGAATTCCTAGCTGCTTATAATTATCGCCTGCAATATCGCCCGGGGAAAGCCATTCCCCACGCTGATGCACTAAGCAGAACGCCACTTCCAGAGACTCTCGATGATCCGGCACCAAAGGCAACCACGTTGCAGATCGAAACACTCAACTCGCCGCCTATGACCGCCCGAGACATCGCGAGAGAAACCAAACGAGACCACACCCTAGCACGAGTCCTAGGCTGGGTGGAACGCGGATAGCCATTGGACCGAATCCCAGATGACTTCGCGCCATTTAAAGCAAGACAAACTGAACTTTTTTCTCAAAAAGGCTGTGTCATCTGGGGCGATAGAGTCGTTGTCCCAGAGCGACTCTAAAAGACGCTACTACAAATCCTGCACGAGGGCCACCCCGGGATCGTGCGGATGAAAGCACTTGCACGAAGCTACGCATGGTGGCCAGGCATGGACCGACAAATCGAGCAATGGGTCAAGGCCTGTACCAAGTGCCAACAGACCAGCAACGCCCCACCAAAAGCTATGCCTACGGAATGGGAGACGCCACGTGGACCCTGGTCCAGAATCCACCTGGATTTCGCAGGGCCGACCAAAGGACATACCTTCTTATTGACTGTCGATGCATACTCCAATTGGTTAGAAATTCAGCGAATGACGGCCACAACTTCTGAAGCAGTGATTAAAGTCCTCAATAGACTCTTTGCAACCCACGGTTTGCCGGACGTCCTGGTGTCCGATAACAGACCACAATTTACAGTGCTAATATTTGAACAGTACCTCGCTGACCAAGGTATCCGCCATGCGCTCACTTCGCCTGCGCATCCTGCGACCAATGGCCGAGCGGAACGCATGGTCCAATTTGTTAAAAAGACTTTACAAAAATTGGACTATGATAATATTGAGGATAAAATCAACCAAATTCTTCTATCACTCCACATAGCGTCACCGGCAGAACTCCCGCAGAACTACTAATGGGGCGAAAACTCCGCTCCCGCCTCGACCGGTTGCACCCTGCTTACGAACCGGAAAAGCCTATAGGATCCAGTGGACGCTATCGCACTTTCCAGGTAGGCGACAATGTTTATGCACGGAATTTATCGGGCAACCCCCTATGGATAGAAGCAACGGTAGTACGTGTAACCGGGCCCAAATCCTATATAGTAAAATGTTGTGACAATAGACTGGAAACGGCATATCGACCAATTGCAGTCGTGACTCACAACGGCCAGTCAACAACTCCCCCATGACCAAACCGAGGGGGGGGGGAGGAACAGAAGAAGATGATGTTCCAGGGAACCTGTTAGAAGGGAGCGATGAATCAAGTGAGACTCAGGAAATGGAGCAGGAAGAAGAATTATTTGCACCGTTGGAAATTGCACCCGAACGAGAAGCAGAGCCACTGCCAAACAACATTCTACCTCAAGAGGACTGCACTCAACCAGTCCTGCGAAAATCAGAAAGACTCAAAAGACAACCATCCTATTTAAAGGATTATGTAACCACACATAGTTTAAGAAGCCAGGGGGAAGGGGTGTTATGTATGTATATAGTTGAATAAAGTGTGAACTTGGGGCAAGGTGCAGGGTTCTGGCCCTGCACTTCTGATTGGTTGTTAAGCGGCCAGATCGGATTGGTCAGTTCTAAAGAATCTGATTGGCCCTTAACGGAGGTTTATTATTGGTTTGGGAGCTAGCGTTCATAGCTCACTATTGGTCAATTTTCACAAGGGTTGCCTATATAAAGGCAGAGTTTGCTGTTTTGTTAAGAAGTCACAATGTAATAAAGAGCTGAAAGTTCACCAACAAAGACTGTCTCCTAATTACTTCAACCCATGTCAGAATACTTAACACTGGCGACGAGGATGGGATTTGGAGACGTTTGAGTCTGAGAAGCCAGGAAGAAATACCGAGCACGTGTTGAAACGGCGCCATCAATGGAACCATGTCCGGCGGCATCGTATCACCCGCTCCGTTCGATCCAAACCAAGAGGATTGGGAATCCTACATGGATCGCTTCCAAATGTTTCTCGAGACAAATAATTTGAAGGACGTCACACCAGCAAAGAAGCGGGCACTGTTCCTGACGCACTGCGGCCCGGCTGTCTTTAAAATGGCTAAAGCGCTGGTGAAACCTCGAGAAGTGAAGGCCATGAGCTGGGACGACCTCGAACCCCTCCTGAGAGACCATTATGCACCAACCGTTCCTACACTCGTGAGATGCCATGAGTTCTATCAGAGAAACCAGCGAAAAGGAGAGAGTGTGGCCGATTTCGTGGGAGACCTCCGAAATTTAGGGGGCCTCTGCGGGTTCGCAGATTTAGAAGAAGCACTGAGAGATCGATTAATTCTGGGATTAGATGCACTAGGCGTGCAAAGCAAGCTGATGGCGAAAGGCGACATCGACCTTGCTGACGCCATCACCGAAGCTATGGCTGCGGAGGCGACCAAAAAATCGGCTGCGCAATTACGGCGAAGCCGCAACCCAGCAACTCAACCAACAAGTGACATCTTACTCAACTCAGAAGGGCAGCTTTTAACGACGCACCATGAGGACCTCTCTTTGTCGTCAGACAGCGATTAAGAAGGGGTCCATCGACTGTGGTCCGACCAGGACCCTCGCCCTAAGCCCTTACGCCCTTGCGCTGGTTGTGGAGCGAACCACGCCAGGGCCGAATGCAAATTATGTGACGCACTCTGCCATGAGTGCGGGAAACAAGGCCACATCAGCCGGGTCTGCCGCAGTTTACCCGGACCCAGCCAGGCCTCAAAAGGGACCAACTATCGCCAATCGACAGGAAACCGTCCTGTAAGGCGAGAACCAGTAAACCACTCCTACAGAAATTGAGCGTTTCAAAAAGAAGAGGCTCACCATACTATCACTATAGGTCACGCCTCAGCCATGGACGCTAAGAAAATTTGAATCACGGTAGCCATAGAGAACCAACCTTGCCACATGGAGGTCGACTCGGGATTGTCCCTCTCAATGGTGTCGTGGAAGACGTTAAAGCAACTCATCCCTACAATCCAATGTCAAGACCTCCGATCACAACGCCTCATCCTCAAGGACTACCAAGGGAACCGAATCCCCGTAGTCGGGTCTTGCCGAGTCCGAGTCTCTTTTAAAAAGCATACGGCATACTTACCTCTAACGATCATTGACAGAGATAGGCCTAGTTTGTTGGGCCTCCAATGGTTTGCACCACTTGGCATCGAAGTGGCCGGCGTGAACCGAATCGGTGATTGTGAGTGGGAGGAGGACCTTATTTCTGAGTTCAGCGATGTCTTCGCAGATCATTTAGGCGAGTATAAAGGGACCCCAATCTCATTTAGCCTAGATCCAAAAGTAGCCCCAATCCGTTTGAAGCCCCGTCGAGTTCCCTTCGCTCTTAAAGCTAAGATAGATGAACAACTCGACAAACTAATTGCACAGGGGGTGTTGAAGCCTATTGATCATTCTCCATGGGAGACTCCTATTGTAACCCCCATTAAGCCAGATGGGTCAATTCGAATTTGTGGGGACTACTGGGCCACTCTAAACCACGCCCTGCAGCAGAATGCGTATCCAGTTCCGGTGGTGCAGCACCTCCTCCATTCCTTGGGGGGCAGAAAGGTTTTCGCTAAATTAGATTTAGCTCAAGCGTATCAACAATTACCAGTGGACGATAAGACGGCCCAAGATCAAACAATTGTAACGCACAGGGGTGCTTTAAAATGTACTCGATTGCAAGTCGGGGTGAGTGTGGCCCCAGGGATATTCCAAAGCCTAATGGAAAGGTTGTTACAGGGAATCAAGGGCGTGGTTCTGTATTTTGATGACGTATTAATTGCAGCACTGACTAAAATTTTTTTGCAGGATTGTTTGAAATGTGTTCTTAAAAAATTCCAAGAGGCAGGACTTAAAGTAAAAAAGGACAAATGTCACTTATATACTGACAGTGTTGAGTTTCTGGGGTATCGCATTGATAGCCAGGGCATTCACCCTACGGAGAGTAAACTAAAGGCGATAAAAAATGCTCCCAGGCCCCGTAACAAGACCGATCTCCAGGCATTCTTAGGCCTCATACATTTCTATAATGTGTTTTTACCGCACAAGGCGACTGTTGCTGAACCGTTACACCGGTTATTAGATAAAAAAGCATTGTGGGTTTGGGGTTACTGGGAAGAACAGGCATTTCAGAATGTAAAAAAATTGCTTACATCTGACTCTGTACTTATGCAGTATAATGAGACATTACCATTAGTTATAACCTGCGATGCCTCACCCTTTGGGGTGGGCGCCATTTTGAGTCATGTACTGCCTAATGGGAACGAGGCCCCTGTTGCATACTTTTCGAAGACTCTTTCACATGCAGAGCGGAACTATGGACAAATTGAAAAGGAGGCTCTTGCAATCGTTTCAGCTGTAAAGAAATTTCATGAATATGTGTATGGAAGGACATTTACCATTGTAACTGACCACAAACCGTTGCTAGGGATAATAGCCAGGGACAAGCCAACCCCCTACATATTATCCCCGAGAATGACTCGATGGTCAGAATTCCTAGCTGCTTATAATTATTGCCTGCAATATCGCCCGGGGAAAGCCATTCCCCACGCTGATGCACTAAGCAGAACGCCACTTCCAGAGACTCTCGATGATCCGGCACCAAAGGCAACCACGTTGCAGATCGAAACACTCAACTCGCCGCCTATGACCGCCCGAGACATCACGAGAGAAACCAAACGAGACCACACCCTAGCACGAGTCCTAGGCTGGGTGGAACGCGGATGGCCATTGGACCGAATCCCAGATGACTTCGCGCCATTTAAAGCAAGACAAACTGAACTTTTTTCTCAAAAAGGCTGTGTCATCTGGGGCGATAGAGTCGTTGTCCCAGAGCGACTCTAAAAGACGCTACTACAAATCCTGCATGAGGGCCACCCCGGGATCGTGCGGATGAAAGCACTTGCACGAAGCTACGCATGGTGGCCAGGCATGGACCGACAAATCGAGCAATGGGTCAAGGCCTGTACCAAGTGCCAACAGACCAGCAACGCCCCACCAAAAGCTATGCCTACGGAATGGGAGACGCCACGTGGACCCTGGTCCAGAATCCACCTGGATTTCGCAGGGCCGACCAAAGGACATACCTTCTTATTGACTGTCGATGCATACTCCAATTGGTTAGAAATTCAGCGAATGACGGCCACAACTTCTGAAGCAGTGATTAAAGTCCTCAATAGACTCTTTGCAACCCACGGTTTGCCGGACGTCCTGGTGTCCGATAACAGACCACAATTTACAGTGCTAATATTTGAACAGTACCTCGCTGACCAAGGTATCCGCCATGCGCTCACTTCGCCTGCGCATCCTGCGACCAATGGCCGAGCGGAACGCATGGTCCAATTTGTTAAAAAGACTTTACAAAAATTGGACTATGATAATATTGAGGATAAAATCAACCAAATTCTTCTATCACTCCACATAGCGTCACCGGCAGAACTCCCGCAGAACTACTAATGGGGCGAAAACTCCGCTCCCGCCTCGACCGGTTGCACCCTGCTTACGAACCGGAAAAGCCTATAGGATCCAGTGGACACTATCGCACTTTCCAGGTAGGCGACAATGTTTATGCACGGAATTTATCGGGCAACCCCCTATGGATAGAAGCAACGGTAGTACGTGTAACCGGGCCCAAATCCTATATAGTAAAATGTTGTGACAATAGACTGTGGAAACGGCATATCGACCAATTGCAGTCGTGACTCACAACGGCCAGTCAACAACTCCCCCATGACCAAACCGAGGGGGGGGGGAGGAACAGAAGAAGATGATGTTCCAGGGAACCTGTTAGAAGGGAGCGATGAATCAAGTGAGACTCAGGAAATGGAGCAGGAAGAAGAATTATTTGCACCGTTGGAAATTGCACCCGAACGAGAAGCAGAGCCACTGCCAAACAACATTCTACCTCAAGAGGACTGCACTCAACCAGTCCTGCGAAAATCAGAAAGACTCAAAAGACAACCATCCTATTTAAAGGATTATGTAACCACACATAGTTTAAGAAGCCAGGGGGAAGGGGTGTTATGTATGTATATAGTTGAATAAAGTGTGAACTTGGGGCAAGGTGCAGGGTTCTGGCCCTGCACTTCTGATTGGTTGTTAAGCGGCCAGATCGGATTGGTCAGTTCTAAAGAATCTGATTGGCCCTTAACGGAGGTTTATTATTGGTTTGGGAGCTAGCGTTCATAGCTCACTATTGGTCAATTTTCACAAGGGTTGCCTATATAAAGGCAGAGTTTGCTGTTTTGTTAAGAAGTCACAATGTAATAAAGAGCTGAAAGTTCACCAACAAAGACTGTCTCCTAATTACTTCAACCCATGTCAGAATACTTAACAGGGGCCATTCTAATCTTTGGGGGATGATGTTCCAGAGAGAGGGAGCCACGACAGAGAAGGCCTTCTTTTGAGTCCCACCAGGTGTACCCCTCTAGGGAATGGGACCTGCAACATTCCTTGCTTCCCCACCTAGGTGAGTTGTGTAGAGGTGACTGGCAAGAGACGATCCCTCAGATCACCTGGTCCCAAGCTATGAAGGGCTTTAAAGGTGACAACCAGCACCTTGAATTGCACCCAGATGCAAATCAGCAACCAAGACAGCTCCTGCAGGAGACGTGATACGTGCACACTGGGATCTGCACAAAACCATGTGGGCCGCTGCATTTTTCACCAACTGGACTCCACACCTCTGTTGGCATTATCTGTCCTGATGCACCTACTGGTAGTTTTGTTGGAGAAACTTTACTGCCATGTCTGATGAACCTTCTGTCTCTCATTTGTGCCTATCCTGACTTTTGGAACTGAAGACTCAAATCCACCGACTGGTTTGGGGGAGAACTCCTCATGTTCAGATCTGCTCAAACAAGGCCATGTTTGTAGAAAGAAGTAAGAGGCACACTAACAACTTGAGAGGTTAGAAGACTTGAAACTTATTATGAGAAAAATACACTTATGAAGTTGAATGTTCTTACCCTACAACAATGGGAACAACAAAATAGGTTCATTATATGCATAATATACATTATATCATGCTCACATTTTATTTATTTTGTTTTATTTATTTTGATTGTCAAGCGTGTATGAGAAAACAAGTATAAGTATGAACATAACATATAAACATATAAGTATAAACAGGTATAAGTGTATACATAATAAATGAGTACAAATACATGGATAAATGGGACCAGTAGGATAGGGATGATAGGCACGCTGGTGCACTTATGAATGCCTCCTTACAGACCTCTTAAGAATGGAGTGAGGTCCACATTGACCAATTTTGAATTTTGGGGTGAATTCCTACCCTCGTTGGGGTTCAAGAAAGGATCTCACAGCCCTCTTCCAACATTTTTAGCTTATTTGGCTCTCTCAGTTAGGATCTTTTACCCTTACACCAAATTGCACTTACTGGCAAAATCTCAACTAAAAGATTTCTAGAATCACAGGAGGAAATTCGAAGGAACAGGTTTGTTTGGTGGTGACTTGAGTTCAGTTCTGAGATTCTTCCTGAGATTTCTTCTGAGTAATCCCACCTTGGAACAGATTCTGGCTCTTTCTTTAGGGCTAGTTTGCCTCTGGGCCTAGCAGATCCTCCTTCTTCCCTGGTCCCTGGCTTTTCTCACGGCCCTAAGAAGTCGTTTATCGCTTGATGAAGGAATATCTGGGACCCCTAACTAACCGTTTCACTTCCCCTTTGGGATATGACAAAACCACTTTCCTAGTTAAGTGGAAAACCTTCCTGAGTCTTCTTCTGAGTAATCCCACCCTGGAATATATTGTGACTCTATCATTGGGTCTGCTTTCCCTCCAGACACAGAGGAATCTCTCTTTTCTCTGGTTGTGTAAAATAAGTTGTTTATTCCTTGATAAAAGATTATCTGGGACTTCTGACTGACTCTCTGACTTCCCCTTTGGGGTATGATGAAACTACTTTTCTAGTTAACTATCTAATGCTCAGTTTATGTTTCTTTGATGAGAATACCTCAGGACACCCTTGACCTTGTGTTGACCTTGACCTGAACCAAGGGATTGTATGACCATGACTCGTGCAAAATAAAAGCTAGGATTGATCCATAAAGACCTTTATGAAAACTTTTCATGATAAAGTGTTTCTATGGGTGACAACACCATTCTGTTCTAGATCTCCAAGTGCTTCAGAAATTTCTGTTTTAATGTCTCGAGTAAAAGTGTGAAGAAAGAGCAGGCCAGTGTAGCTTCGCCCCAGTCTACCCAATGTGGAGAGGAAACATGCCAGCAGTTTGGAGAGTGGCATCAAGCTGGCCACTCAATTGACATCTACCCAGTCAGTCAGGCTTCTCCCAGACCCCCGAGGTCAACCACTGCCCTGCTGCGGCCCTTTTCTTTGTAAGAATTGTTGACCTATGACTAAAGGTCCTATGCTGTTCCTGCTGATAGTTTTGTTACAGAAACCCTACTGCTCTGTCTGATCAACCCTCTGTCCATCCACTCTGATCTTGACTTTTGGAGATTGGAAATCCTTTAGTCCATGGCTTAGATGAGGGAATAGAAGGGGAACTTACCAAATTTGCAGATGATACTAAGCTGGCAGGAATAGCTAACACCCAAGAAGATAGGCTGGTAATATCTCTGGTAATATCATACTACTAACTAGAGTATACAAAACATTTGCTAGACCTATACTTGAATACAGCTCATCACTCTGGAATCCATATCATGTATCTGATATTAACACAATTGAAAAAGTCCAGAAATATTTCACAAGAAGAGTTCTCCACTCCTCTACTCACTACAGAATACCTTATGCCACCAGACTTGAAACTCTAGACCTAGAAAACCTAGAACTACGCCGCCTCCGGTCCAATCTAAGTATAGTATATAAAATCATACATTGCAATGTCCTACCTGTCAATGAATACTTCAGCTTCAACCATAAAAATATAAGAGCACACAATAGATACAAACTCAAGGTTAATCGCACCAAACTTGACTTCAGAAAATATGACTTCAGCAGCAAAGTGGTCAATGTTTGGAATACTCGACCTGACTCTGTGGTTTCTTCCCCAAACCCAAAAACTTTAACCTTAGACTGTCTACTATTGACCTCACCCCTTTCCTAACAGGTCTGTAGGGGGCGTGCATAAGTGCACCAACATGCCTACCGTCCCTGTCCTATTGTTTTTTATTTTTCTTATAAGTATCTATCTCATGTATTCAAAACTATATTTATTCTTATACCTGTATCTTGTAAGCAATTGACAAATCAAATAAATACTAAATAAATACTAAATAGGTTCAAGAGCCAGATGGATCTTGACAGACTAGAACACTGGGCCGTATCTAACAAAATGAAATGTAGAGAAAAGTAAAGTTCTACACTTAGGTAAGAAAAACCAAAAGGACACATATAGACTGGGTGAAACCAGGCTTAATAGCAGTAACTGTGAAAGGGATCTTGGAGTCTAAAGCTAAATATGAGCTAGCCGTGTGCTACAGCAGCCAAAAAAGCCAATGCAATCTTAAACACCTTTAACTTCTAACACCTTTAACTGGTATTAGTGGTATTAGTACCTCACTTGATCTTGATTCATAGAATCAAGATCAAGTGAGGGATAGAATCAAGGGATAGAATCAAGATCAAGTGAGGTACTAATACCACTAATACCAGTTAAAGGTGTTAGAAGTTTTCCGCTTGGTTGGTTGAAGTACCCCCCCCCCAAAAAAAAAGAAAAGAAAGAAAGAAAGAGAGAAAGAAAGAAGAAGGCACTGAACTTTGCAGAGAGATCTTTTGTTTAATTTTGTACTCTGCAGAGGTTTTACAACCTTCCATAAATCCAGGAAGAGATGTCAGCTGTCCAGGTGCTCATGTTTTGCACTTACGCTAGTGTTTGCCTTGAAGACAGGGACCGATTGGTTCTTCTTCATCTGGTTTGATCCAGTTTCTGTTTTGGTATTGGGGGAAAAGACCCTCCCTTCCCTTTTCTCCTGAATCTCTGTTAATCCTAGGTATCTGTTCCGGACTAGCAGGCTCGTAATCCTGCAAACCTGATTGGTCCGTCAACAGCGGGTCATGATTGGTCGCTCCGGGCTGATCCGATTGTCTGGTTAACAGGCTGCCGTGATTGGGCAACCCAAGCGCGGCAAGCTTAAATCGTTGTCATTGGATGCTTTAGCAGCAGCCAGCTCTATAAAAGGAGCTGCTGCAGCCAGGCTTTTTCGCTCTGATCAGAAGTCACTAATAAAGAATTGAAGTTACTATCTGAGGTCTTGTCTCTGTTATTACGCCCATCCTCCCAGACACAACACTGGCGACGAGGATGGGATGCGGAGATGATAGAGCTGACTGAGCACTTGCAGAATATTGACAGAGCATGTGGCTGAAGGCGCACAGACATCGGCAGAAGGGCCAGCAGCGCTATACCACCCACCCCGTTTGATCCAGCTAGTGAAGACTGGGACTCATATATGGACAGGTTTCAAATGTTCCTGGAGTCCAACAATTTGAAGGATGCCACGTCTAGCAAAAAACGTGCGGTTTTCCTAACGCATTGTGGACCCGCCGTTTTCAGAATGGCAAAGGCACTTGCCAAACCAGCTGAAGTCAAAACGATGGACTGGGATACCTTGCTCCCATCCTTCATGCCCATTACACTCCGGCAGTTCCAACCCTTATTCGAAGACACGAATTTTACCAGAGGGACCAACGCGAAAGTGAGAACATCGGGGACTTTGTAGCTGACCTAAGAAATTTGGGTGGATTGTGTGGCTTCACAAATCTAGAGGAAGCCATGAGAGATTGGATTGTCCTTGGTCTAAGAGACCCCACGGTCCAAAGCAAGATTATGGCAAAGGGAGACATCACCCTTGCAGATGCCATAGCAGACGCCACCGCAGCTGAAGCCACCTGCAAATCAGCAGCACGAATGCGCCGAGCAAATAGGGCCAGCTGCCAACCCACCAGTGACACAGCAATATCATCAGAAAAATACACATCAACCACCCACCATGAAGACATCGATTCCTCATCGGATAGTGAGGAGGAAGAAGTCAACAGACTCAGGTCAGAGCGTGAGCAGCGAGACCAGAGGGATTGTAAATTCAATTTCCAATGTGCCGGATGCAGGGGAAACCACCCACGATAGGAATGCAGGTTCCTAGACGCCATCTGTCGTTGCTGTGAGAAAAGGGGGCACATTGCTAAAGTGTGCTGGGACAAAAGAGGATCCAGTCCCAAGAGGAAAGAAAACAACTTCCGACAATCAGCAGGCATCCCACCCACAAATCAGGACCGCCCAAATAACCAGTGGAGCCAGTACAACAGAAACCGGATGTTTACTGGCATAACCAGATGGGAAGAGGCACATCAGACCATCACCATCGGCCACGCTTCATCATTAGACGCAAAGAAAATCTGGGTAAAGGTCACCATTGAAAATTGTCCATGCATCATGGAAGTGGACTCCAGGTCTTCCCTATCCATGGTCTCTTGGAAAACCCTTCAAGCAGCTGATTTCCGACATCCACCGCCAGGATCTCAGAACCCAGAGACTTATATTAAAAGACTACCAGGGCAACCGAATCCCGGTTGCTGGTTCCAGTCACGTCCACATCTCCTTTAAGGACCACACCGCAATACTACTCCTCACCGTCGTTGACAGAAACCGGCCCAGCTTATTGGGTCTACAGTGGTTTGCCCCATTAGGAATCGAAATGGCAGGCATCAACCAGACTGTAGACGAAGACTGGGAGGCGGCCCTCATCTGTGACTTTCAAGAAGTTTTCACTGAAAAATTAGGCAAGTACAAAGAGTTCCCCATCTCATTTAATCTCTGCCCTGATATCGCACCCATTCGCCTAAAGCCACGCCGAGTTCCCTTTGCTCTCAAACCAAAAATTGATGAGCAATTGGACAAACTAATTGCACAAGGCATGCTAGAAACCATCGATCATGCCTGATGGGAGACCCCAATTGTAACTCCCATAAAACCTGACGGATCTTTGAGAATCTGTGGGGATTACAAGGCTACCCTCAACCACGCATTACAGCAGAGCGCCTATCCAGTACCCGTGGTCCAACATCTCCTTCACTCACCTGGGGGCGGGAAGGTATTCGCAAAGCTTGACCTGGCCCAAGCTTATTAACAGTTGCCAGTAGACGCAGAAACCACAGAAGCCCAAACCATAGTTACGCATAGAGGTGCGTTCAAATGTAACAGACTCCAGTTTGGAGTAAGCGTAGCACTTGGCATTTTTCAAAGTTTGATGGAAAGGTTGTTGCAGGGCATCAAAGGGGTCGTGCCCTATTTCAATGACGTATTGATAGCCGCCCCTATAAGAAGTCAGTTAGAAAAATGCCTGAGAACTGTTCTACAAAAATTCAAAGATGCAGGCCTCAAGGTTAAGAAGGAAAAGTGCCAGTTATGCACTGAGAGGGTTGAGTTTCTTGGTTACCTTCTTGACAAACAAGGAATTCACCCTACCAAAAAGAAATTGGCTGCCATTAAAAATGCCCCAAGACCAAAGAACAAAACAGACCTCCAAGCCTTCCTGGGACTCATTAACTTTTATAACATCTTCCTACCCCAGAAGGTGACCATTGCTGAACCCCTGCATAGGCTCCTCGACAAGAAGGCTTCCTGGTTTTGGGGACATCGGGAGGAGCAGGCTTTCCAACAAGTAAAAGACCTTTTAACTTCGGATGCAGTACTCATCCAATATAATGAGACACTTCCATTAACTGTGACTTATGACGCCTCACCTTTTGGGGTAGGAGCCATCCTGAGCCACGTCCTACCAAACGGTACAGAGGTGCCTATTGCATTCTTTTCAAGAACTTTGTTTAAAACAGAGAGAAACTATAGTCACTTAGATAAAGAAGCCCTCGCTATTGTATCTGCAATCAAAAGGTTCCACGAGTACGTATATGGAAGATCCTTTTCCATCATCATAGATCATAAGGCATTCCTTGGCATCTTGGCAGGTGACAGACCAACTCCACACATCCTATCTCCAAGGAGGACACATTGATCGGAGTTCTTAGCCACCTACGACTACCAGTTGAGACACTGACCAGGGAAAACCATCCCTCATGCAGACGCTTTGAGCTGTTCTCCATTGCCAGAATTTCTAGATGACCCAGCTCCCATGCTATCAACACTATAAATTGAGACGTTTCCCTCACCTCCACTAACAGCACAAGACATTGCATTGGAAACAAAAAAAGATTCATGTTTGGCACGGGTTCTTAGCTGGGTGGAGAGGGGATGGCAGAAATCGAACCCAATGACACCTTTAAACCCTTCAAGAACAGACAAACAGAACTTTTCTCCCAAAAAGGGTGTGTGTTATGGGGAGACCGAGTGGTCATACCAGAGAAACTACAAAAGAAAGTTCTAAATTTACTACACGATGGACATCCGGGCATTGTACGAATGAAAGCACTGGCAAGGAGCTATGCCTGTTGGCCAGGTACGGACAAACAAATTGAAGCCTGGGTTGCCACCTGTAGCAAATGCCAAGAAACACACCTGGCCCCACTGAAAGCATCACCAGCTGAATGGAAACGCCCAGGGGTCCATGGTCCCGCATCCACATCGATTTCGCGGGACTTACAAAAGGACATACTTTCCTGATAACAGTAGACGCCTACTCGAACTGGCTCGAGGTTAACAAAATGAAGACTACCACTACAGAGGCAGTCATCAAGAAATTGAACAGACTTTTTGCAACGCACGGGCTACCAGATGTCTTGGTTTCTGACAATGGCCCACAATTTACTGCCTTGGCTTTTGAACAATACCTAGCAGACCGTGGAATACGCCACGCCTTGACATCACCTGCGCACCCGGCGGCCAATGGCAGGGCTGAACGAATGGTTCAGTTCACCAAAAAAACTTTACAAAAGATGGAACAAGGAAACATCCACGACAAAGTCACCAGGATGCTCCTTCTCCAGCAGATTACACCAAACACTACCACAAACAAAAGCCCAGCTGAACTCCTGATGGGCAGAAAACTCAGATCGCATCTAGACCATTTACACCCAGCATACACCCCGGAAAAGCCCCTGGGTTCCAGCAGTAAACACCATTCATTTAAGGTAGGAGACCCCGTATTTGCAAAGAACTTTTCAGGTGACCCATTGTGGATCCCTGCCAAAATAACACAAATTACAGGCCCCTGCTCCTACCGGTTAGAAACCACAGATGGGAGACTGTGGAAACGCCACATTGACCAGCTGTGCTCAAGGTTGACCACAACTCCCATCACTAACCCCGATCTCAAAGCCAGAGGGGGAAGGGAAACTGGGGGTTCTGAAATTGAACCAACATCTGGCTCAGAAGACCTAAGCCCACAACCAGCACAGCAAAGCCCACTATATTCACCGGCTGAGGAAGAACCTTGGCAGATGGTTGTCTCTCCAGGTAACAGCAGCCGAACACTCCAGACAATCCCAATAAGCAGTCCGTCGGAACCAGAAACCAAGCAAAGACCTTTTGAACAACGCAAATCAGGTAGACAGTTTGCGAAGACCCGCTTACCTGCGAGAATACATCACCCCACCCCTTAGACAGAACCTAGAGGGGAGGGTTGTTCCGGACTAGCAGGTTCATAATCCTGCAAACCTGATTGGTCCGTCAACAGCGGGTCGTGATTGGTTGCTCCGGGCTGATCCGATTGGCTGGTTAACGGGCTGCCGCGATTGGGCAACCCAAGTGCGGCAAGCTTAAATCGCTGTCATTGGATGTTTTAGCAGCAGCCAGCTCTATAAAAGGAGCTGCTGCAGCCAGGCTTTTTCGCTCTGATCAGAAGTCACTAATAAAGAGTTGAAGTTACTATCCGAGGTCTCGTCTCCATTATTATGCCCATCTTCCCAGACACAGCAGTATCCATCCCTCAAATATGACATCTCAGAGGAGTATAAGTCAGAGGTGGTATTCAGCCGGTTCTGACTAGTTTTGGAGAATCAGTAGCGGAAATTTTGAGTAGTTCGGAGAACCGGCAAATCCCACCTCTGACTGGCCCTGCCCCTATCTATTCTCTGCCTCCCATTGAGTCTCAGCTTATCGGCTGGCCTCCTTTGGTTGCCCTGCTCAGGAGAACGGAGCTGGAAAGCAGGCTAGTGGGGTGGGGAGGGAATTCGATTTTGCAGTATCCTTCCCCTGCCATGCCCACCAAGCCACGCCTACAGAACCAGTAGTAAAAACCTTTGAATCCCATCACTGGCATAAATAAGTGCTCACTGACATCCTCGGCTATACTTTGCAGGCTTCAGAGAAGATCGCGAGATGAAAACTCTGCTGCTGACCTTGGTTGTGGTGACATTGGTGTGCCTGGACTTAGGTAAGACGACCCCAATTTGACCTTGGGTGGGCATCAAAAGAAAAAGGAAGGGGGCAGAGGGAGAGAGGGTATTTGAGGCAGTTGCGGTCCCTTCTTTTGGTAGGACATTGTTGCTGCTTTGTGCACCATAAGGAGGGTCCATGGGAGCCTTTTGGGGAAGACAGGAGGTCTCCATTTCCTGAGAAGCCCATAGCTGAGACTCAAGGTTGCCATCCTAATGTAAACTGGTTCTGAAAGTAGAGGTTCCTTGGGGTAGTGAATTCTGCCCTGGAATTACTCCTGGGAGGGAGATGAAAAATGTTCCCTTTTCTAACCTAGCCATCTGTCTCTTTCTGATTTTGCTATGTATTCTTTTTATTTTTTTAATTTTAATTATAAGAATACAACACGGTGTAGCCATTCTGGCATTACAATTGTTATTCATATATAAATGTTACTTCACCATTTGCAATCCTCTTGTTTGATACGTTGTTTACTAATTATTCTAATCATCATAGCTAATTATGTTCCGACCTTGCCTTCTGCTATGCAACCACTGATAGAATTTATTCCATGTTTCATGGTACTCAGATTCCCCTTGTTTTTTTTAATTTAGGATTAACCTGTCCGATTCTGCCCATAATTTTCCTTATTATCTCTGTTTCTGGCGGTAGGCTTTCCTTTTTTCTGTTTTGCACATATATTATTCTAGCTGCCGTCAATACATGTACTATTAGATAAATTAAATCCTTCCTATATCATTCTGGTATTATTCCTAGGAGAAAAAAATTCTGGTTTAAATGGAATACACTCTCCTACCATTTGTTCCGCCCATGTTTGGATCAATCCCCAATCCTTTTTTGGAGCATTGCAGGTCCACCACATGTGGAAAAACGATGTGCCTGATTCATCTTTGCACTTCCAACAATTTGGAGATAGATTTTTGAACATTTTGGAAAGCCTTGCTGGTGGAAGATGCCAATGCCACCTGTAAAATATTTTATAAAGGTTTCCCTTGTAGGTCATGGCCAATGTTATTTTCTTATTGGTGGTCCAAAGCTTTTGCCATTTAGCCAATTCAATATTATAACCGACTTTTTTTTGCCCATGCCACCATTGTTTTTTTTTTACATGCTTTGCTTGAGTTTGTAGTCTAATTAATAGATATCTATACAGTACTTTTATTAATTTATCATCAGTCCAGAATTGATAACTTTTCATTAATGCCCCATGTTTTCCTGTCCTGTGTGTATCTTGTTTGTATTTGTAAGTAAGACCATCATTCTACATTCACCCCTTGTTTGATCTAGTTTTCTGATCTAGTTCTGATCTAGTTTTCAGTTCTCCCTGTTCATTTGGTATGTCTCTATATATTATGATTTTCTCCGTATATATATATTTTAAAAATATAGTTTATTAGTTTTTACAATTAAAACCAACTAACAATACATACACAAATAAGCAAAGGAAAAGAAAGGAAGAAAGAGAAGGAAAAAAATTAGAAAAAAGAAAGAAAAAGAAAAAAGGAAAAAAAGAAAAAAAGAAAAAAAGAGAGAGAAGGTTAAAAGCACTCTTATTTTTACAGTTTGCAAGATCTTTTTTTCATAACCTTAATTTATGTCATGTACACACACCTGTTCTTTGCTTATATCGCTACCTCATTATTATAAGTTAATACTTTTCTCTTATGCCTTATGATATATAATTTATCTTTGGTCAATCCAATTATACCAACAATTCCAGCTATCATAATATAGTGAAGTATCTTTGTTTTTTAGCGCCAAAGTCAATTTATCCATTTCTGCACATTTTGAAATTTTTTCAATAATCATTTCATCTGATGGAGTTTGATGTTGCTTCCAGTGTTGAGCAAAGGCTAATCTGGTCGCTGTTAAAATGTGTATTGTTATGTATTTAGCTTTTTTGGAAATTTGTTTATCAAAAATCCCTAACAGGAAGGACTCTGGTTTGTATTCGATCTGCTCTTTTGTAATTTCTTCCAACCAAGTTTTGATTTTCTTCCAGTACTTTTGGGTTTCTGTACAAGACCACCACATATGGAGAAAGGTTCCTTTTTTCCTACACTTCCAGCAATACCGACTCATGTTAGGGTGCATCTTCGCTAACCTCGAAGGGGGGGAGGTGGTTTTCTCCATATTTATTAAATGCGGGTGTATAAATACTTTTAGTGTGGAAAGCCAAATAGCTCTTTATTTTTGACTGCATGGCCAAAGGGGATCAGGGATGTCTCCTTCCAGTCAAGGATGGATTTTCTTTGACATCAACCTGAGATGTTTTACCCTTCCAGGGATAATTCTGAGAGTTTATGCACCGGAGACAAATTCCTTGTATGTCCAATCACACATGGCTAATAAAGTATTCTATAAAGAATTCTATGCTATTTCTGAGACTCCTCCGCCTAGCCTACAGCTCTAGGACAGGATGTGCATCTGTGCCTCCCATCCTAAAATTAACCAGCCCCAACCCTGTTTAGCTTCCAAACAGAGACCAGCCACTGAGGTTGCTGTGTGCCTGGATTTTATAGCTTGTTCCAGAAGAGGTGATTTTCATTAACCCCGTCTCCTTAGTTTTATCACCACCCAAGGTTATGAAGAAACCTAATACTCCTTCTTGCAGCAGCAACCCTGTGAGGTAGGATGGGCCGAGAGAGGGTGAAGAGTCTAAAGTCACCCAGCTGGCTTTGATGCCTAAGTTGGGAGTAGAACTCAGAGTTTCCTATTTTTAGACCATTTGATTTTTTTAGGGGAGTTTTCACAGCTGACCTTACCATGAAAAGATCTATCATCTCATAATTAATAAGGTTACAAGATCCGAAAAATAACCATCAAACTACAATTTCTATGTTTTATTTCTTTCATCCAGGATACACCATAATATGTTATTCTTGTTTTGGGTTTGATTGTGATGAAGTTGTGGAGTGTCCAAAAAACAACAACAACTTTGCTCTAAAAAGGAGATATTAGGTAAGTCCAATTCTGCTTTCTCGCAGCTTTTTGTTTTAATATCTAAATTAGAGGGCCTGACTTCTGGTTGACATTGTGACAGAGCCAGAATCATTGAATGGAGAGCTCTGTTCATGCGCTGGTCTTCTGCTATTTGTGGGCTCTGAAAGGAGCTGAAAACTGCCTTGGAGGGGCAGTGAAGTGAGAGAGGGGTGCTCTGTGAAGTCCCAGAGGAGAACGCAATCCCTCTGTGGAACCCTGGAGCTTTTCCCTCTATGCCACGATGGTGAGAAGAGGCTGGTCAAAATGACCACCATGGGACAGCCGTGAACACTGAAGCATTGTGCAAGAGAGGAGAAAGTGAATGATATACGGAACTAGGTGAGAAGAACTATTTAAAATCTAACCCCAAAAAGACTTGCCAGGGAAAAAAGGATCGCACTGTGATGTTAAAAGTGGTGGTACAAGCATTAAGAGAAAAAAAAATTTAAAGCTGGGGAAAAAAGGAGAGCAAGAAAGCAATTTTTGGAATATAGAAAACACAGAAAATTAGAATTTTAAAGAGAATAAATATTGTTTTGCAGAAGCATATTAAAATATTGGAACTATATACATTAAAAAATGGATGCCTTACTATTTTGGGTTGATATTTTAAAATTGAAAACTGGCCAAATTAACAGGATTTAAATGTGCCACCTACAGACAGAAGGAAGGAAGATATAAGATATTCCCAGGAAGCAGAAAATATTTTTTGGGGGTAAAAGAATTATTTGGGTTTTCACAGAACATAATACAAATAAAACATCTTTTTTCGAGAATAGCATGGTTCCAGGTTATCACTTCTCCATATAGACACAAACTCAATTTCATATTCATTTTTGTGTTCTATTCCATATCTTATTACTATTTTAACGTTTTCTCAATAATTTTTCCCTTCCCTTAGTTTTCTCAACTTTGCTTTTAATTGTCTCATTCCTTTCTAAATTCAATTATATATCTTTTTCTAAGTTTCAACATCTTTCTAATCATTATATTTATACTTTTGTCTGTCCTGTTTCAATTTCATATTTCTTTTCTCATTAAATAAGATTTCCCCCTGTAGTTACTGATTGGAGTATGACACCTTTGCATCTTTTAATTTTGTCCATTCAACTCATATTTAAACTTCAATTTATGCCTTTACAATTATAACATTCAATATAACACACAACTTCCAGTCAAATTCTGCTTGGTACATTCTTAAAATACACACTAAATTCTTAAAGAGAAAATGTATATATATACATTTTCTCTTTAAGAATTTAGTGTGTATTTTAAGAATGTACCAAGCAGAATTTGACTATATATATGGATCTTTGGTTATTCGGGTTTTCTCCCGCGTAAGATTGGAAGTATCTAGGCAACATTTCGATGAAGTCTCATTCATTATCTTCAGGCTTGTTCTTCAGCTCTGTGCTTCTCAGAGTGATGTGAGCTTGCAGCTGCTTCTTCCTTTTAACTGCTAGTGGGGGTGTGACTTGATTGGGTGGGGGCTTGGCTGTGTTCTGATTGGGTGGGGGTGTGTTCTCATTGGTTGGGGGGTTGGCTGTGTTCTGATTGGCTGGAGGCGTGTTCTGTTCAGGTGGGGGCTTGGTTGTGCTCAGGTTAGTCTTAGTTGCTGGGGGATTTGAGCTGGTGAGCTGTGATCTTGCTGTTTGGCTTCCAGTTCGTGGTTATGCTGCATCTTCATGGTGAGGGTCAGTTCGCTTCATGTATGGCTCAGAAGGGTTTGAAGTGGGTAGTGATGCAGCTGCAGTGCGGCTTCTGGTCTGTGGTCGTGTTTCATCTTCTGTGTGGGTGTGAGTCTGCTTTCTACATGGAAGTGTGGTGATGGCATCTTGTGTGGCTCTCAGGGGTGTGGGTCTGGTGTCATTTTTCATGTTCGGTACTCGTCTGTTCATGAGGGCGGGTTTCCAAATGGCTGGTAGGCGGGAGGTGTCATCTCTTTTATTCATGCTGTGTGGGCGTTTTTCTATCTCGATGGCTTCTCTGATTATTCTGTTGTTGAAGTGTTCAGTTTTGGCGATAGTTCTGGTATTTTTAAAGTCAATCTCATGTCCTGTGGCTTTGAGGTGTTGGACCAGGGAAGAGGTCGGTTCTTCCTTTTTGATTGAGTTCTTATGTTCTTCAATGCGTGCACTTATTCTTCTGTTAGTTTGTCCAATGTATGTGGTGGGTCAGGTGATGCAAGGGATTTCGTATACTCCTTGGTTTTTTTTTTGGATTTGAAACCCCAACCAAAATCCAAGACAGAGAACAAGAGAATGGCAAAGCCCTCCTCCCGTATATAAAAGGCACTACAGACAAAATCAGCAAGATCCTGCAAAAACACAACATTAAAACAGCATTCTTCACAAACAGAAAAATATCCACCATCCTAAGAAACCCTAAAGACAAAATCAAGTTTGACAAATCCACCCCCCCCTGCTGCCTCTTAGTGCCCTTCTGCTGGCCCCCTTGGGGATGGCAAGATGTGGCAGAGGGGCTTTCAAAATGCCGGGCTTGCAGGTTCACCCATTGACTGTAGTAACGCTTCAGAGCTGGTGCCTCAATGGCCCTCTGCCAGCCCGCTTGGGGACGCTAACAGGTGGCAGGGGGGCAGCACATTGAACACGGCCATGGCAGCACATAACATGCCACCGCTTCCGTATTGGAGGCACCAGCTCCGGAGTGGTGTTACAGTCAATGAATGAACCTGCAGGGCCGGTGCCTCAAAAGGCCTCCCTGCCACCCCTTAGTGCCCCCCTTCTGTCCCCCTCGCCACTTAGCACCCCCCTAAGGTATACCACCCCCCAGGTTATCTAGGTTATCCCAACTCTCTTCCTCTGTCTCTCATATGGTTTTGCCACACAGTCATAAGATGATTGGAGGAGCTTTCAGTTTTCAGGCTAAAACTAAGGATGGACAAGAGCAAGTTAGCCAAAGCTCAGTTATATATTTGCAAACACAGAACACAGAGGATCCTGCCAGATGGAACCCTTCCTTCCCTCCTCCTAACTGATATATCCTGGGAGATTCCAGGGAGCGGTTATCCCAACTCTCTTCCTCTGTCTCTTATATTCTCTGAGCTGTGCTGCCTCTTGTTTCTACACACAGAAATTCACTCACTCCCACATACACACCCCAAAATATATACACAAACACAGGGAAGGACTACATCATTTTTTTAAAAAAATATGTTTTATTAATACATTTTCTTTTGACATGACACTAGCTGGAAAGCTGAGGTTCATGAAGAAAATATGTGATTGGGCTAGGCAGGAGAAATTTGGTTCACAATCTGTTGGCTCAGTGGTGGTCAGTGATTGAAACACATAAGGGTTTCCTTTCCTTTCCATTCCATTCCCTTTTCCATTCCGTTCCTTTCCTTTCCTCCTTTCCTTTCCTCTTTTCCTCCTTTTCTTTCCTCCTTTCCTTTCCTTCTCTCCTCCTTTTTTCCCTTGCTTTTCCCTTACTTCTTTCCTCCTTTCCCTTCCTCCTTTGCCGTTTTTCTTTCTGTTATGTTCTGTGCGTGACGCAAGAAGTGGAGACGAGTCGATGAACAGTGAACTTCAACTCTTTATTTAACATGGTGCAATAGTTCTAAAAATGGCCACAACAGCCCCCTTTATATAGGCAAGCTCTTGGGTATTTAGCCAATGAAAACACAGGAATGTTAGCTCTTTTAACCAATGAGAAAGGCTCGTTAATAGCCAATCAGATTCTCCTAAACGGACCAATCTGATATCGCTATTATCGGCCAATCAGAAGTGCAGGGCCAGAACCCTGCACTTTACTTTAAGGTTTCAACAATCTTTATTCAAGCACTTTTATTAATTCACAACACCTCTTCCCCCCGGGTTCCGTTTAAGGGGTGCGGTAATGTATTCTTTGAGGTAGGCAGGTTGTTTTGATTGTCTATTTGATTTACGTTGTCCTCCCGGTATTTGTCTAGAGTCTTGTTGGGGTAGGACGTTATCTGGTGAACAGGGTGCCTCTGGTTCTGTATCTAAACTTCTGTGACCACTAATGTCCTTGGTATCCCTTTGAGGCAAGTTTACCCCTGTCCCCGATCCTTCTTCACATGTTGTGTCTGAGTGGTCATTTCTTCCGCTTGTGCTTTCTGCTGTTTCAAAATCAGCCTCCTCGGCGTCTCCTCCCCCCTCAGTTGGGAAATCACCGGAATCACAGACCCCAGACTGCAGCCTTGAACGCAGCTGATCAATATGGGGCTTCCATATTCTATCGTCGCGACATTTCACTCGGTACGATCTGGGTCCGGTTACTTGGATTACAGTTGCCTTGACTCACAATGGGTTGCCATAAAAGTTTCTCACGAAAACCAAGTCGCCTACCTGGAACTTATGGCATTTCCCACTGGATCCGTGTGGTTTTTCAGGTTCGTACGATGGGTGTAGTCGGTCGAGGTGGGAGCGGAGTTTTCGTCCCATCAATAACTCAGCGGGAGTTTTGTTGGTGACGCTGTGTGGAGTGATGTGCTGCAAAAGGAGAATCCGGTTAATCTTGCCTTCGATATCGCCATAGTCCATTTTATGTAGAGTTCTTTTGACGAATTGTACCATGTGCTCAGCCTTTCCATTGGCCGCAGGATGCGCCGGTGAAGTTAGCGCATGGTGAATACCGCGGTCTGCCAGATACTGTTCAAAAGAAAGCGCGGTAAACTGGGGCCCGTTGTCGGATACCAGAAAGTCTGGTAGTCCGTGTGTTGCAAATAATCTGTCCAATTTCCTGATGATTGATTCAGTTGTTGTATTTTTCATCTCATGGATTTTGAGTCAGTTCGAGTAGGCATCCACTGTTAATAAAAATGTGAGTCCATTCGTAGGTCCCGCAAAGTCCAGATGAATACGGGACCATGGTCCCCTGGGTGTTTCTCATTCTGTTAGGGTTGCTTTCAGTGGGGCATTGCTGACTTCCTGGCATTTGTGACAAGTCTTTACCCAGGCTTCGATCTGCTTGTCTATGCCCAGCCACCATGCATAACTTCGTGCGAGTGCTTTCATGTGCACGATGCCAGGGTGGCCATCGTGCAAGGTTCTCAGTATCGCTCGCTGTAACCGCTCTGGGACAATGACTCTATTGCCCCAAATGATGCAGCCTTTCTGGGAAAACAGTTCCATCTGTCGACTTTTGAAGGGAACGTAGTTGTCAGGGATTTGGTCCAATGGCCATCTACGCTCTACCCAGCTGAGGACACGTGCTAAAATGGGATCGCGTTTAATTTCAATTGCGATATCGCAAGCTGTCAACGGCGGTTTTTGGAGTGTCTCGATCTGCAGTGTTGTGATGGTTGGAGCAGGGTTGTCAACGGTTTCTGAAAGTGGTGCACGACTCAATGCGTCAGCATGGGGAATGGCTTTCCCCGGGCAGTGTTGCAACTTATAATTATAGGCAGCCAAGAATTCTGACCAGCGAGTCATTCTGGGAGATAATATATAAGGGGTTGGTTTATCTCCCGCTATTATTCCCGGTAAAGGTTTGTGGTCAGTTATTATAGTGAAAGCTCGCCCATACATATATTCATGAAATCGTTTAACAGCAGATACAATAGCAAGAGCTTCCTTATCGATTTGACTGTAATTGCGTTCTGCTTTTGATAGCGTTTTTGAAAAATAGGCAACAGGGGCTTCACTTCCGTTTGGTAAAACGTGGCTCAAAATGGCGCCCACTCCGAATGGTGATGCATCACATGTAACCGTTAAAGGCAAAGTCTCATTATACTGCATCAAAACAGTGTCGGAGATCAATAAGTTTTTTACTTGTCGAAACGCATGGTGCCCCCAAACCCAGGCTTTTTTGGTCCAATAAACGATGTAGGGGTTCGGCTACAGTTGCTTTGTGAGGCAGAAAGACGTTATAAAAATTGATAAAGCCTAGGAAAGCTTGGAGATCAGCCTTATTGCGGGGTTTTGGGGTGTTTTTGATTGCCCTAAGTTTGCTATCGGTGGGGTGAATGCCTTGTTTATCTATTAAATATCCTAAAAATTCTACTCTATCTGTACATAGTTGACACTTGTTTTTTTTACCTTTGAGACCCGAGTCTTTAAATATCTGAAGAACCAATCCCAGGCGCTCCCTTAGTATTTCTTGAGTCGGAGCAGCAATTAAAACATCATCAAAATAGGGGACAACGCCTTTTATCCCTTGTAATAGTCTTTCCATCAAACTTTGAAAGATTCCCAGGGCCACGCTTACTCCGAATTGGAGTCGGTTACATTTAAACGCACCTCGGTGCGTAATGATCGTTTGGGCCTCTGCTGTTTTTTTGTCTACAGGCAGTTGTTGGTATGCCTGGGCTAGATCTAGTTTAGCAAAGACTTTTCCGCCCCCCAGGGAATGGAGAAGGTGTTGCACCACCGGTACCGGGTAAGCGTTTTGCTGCACGGCGTGATTCAGGGTGGCTTGGTAGTCCCCACAAATTCTTAACGATCCATCCGGCTTGGGTGTCACGATCGGGGTTTCCCAGGGAGAGTGATCGGTTGGTTCTAACACACCCTGGGCTGTTAATTTATCAAGCTGCTCGTCAATCTTTGGTTTAAGGGCAAATGGAACTCGACGAGGCTTAAGGTGGATGGGAGCTATTTCGGGGTTGAGGTTAAATGATATCGGGGTCCCCTTGTACTCGCCTAGTTTATCTGCAAAGACGTCCTGGAATTCTTGGACGAGAGCCTCTTCCCAGTTGTTGCCGCTGGTTCGGTGAATGCCGGCTACTTCAATTCCAAGTGGAGCGAACCATTGGAGGCCTAACAAGCTAGGCCAATCCCTGTCGACTACAGTCAAGGGTAGAGATGTGGTACGATTTTTAAATAAGACACGGACTTGGCTGGATCCAACGACTGGAATTCGATTTCCCTGATAATCTTTGAGAATGATTCTTTGGAATCGGAGGTCTTGTCACCAGATGGTAGGGATGAGTTGCTTGAGGGTCTTCCAGGAAACCATCGAGGGGGACGATCCTGAATCGACTTCCATCATACAAGGCTGGTTTTTGATGGCCACCTTCACTCGGATCTTCTTGGCATCCAGTGATGAGGCGTGACCAATCACTTCGTTGAGTGGTTTAGGGGTTTGTTTCTGTAGGAGTGGTTGTTCCATTGGTGGTTCAAGGGTTCTCGCTTTACAGGATGGCTTCCTGTGGATTGGCGATAATTAGCCCCCCTTGGGGGCTGGCTGGGTTCTTGTTTGCTTCTACAGACCTGTCCGATGTGGCCTCTTTTCCCGCACACATGGCAGAGCGCGTCGAGGAATTTGCAGTCTGATCGGGGGTGGTTTGCCCCACAACCAGCGCATTGGTACTGTGATCTCTGGCGTTGGTCTCGTTCAGACCGGAGCCAGTTGACCTCTTCTTCATCGCTTTCCGATGATGATTCGAGGTCTTCGTGGTGGGCTGTCATTGCCCGTTCTTCTAAGTGAGGTGAAACTTCGCTGGCGAGTTGGTGAAGTGGGCCATGGGTGTGGCGCATTTGGGCAGCCGACTTCCTGGTTGCTTCTGCTGCAGTAGCATCAGTGATGGCATCTGTAAGGCTAATGTCGCCTTTCACCATCAGCTTACTCTGCACGCCGGGTGCATCTAATCCCAGAACTATTCAGTCTCTCAGGGCTTCTTCGAGGTCGGCAAACCCACATAGGCCTCCCAGATTCCGGAGATCAGCTATGAAATCAGCAACACTTTCGCCCTTCCGCTGATCTCTCTGGTAAAATTCATGCCTTCAAACGAGCGTTGGTACAGTCGGTGCATAGTGGGCCCTTAGCAGGGGTTCGAGGATGTCCCAGTCCATGGACTTCACTTCTGCCGGTTTCGCTAGTGCCTTGGCCATCTTGAATACGGTCGGTCCGCAATGAGTTAGGAATACCGCTCGTTTCTTTCCGGTAGTGGCATCCTTCAAATTGTTGGTTTCCAGAAACATCTGGAAGCGATCCATATATGAGTCCCAGTCTTCTTGTGCCGGGTCGAATGGAGTGGGTGGTATGATGCTGCCAGACATGGTTCCATCGTTGGTGCGTTTCAGCCATGTGCTCAGTTATCGCTCTGTAGTGTTCAGTCAGCTCTGATGTCTCCACATCCCACCCTCGTCGCCAGTGTTATGTTCTGTGCGTGGCGCAAGAAGTGGAGACAAGTCGATGAACAGTGAACTTCAACTCTTTATTTAACATGGTGCAACAGTTCCAAAAACGACCACAACAGCCCCCTTTATATAGGCAAGCTCTTGGTTATTTAGCCAAAGAAAACGCAGGAACGTTAGCTCTTTTAACCAATGAGAAAGGCTAGTTAATTGCCAATCAGATTCTCCTGAATGGACCAATCCGATATCGCTATTATCGGCCAATCAGAAGTGCAGGGCCAGAACCCTGCACTTTGCTTTAAGGTTTCAACAATCTTTCTTCAAGCACTTTTATTAATTCACAACACTTTCCTTCCTTCCTTTCCTTTCCTCCTTTGCCTTCTCTTCTTACTTTCCTTTCCTTTCCAACTGTCCATTATCTATCTATGTATCTATCTGTCTGTTTGTCTGTTCATCTGTCTATCTATCTATATACCTACCTACTTATCGATCTACACATTACAATACAAAACAATACAATATCTTCATTAATGACTTAGATGAGGGAATAGAAGGGGAACTTACCAAATTTGCAGATGATACTAAGATGGCAGGAATAGCTAACACCCAAGAAGATAGGCTTAAGATCCAGACTAGAACCCTGGGCCATATCTAACAAAATGAAATTCAATGTAGAGAAAAGTAAAGTCCTACACTTAGGCAAGAAAAACCAAATTGTGTACATATAAACTGGGTGAAACCAGCCTCAATAGCAGTAACTGTGGGAGGGATCTTGGAGTCTTAGTGCACAACCAGCTAAATAGGAGCCAGCCGTGTGCAGCAGCAGCCAAAAAAGCTAATGCAATCCTAAGTTGCATTAACAGAGGGATACAATCAAGATCAAGGGAGGTACTAATACCACTCTGTAAAGCCTTAGTAAGACCACACCTAGAGTACTGCATCCAGTTTTGGTCACCGCATTATAAAAAAGATGTTGAGACTCTAGAAAAAGTACAGCGGACTGGAGATTAAAACATATGAAGAATGGTTACAGGAACTGGGCATGGCTAGTCTAGAGAAGAGAAGGACCAGGGGAGACAGGATCGTGGTCTTCCAGTATTTGAGGGGCTGCCACAGGGAGGAAAAAGGGGTCAAGCTATTTTCAAACGTGCCTGTAGCCCAGGCAAGGAATAATGGATGGAAGCTGAACAATGAGATATTTAACCTGGAAATAAGGAGAAACTTTCTAACAGTGAGAACAATCAACCAATGGAACAGAAGTTGCCTTCGGAAGTTGTAGGAGCACCATCACTTGAGACTTTCAAGAAGAGATTGGACGGCCATTTGTCAGAACTGATGTAAGGTTTCTTGCTAGGGAGGGAGGTTGGACTAGATGACTTACAAGGTCCCTTCCTAATCTGTTATTCTATTCTAAATAAAAAGAACGGTTGCAGGAACTGGGCCTGGCTAGTCTAGGGAAGAGAAGGACCAGGGGAGACAGGATAGTGGTCTTCCAGTATTTGAGGGGCTGCCACAGGGAGGAAGCGGTCAAGCTATTTTCAAACGTGCCTGTAGCCCAGGCAAGGAATAATGGATGGAAGCTGAACAATGAGATATTTAACCTGGAAATAAGGAGAAACTTTCTAACAGTGAGAACAATCAACCCATGGAACAGAAGTTGCCTTCGGAAGTTGTAGGAGCACCATCACTTGAGACTTTCAAGAAGAGATTGGACTGCCATTTGTCAGAACTGATGTAAGGTTTCTTGCTAGGGAGGGAGGTTGGACTAGATGACTTACAAGGTCCCTTCCAACTCTGATTACCTGTTATCTGCAACACAACAAAATACAATACATTACAATCCTCCCACTGTTGTCCCAGTTGTTTTTTTTTCAGGTGACAACTGGACTTTCTGGTTTTTCTTTGAAGATGTTTTGCTTCTCATCCAAGGAGCTTCTTCAGCTCTGATTGGCTGGTGGGTAATAAAAACACTACAACCTTTCATGCCAAAGTAGCTTCCTGTTTGGAAGTGTAGTTTGCATCCCTTTATAGAGTCATTGAGGCAGCTTGGAGGTTTGTCTCTGTCCTCGGGTCACCTGAGTGGTACAAATGGCTGTGGTGTTACTAAGGTAACGGAAGGTGAGGCAACTGGCAGTAGGAACAGAGTTCTTTTCAGGTGAGGAGGGGGAGCAGAACTCCTTAGCATCAGAGCATGTTAATTTATCTATTAAGAAATGCTAATACTCTGATGGTCATTTCGAAAAATCCTTTCTTATTGAGCACCTAGAAGCCAAGAGGAGCAAACGTGCCAAATTTCAAGTTTGTAGGCTTTACAGTCCTGGAGATTTCATGATGATGTCTGAGTAGTATATCGCTTCTATATATACAGATAAAATATTCCATATCAATCTGAACCGCATGTTGTCTGGACATAATTAGTTTTAACTACAAATACAATGTTAATCAGCATAAATCATAATAATAATTATAATAATCGTATCAATATTAATCACAAAGTGATAATAGTTAATTTATCCATCTTGAAAAATTATCAAAATGAAAAAAAAATATTATTCTTTTAATCTTTTTGGTTTGTAACCTCTGTTCCTATTAGTTAGCCATTGGTAAAACAAGTCCCATATTAAAAAGTATTCTGTTTCTTCCTTGTCTTTTATTTTAATTGATAATCTGTCCATCTCAGCACATTCTAATATTTTTTATATAACATTTTCCTCTGAAGGGATCTTTTCGCTTTTCTGTTGCTGTGCAAACACAATTCTTCTTGCTCCCGTTCGTATGTAAAAAAAAAATTAAATATGTTTTCCTTTTGTCATACTGATCTGGTAATATACCCACCCAAAATATCTGTGGTTTCAAATCTATATGTTGTTTTATCACTTATTCTAACTAAGTATGTATTTGAGTCCAATCTGTTTTTTGCGGAAGGACCAGATCATTGTAGTGCAGGGGTGTCAAACTCAAAGCCCTTGATGGGGTTAGATCCGGGACATCCCGGTCTACTCATGTTGCTTTAACGTAGTCTACCCAACGCAGAGAGGAAAGATCAGGCCAGTTAAGCTTCAGCCCAGTCTACCTGCTGCAAAGAGGAAAATCAGCGAAGCTTCGTCCCGGTCTTCCCATTGCAGTGAGGAAAGATCAGGCCAGTGAAGCCCCGATGTCTAGGTATAACTGCCAAAGCCTGAACTCAAGATTGAGAAAGCTTGAGAAGAGCCTGCAGAGTCAACTGCTGAATCAAGATGTTCCTTCTTTCAGGTAGGCGAGATGGAGAAGAGGCCTGCCATCCTTCCCCCCAAATCCCCCTCCTCTGTTTCAAGGCATCTTCCTCTTTCCCTCAGCTTTCCCCAGAGAGAAGAAAGGGAGGCTTTGAAGTGGAAGGTTTTACTGAAGAAAGACTCAGTTGTGGGTTTCTCCTCTTTCTTTACCCTGTCTGAATATAAGATTATTACCCGTTAGGCAATCCAAGCCATGATTCAACAGGGATTGGACCTAATCCTGCTCATCCCAGCATCACTGCCTGCTGAAACCTGGAGAAAAACTCTTTACCTGTGGGTTTCTTGAAAGGGATGTTTTGAGGGGGGGATTAAAAAACCAAAACACTTGAATTGAATGCTGAGTTTTATTCGATTCTCAAACTACAGAACTAGCAGAAGGAAACGTACAGAACAAGAGAAAAGGGAAAGATGTTGAGATGTCAAAGACAGCAGGGGAGAGGGGGATGATGGACCATCTGCGGTAAAGGCCACAAGCATAAATTTTCAAGGATGGTCCAACATGGATGAGAGCAACACTCAACCAGATCCCCAGTTCGCAACTGTGTTGCAATTGTCTGTTGCGCAACAGGTAATATCTGTACCGCGCTCCACTGTAGGGCATTTAGCAGTACATCCCAGTTCGATTACCTTTCCTCTGCTGTGACCTACAAAGCAGAATGATTATTTAAAATATAGCAAAGAACAGACCTGTGGCTGTTGCTGAACAAACTGGTAAACCCACAATGAACACATTCATGCATCCCATCCCATGAAGAAGGCAGACCTCCTTCCTCCTCTACTCAAAACTCAGGAGTAAATGAATGAAGAAGAGATTTCTGGGAAAGTTCCATGTTTCGACATGACTGAGGGGCAATGGCACCTTTCTTGGATGTTTCATGGCTTCATCCGATTTCCCTCAAATCCTGAACAAACCCACAGCTCTCCCAGCATTTCCCCCTCCCGTCTGGGCTGTTGCTGAGAAAGATGGGGAACCCCAGTCCAAGACCCCCCTTTCCTTGCATTGCTTCGGGTGTCCGGCAACAGGATGTGACCTGAGGGGAACCCAGGCAGGGCACAGACAGTTCCTAGGTGACCTCCAGTTCTCAGGTGCATTTGGGAGCTCTAGTCTGGGATCAAGAAGAAAAAAAAATCGGGAGTAAAGACAAGAACTGTACTTACAAAACATATCACACCAACTCTTTTGATAGCATAGGTTCTGCCCAGGTGGACAAGTCTCAGATTTATAAAAAGGTGTTTTGAAGCATGTCCTGGTGTATGCTGGATGAAAGATATAACATATATAAATATTACTTTGATATTTATTTTTCTGATCTTCTGATCTTATTACATATTAGATGATAGATCTTTTCACGCTAAGGTCAGCTGTGAAAATTTCCCTAGAAAGATCAAATGGTCTAGAAATAGGAAACCTGAGTTCCAGTCCCACCTTTGGCATGAAAGCCATCTGGGTGACTCTGGGCCGAATACCAGGAGACAATGAGTTCTAGTCCCACTTCAGGCATAAAAGGCAACTTAGCAACTTTGGATTATTCACCCTCTCTCTGACCATCCTACCTCACAGGGTTGTTGCTGTGGGGGAAAAGGGAGGAAGGAGTATTAGGTTTCTTCACTTCCTTAGGTCATTACAAATAGCTATAACACTTAGAGTTTTATGCCGCTTCACCGGCTGATGTTGAGGAATCTCCATGTTTGACTTGAAGGAGGCATCACTGGTCCCCTTTGGCAGTACCATCCCAAATACTGAAGGATGGCAAAGCCAGAGACAGGAGAGCAGAAACCTTTTTCATCGCATTCCCTGGAGTGATCCCATGGCAGAACTCACTACGCAAAGGAACCTCTACTTTCAGAGGCAGTCTACCCCAGAATGACAGCCTGGAACAGCCCCTGTCTCAGCCATGGGCTTCTCTCCAAACGGAGACCTCCTCTTCTCCCCCAAAGGCTTCCTCCTTATGCAGACCAGAACAGGGAGAAAGTCCCACCAAAAAAAGGGGACCACAACTGCCTTCCTCTGCCCCTTTGTTTTGGGTTTGATTGCCACCCAGGATCAAAGTTTGGTGACCTTACCTAAGTCCAGGCACACGATTGTCACCACCACCAAGATCAGCAGCAGAATTTTCATCTTGGGATCTTCTCTGCAGCCTGCAAAGTGTAGCCCAGGATGGAAACAGACACTTATTTATACCCCCTTGCGTTGGGGGTGGGGCTGTATATTTAGGATATCTAGAGAGAAGCATAGGAAGATTCAGGAGAAAGGGGGAGGCCAGGGGGTGTGGCCTTTTTGCCCCGACACCAAAACGGAAGCCAGGTCAGATCAGGTGAAGGACCAACCATTCCCCGACTTCAAGGAACACGCTTCTTTTCTGCATACAAAACCTGGGCACCTGGACAATTGGCATCTCTTCCTGTATTTATACGAGATTATACCATCCTTACATAACGCAAAATTAAACAAAATTTCTCTCTGCCAAGTTCAGCACCTTCCTATTTTTTTTGTTGTACTTCAGTTAACCAACTTCTCCGAATCTTCCTACCTCTCAGGTTGCAACTGTGCATCTGCCTTCCTTCAAGAAACATGAACATATCAGAGTGTGAGAAGTTCTCTCTAAAACTATCCTGTGGATTAACTGATTCACAAGATACAAAAGATACTCAGATTATTTAGGGCTGTAAGAAAATGCAGAGATCCAGAGGAAAAGGAATGAGGAGACAAATTGTTGGGGGCCAGAGGCTGACTCTGTAAACCACTTAGAGAGGATTATAAAGCATTATAAAGCGGTATATAAGTGCTATTGTTATTGATATAAGCTCATCTGCTTCCTTGGGATTTGCACCATTTGTCTAGAACACAACATCTCATTCTGCTTTCCTTCACACAAAACCTCTTTCTTGTGATGTCCTGATTTTTGTTTCTATACAGCTCATTGCATTGTCCAGTCTTTCCAAGATGAAAATGGAGGGAGACTGAAAAAGAATTTCGGATCCAGAATCAGTGGTCTCCTGCCCGAAGAATAGAAAGTACATGATTGATCTAACATTAACCATAAAAACCCAAATACCCAGCCATTTAGCATGAAAAGATACTACCTGGAATGCAAATATGATTGTGTTGCAACAGTGAACATTTTTATTGAGGAACCAAAGGAGAGAATGCCACGTCCCTGTTCATGGCTTATTCCTGGAGGCAGGCTAATAGAGACAATACAACTCATACAATCATTTGGTATGGGGTGCAATGTTTGCCTTGAATAAACAGAGACAGGTGCACATCTCTCTGAAGCCCCGTTGCACTTGGAGCTATATCAAGTGTCTTTCGCAAAAGGGTTATCAGTTCAATCAGTCAACCCAAAGCATGAAAATATGCATAGGGAGAGGGCAAGGAGAGAATCAGGGGATATAATGGAATTTTAGTTGGTGCAGAGCTTATACAATTCTCTGCGTCTCGCCCTCGTTTAGAACACAACAGCAACTTTCAAGGATTGCTGTCGAAGATGTGCAAACTTTGCCTTGAGTCAATAGTTGAAGTTCCTCTTTTTTTTTAAATTATTTTTTCTATTCTGGAAAAAATATTTATTTGACATACATTTAAAACAGACAAATCAACACACACACACACACACACCCATATATACATTCTACAGCGTATATTGAGCAATGGTTTTTTTTTTTTCTTTATCATTGATGTGATCTGCCTTGTTACAATAACTCCTTCATTCTTTTAATGTTTTAATTTCTCTATATAGTTTATAATTAAATGCACATCTTCTGTCATTTGCATAACTTATCCAAATATCAAATATTACCTTTTCTTTAACCAATCATACCAAATGTTCCATATTTCATAATAGTCACTATCTTGTTTATTTTTTAACAATTTGGTTAGGCTATCCATCTCAGCACATTCATGTATTTTTTTAATTACCATATCCTCTGAAGGAATGAAGGACAGTTTCCAGTTTTGTGCATAGGTTATTCTGGCCGCAGTTATGATGTACAAAATTAAATATTGATATTTTTTCTTCATCTTTAAATCTATCATACTTAGCAGAAAGGTTTTGGGTTCAAGTTTTAAATTTTGTTTTGTTGTATTTAAAATCCAATTTCTAATATTTCTCCAAAACTGCTGAGCACATGGGCAAGTCCACCACCTGTGAAAATATCTTCCTTGTGTGTAGTTACATTTCCAACAGTTGGGTGGTAGGTTGGGGAACATCTTAGCCATCTCACAGGAGGTAGGTGCCAGCGATGAACCATTTTATATAAGTTTTCTTTATATGAGACCGACATGGTTAATTTGTCATTTGTTTGTCAGATGTGTTCTCACTTATCTAATTTAATACCATGACCCACGTTTTTAGCCCAAATTTGGAAATATGAATGTTGTTAAGATTTTCCATCCCACATGAAGGCGTGCCAGCCAAGTTGGAGATGAAAACCTTCTAATACTAATAACCTATTTTCTAATTTAACCCAATCCTTAGGCCAGTTTACTATAGCAGCATCATAATATAATTCAAAATCTGGAAGGCCAAATTCTCCTTTTTTCTTGGCATCCTGTAATAATTTATATTTCACTCTGGGTTTCTTCCTCTGCCATATAAATTTAGATATACACTGTTCAAAAAAACAAAGGGAACACTTAAACAACACAATGTAACTGCAAGTCAATCACACTTCTGTGAAATCAAACTGTCCAGTTAGGTAGCAACACTGATTGACAATCAATTTCACATGGTGTTGTGCAAATGGAATAGACAACAGGTGGAAAGCATAGGCACTTAGCAAGACATCCCCAATAAAGGAGTGGTTCTGCAGTTGGTGACCTCAGACCACTTCTCAGTTCCTATGCTTTCTGGCTGATGGTTTGGTCACTTTTGAATGCTGACGGTACTGTCGCTCTAGTGGTAGCATGAGACAGAGTCTACAGCCCACACAAGTGGCTCAGGTAGTGCAGCTCATCCAGGATGGCACATCAATGCGAGCTGTGGTAAGAAGGTTTGCTGTGTCTGTCAGTGTTCTGTACGTTCATTTACATTCTTGAAACCCCACATTTTGATTGGCCAAGGCGTGGGGTAATCCGATTGGTCTAGCGAGCCGCGCTGATTGGCCCACTGAGAATCTCCTGCGATTGGTGGAAATGAATTGCGGGAGATTCAAAGCGGTGCCATTGGCCGTGGCCGCCACGGCTTGAGAATAAAAAGCTGCTGTTTCTCCCTCGGAGCCAGACCGGTTCCGGGGACCAATAAAAGAGCTGAACTAAGTCACCGACTCCGGGTCTCCTTGCCGCGACGGACACAACACTGGCGACGAGGATGGGATCCCGAGGCTAACCCTATCGAGCACGTGTCCGAAGGAAGCGAGACCGATGAGATAGCCAGCATCGCTCCGCCCGCGCCCTTTAATCCCGCTAGCGAGGACTGGGAATCATACATGGACAGATTCCTCATGTTCCTCGAATGCAGCAACATGAAGGACGCCACCGGGCCGAAGAAACGAGCCGTCTTCCTGACACACTGCAGGCCCGGAGTGTTCAAGATGGCAAAAGCCCTAGCGAAACCCACTGACGTCAAGGAGATGGACTGGGCCAACCTCGAACCATTGCTCCACAACCACTACACCCCCACCGTGCCCACCCTCATCAGGCGGCACGACTTCTACCGGAGGGACCAGAGACCAGCCGAAAACATCAGTGATTTTGTGGCAGAGCTGCAGAACCTAGGGGTCATGTGCGGGTTCTCCGACATGGATGAGGCCCTACGGGACTGTGTCGTGCTAGGACTTCGGGACCCAGTCCTACAGAGTCGGCTGATGGCCAAAGGCGATATCGCCCTCGCCGACGCCATTGCTGAAGCCACCGCAGCCGAGGCAACCCGGAAAACCCCCCAAACTCCTCCAGCAAGCACCGGTCCTTTGCGCCAGGCGACGCCATCTACGCAAAGAACCTAACCGGAGACCCACTGTGGGTACCAGCCACCATAACCTAACTGACAGGTCCCCGCTCGTACCGGCTGCAAACAACCAACGGACGAGCATGGAAATGCCACATCGACCAAATAAGATCGAGAATGGCCATAAGAAACACAACCGACACGCAACCAGACACAGACAAACCCCTTAACACAAGCCAAGAGGGGAGGGAATACCCCAAGAACCAAAACCCAAGAGAAATAAACCAGCCATACTCACCGGCAAGCAGCCAGCCCGAAACTTCACCAGGGAGAAGCAGCCAGGCCAGCTCGACCAGCCCGGAAAGACCAGGAGGGAGTGGCGAAAACCGCAGCTCAACCAGCCCGGGTAGACCGGGAGGGAGCTGTGACAAGCGGCCTGGCAGGGCCTTCCAGACGGTTCCAACGACGAGACCAAGAGAAACAGAGAACCCGACCGAACCAGCCGGGAGCCAACCAACAACTGACCTGCGCAGGTCCAGTAGGCACGTACGGAGCCCTGCCTACTTACGGGACTACGTCATGTAGGACCAAACCAAGAGGGGAGGGATGTACTGTACGTTCATTTACATTCTTGAAACCCTGCGTTTTGATTGGCCAAGGTGCGGGGTAATCCGATTGGTTTAGCGAGCCGCGCTGATTGGCCCGCTGAGAATCTCCCACGATTGGTGGAAACGAATCGCGGGAGATTCAAAGTGGTGTCATTGGCCGCGGCCGCCGCGGCTTGAGAATAAAAAGCTGCTGTTTTTCCCTCGGAGGCAGACCGGTTCCGGGGAGCAATAAAAGAGCTGAACTAAGTCACCGACTCCGGGTCTCCTTGCCGCGACGGACACGACAGTCAGCGTAGTGTCCAGAGCATGGATGCGCTACCAGGAGACAGGCCAGTACATCAGGAGACATGGAGGAGGCTGTAGGAGGGCAACAACCCAGCATCAGGACCGCTACCTTCACCTTTGTGCAAGGAGGGACAGGAGGAGCACTGCCAGAGCCCTGCAAAATGACCTCCAGCTGGCCACAAATGTGCATGTGGTTGCTCAAACGGTCAGAAACAGACTCCATGAGGATGGTGTGAGGGCCCAACATCCACAGATGGGGGTTGTGCTTACAGCCCAACACCATACAGAACGTTTGGCATTTGCCAGAGAACACCAAGATTGGCAAATTCTCCACTGGCGCCCTGTGCTCTTCAGAGATGAAAGCAGATTCACACTGAGCATGTGTGACAGACGTGACAGGGTCTGGAGACGCCGTGGAGAACGTTCTGCTGCCTGCAACATCCTCCAGCATGACCGGTTTGGCAGTGGGTCAGTAATGGTGTGGGGTGGCACTTCTTTAGGGGGCTGCACAGCCCTCCATGGGATCGCCAGAGGTAGCCTGACTGCCACTAGGTACCGAGATGAGATCCTCAGACCATATGCTGGTGCGGTTGGCCCTGGGTTCCTCCTAATGCACGACAATGCTAGACCTCACGTGGCTGGAGTGTGTCAGCAGTTCCTGCAAAATGAAGGCATTGATACTATGGACTGGCCCGCCCGTTCCCCAGACCTGAATCCAATTGAGCACATCTAGGACATCATGTCTCACTCCGTTCACCAATGCCACGTTGCACCACAGACTGTCCAGGAGTTGGGGGATGCTTTAGTTCAGGTGTGGGAGGAGATTCATCAGGAGACCATCCGCCACCTCATCAGAAGCATGCCCAGGCATTGTAGGAAGGTCATACAGGCACGTGGAGGCCACACACTACTGAGCCTCATTTTGACTTCTTGTACGGACATTACATCAAAGTTGGATCAGCCTGTAGTGTTTTCTTCCACTTTAATTTTGAGTGTAACTCCGAATCCAGACCTCCATGGGTTGCTAAATTTGATATCCATTGATCATTTTTCTGTGATTTTGTTGTCAGCACATTCAACTATGTAATGAACGAAGCATTTAATAAGAATATTTCATTTATTCAGATCTAGGATGTTTAATTTTTGTGTTCCTTTTTTTTTTCAGCAGTGTACATTTGTTTAATTCTACAAAAAAAATTCTTTTCCAACTTGGCTGGCACTGTCTGAAACAGGAACAACAGGTTTGGCAAAATATTCACTTTAACTATCAAAATACGTCCCAATAGCGATAACTGCAATTTGGCCCAATTATCTAAATCTTTAATTATTTGGGGAATTTGTTCTCCTAACCAGCACAGCCATGTGGCTTCCCACCCATGGGGAGAGCATTCTCCCAGCAAGCACAGCCATGCAGATTCCCTGTGCTGCCTGGGATGCAGCTGCTGTGGCCAAGTAAGCCAGGCTATCTAAAGGCCAGAGACAGAGGGTTCGTGTGAGTTGCAGGCTTCCTTTCCCAGGCAGACAGATCAGGAGCGCTCAGGTGGGCCCCAGGCTCTGCATCGGAAGGCAGGTAAGCCACAAGCAGAGACTCTTTGGTCAATGTGAGGAGCGCACAATGTGCTGTACCAGAAAGGGGAGGTGTGATTGTGCAGGGCAGGGAGAGCGGGCAGTGTGAGCATGGCAAGTTGTGACTGGGCAGGTTGGGGCAGGGCCAGTGAGAGGTGGGATTTGCCCATTCTCCGAACTACTCAAAATGTCCCTAAGAGATGAATCCTGGCTCCACTGCAGTAACTGCGAGAGGGATCTTGGAGTCCTAGTGGAGAGTTACGTAAATCTGAGCCAGGCATGGGCTGCAGCTGCCAAATAAACCAACACAATCCTAGACTGCATTAACAGAAGGATAGAATCAAGATCATGTGATGTATTATTAGCTCTTTATAAAGCCTTAATAAGACCTCAGTTAGAATATTGCATCCAGTTTCTATGTCTGCCACAATAAAAAAAAAGATCTTGAGACTCTGGAAATAAGAGCAACTAGAATGATCAGGGGGCTGGAAGCTAAAACATCTGAAGAATGATTGCTGGAACTGGGTGTGTCTCAGCATGACAAGGAACAATGGATGGAAACTCATGAAGGAGAGGACCAACCTAGAATTAAGGAGAAATTTCATGAAAACTGGAACAATTAATCAGTGGGATGTCTTGCCTTCAGAAGTTGAGGGTGCTCTATTGCTGGAAGTTTGTCAGAAGAGTTTGGATAACCATTTATCTAACATATTACAGGGCCTCATGCTTGGGCAGCACGTTGGAGTAGAAGTCCTCCAAAATTCCCTTCCCACTACGTTACTTTATTATTGTGAAACTCCTGTTGTTTCCATCCCCAGATTAAATGTACAGATAGTTAAATTCCTTCTTCCCCCTTAATTTGAGGGAGCTTAAGACAAAAGCTAGATCTGTTAAATCAAGGCAAAATTTGAACATATTGGACAGCAATTCTTTGCAATTATCCTAGTGCCTCAAGTGAGGTTGAGATGCAGAGCATTATATGATCTCTCCATCAACTAAAATTTCATTAAATCCCCCAAATTCCTTGTGCATCCAATCACATTTGGCCAATGAAAAAAGATTTCTAATTTTAATTCATAAAAAGAATTCTAATTCACGTATACACTGATTGTGGGTTTTTTAATACTTGAAGGACTGATTGAAATGTATATGCAGTCAAATTCCTTCTTCCCCCTCAGGTTTAATGGAGTTTAAGACTTCAGCTAAAAATTAATCTTGTTGGACTTCCAAAGACAAAAGAGATTAAGAGGGATGTTTACTTATCTTTGCTGATGCAAAACAAACATCGTGCTCTGTGAGAAATTGTTATCCTGTCCACATTGTGTCAATGAACTTAAAGGAATAAGGAATAAGAACATTTGATCCCTGGTTTAAAAAAGGGCACTGTTCTAATACAACCATGATTGTGTTCCGGATAGTATCTTTTGCCACTAACCAAATGGAAATTTTAAATTTAATGTTGGGACATCAGTTAAAGCTTGACAAACTGCAAATTGTCCATTTTCCTCCTGACTCACTTTAGTCATCTTTTGTTGGTCCAGCAGTTGAGTCCATCTCCAAACCACGAGACCCTTGTGTTCTCCCTTCCGGAGTATTGCAATATTTCAGCATATCTTTTATTTCTCAGACCTTGTGTCTCTCCAAGCTCACTGGAACTACATCTATCTGGAGGGAGCAATACAGTGGGGCACCCCATGGCTCCTTCTTAGGCTCTGTACAGTTCAACATTGTCATCAATGATTTGGATGAGGGGATAGATGGGGAACTCATCAAATTTTTTTTTAACTTTATTGTCACAGTAGAACATGTGTACAATGAGATTGGTTGAACCTCCCTTCGTGCATACACACATTGAACACAACCCACATTGAAGACAGGAGTCCCTAACCCAGTCCCAATCTTATTACATTATGTGACCTTGTTGCACGACATGCTGGCCCTGCAAGTCTATCATACTATGTTGACATATCTTCCATTCAGAAGTCTGACAGCCCATGGGTAGAAACTCTTCTTCAACCTGTTGGTGCAGCTGCCTATGCTTCTATATCTCTTACCCGATGGTTGGAGAATGAAGAAGTACTGACCGGAATATGAGTCGTCCCTGAGAATTTTCCTCACTCTTCTAAGGCAGCGAGCACTAGCGAGGTCATCTAGTGGTATCAGGGAACAGGCCACGATGTTTTGTGCTGTGCTCGCCACCTTCTGTAATGTCTTTCTATCCGCGGCTGTCAAGCCAGCCTACCGCACTGTAATGCAATGTGTGAAGATGCTTTCTATTGTGGACCGGTAAAAGGAGGTCATCAGTCATTATTCCACTTTATTCTTTCGCAAAACCCTACGGAAATGGACTTTGTTTTCGGACTGAAATTCCTCCACTTAAAGACTGTTCTTGGGAGAGTTTTTCTCCAGCCTAAGCTAACTTGGACATTGGAGGCAAAGTTGGAGATAATAAAGGGACTCTTCTTGTTTATTTGACTGTCTTGCCCTTGTGCCATGCCCTGGGACATCACAGGTTGGTTCTTCACCTGGCCTGATACGTTTTCCCTTTTGTGGTGGGAGAAAGGAGACCATCCCTCTGACCTACCCTTCTCCCCAAGAGTCTCCCTGTTCTTCTCTCTTAACCCTAGAAATCCAGTCCTGCAAGGACAACATCTTAAAGGTATACTAATCACCTTCTCCCATCCTGGGCTACAAACTGCAGGCTGCAGAGAAGAATGCAAGATGAAAGCTGTTGTGTATGTACCATAGTTAATAAAGTATGAGCTTGAGGTAAAAGTGCAGGGTTCTGGCCCTGCACTTCTGATTGGCTGTTAGGCGGCCAGATCGGATTGGTTAGTTCTTAGGAATCCGATTGGCCCTTAACAGAGGATTATTATTGGTTTAAAGAGCTAGCATTCATAGCTCGCTATTGGACAATTCTCACAAGGGTTGCCTATATAAGGCAGAGTTCACTGTTATTGTTTTGAGAAATCACTATGCAACAAAGAGTTGAAAGTTCACATTCAGAGGCTGTCTCCATTTACTCCGACCCATGTCCAAGTACTTAACACTGGCGACGAGAATGGGATGTGGAGACATCTGAACCAAAGAAGCCAGGAAGCAATACCGAGCATGTGATAAGACGACGCCAACAACGGAACCATGTCTGGCGGCATCGTACCACCCGCTCCGTTTGATCCAAACCAAGAGGATTGGGAATCCTACATGGATCGCTTCCAAATGTTTCTCGAGACGAATAATTTGAAAGACGCTACGCCAGCAAAGAAGCGGGCACTGTTCCTGATGCACTGCGGCCCAGTTGTATTTAAAATGGCTAAAGCACTCGCCAAACCTCGAGAAGTGAAGGCCATGAGCTGGGACGACCTCGAATCCATCCTGAGAGACCATTACGCGCCAACCGTGCCTACACTCGTGAGACGCCATGAGTTTTATCAGAGAAACCAGTGAAAAAGAGAGAGCGTAGCCGATTTCGTGGCGGATCTCCGGAATTTAGGGGGCCTCTGTGGGTTTGCCGATTTAGAAGAAGCACTAAGAGACCGAGTAATTCTGGGATTAGATGCACTAGGTGTGCAAAGCAAGCTGATAGCGAAAGGCGACATCAGCCTTGCTGACGCCATCACCGAAGCCACGGCTGCGGAGGCGACCAAAAAGTCAGCTGCACAATTACGGCGAAGCCACACTCCGGCAACACAATCGACCGGTGAAATCTCACCCAACTCAGAAGGGCAGCTACTAACGATGCACCATGAGGACCTCTCTTCGTCGTCAGACAGCGACGAAGAAGGGGTCCATCGACTGTGGTCCGACCGGGATCCTCGCCCTAAGCCCTTACACCCTTGCACTGGCTGTGGAGCAAACCATGCCAGGTCCGAATGCAAATTCCGCGATGCACTCTGCCATGAGTGCGGGAAACGAGGCCACATCAGCCGGGTCTGCCGCAACTTACCAGGACCCAGCCAGGCCTCAAAAGGGGCCAACTATCGCCAATCGACAGGAAACCGTCCTGTAAGGCGAGAGCCAGTAAACCACTCCTACAGAAATCGAGCTTTGCAAAAAGAAGAGGCTCACCATACTATCACTATAGGTCACGCCTCAGTTTTGGACACTAAGAAAATTCGAGTCACGGTAGCCATCGAGAACCAGCCTTGCCACATGGAGGTCGACTCGGGATCGTCCCTCTCGATGGTGTCTTGGAAGACACTTAAGCAACTTATCCCCACAATCCAACACCAAGATCTCCAATTTCAACGCCTCATCCTCAAGGACTACCAAGGGAATCGAATCCCCGTGGTCGGGTCCTGCTGAGTCTGAGTTTCCTTCAAAAAGCATACAGCATACTTACCTCTAACGGCCTAGTCTATTAGGCCTAGTCTATTAGGCCTCCAATGGTTCGCGCCACTCGGCATCGAAGTGGCCGGTGTGAACTGAGTCGGTGGTTGTGAGTGGGAGGAAGACCTTATTTCTGAGTTCAGCGATGTCTTCGCGGACCGTTTAGGCGAGTATAAGGGGACCGCAATCTCATTTAGTCTAGATCCAAAAGTAGCCCCAATTCGTTTGAAGCCCCGTCGAGTTCCATTCGCTCTTAAAGCTATGATCGACGAACAACTCGACAAGCTAATTGCTCAAGGGGTGTTAAATCCCATTGATCACTCTCCATGGGAAACCCCTATTGTAACACCCATTAAGCCAGACGGGTCAATCCGAATTTGTGGGGACTACCGGGCCACTTTAAACCACACCCTACAGCAAAATGCGTATCCAGTTCCGGTGGTGCAGCACCTCCTCCATTCCTTAGGGGGCGGAAAGGTTTTCACTAAATTAGATTTAGCTCAAGCTTATCAACAACTACCAGTGGATGAAAAGACGGCTCAGGCCCAAACAATTGTAATGCACAGAGGTGCTTTTCAATGTACTCGATTGCAATTTGGGGTTAGTGTGGCCCCGGGGATATTCCAAAGCCTCATGGAAAGGTTGTTACAGGGAATCAAGGGCGTGGTCCCGTATTTTGATGACGTATTAATTGCAGCCCCTACCAAAAAAATCTTGCAGGATCGTTTGAAATGTGTTCTTAAAAAATTCCAAGAGGCAGGACTTAAGGTGAAAAAAAATAAATGTCACTTATATACTGACAGTGTTGAGTTTCTAGGGTATCGGATTGATAGCCAGGGCATTCATCCCACTGAAAGTAAATTAAGGGCGATAAAAAATGCTCCCAGGCCACGTAACAAGGCCGATTTCCAGGCATTCTTAGGCCTCATTAATTTCTATAATGTATTTTTACCGCACAAGGTGACTGTTGCTGAACCGTTACACCGGTTATTAGATAAAAAAGCATTGTGGGTATGGGGTTACTGGGAAGAACAAGCGTTCCAGAATGTTAAAAAATTGCTCACATCTGACTCTGTACTTATGCAGTATAACGAGACTTTACCATTAGTTATAACCTGTGATGCCTCGCCCTTCGGGGTGGGTGCCATTTTGAGTCATGTACTGCGTAATGGGAACGAAGCCCCTGTTGCATACTTTTCGAAGACTCTTTCACAAGCAGAGTAGAACTATGGACAAATTGATAAGAAGTTCTCGCAATCGTTTCAGCTGTAAAGAAATTTCATGAATATGTGTATGGAAGGACATTTACCATTATAACTGACCACAAACCTTTGCTAGGGATAATAGCTGGGGACAAGCCAACCCCCTACATATTATCCCCTAGAATGACCCGATGGTCAGAATTCCTCGCTGCTTATAATTATCGGCTACAATATCGCCCAGGGAAAGCCATTCCCCACGCCGACGCATTAAGCCGCGCACCGCTTCCAGAGACTCTTGACGATCTGGCACCAACGGCAACCACATTGCAGATCGAAACACTCAACTCGCCGCCTATGACCGCCTGAGACATCGCGAGAGAAACCAAACGAGACCACACCCCAGCTCGAGTCCTAGGCTGGGTGGAACGCTGATGGCCATTGGACCAAGTCCCAGATGACTTTGCGCCGTTTAAAGCAAGACAGACTGAACTTTTTTCCCAAAAAGGCTGTGTCATCTGGGGCGATAGAGTCGTTGTCCCAGAACGACTCCGGAAGATGCTGCTACAACTTCTGCACGAGGGCCACCCTGGCATCGTGCGGATGAAAGCGCTTGCACGAAGTTACGCATGGTGGCTGGGCATGGACCGGCAAATCGAGCAGTGGGTCAAAGCGTGTGCCAATTGCCAACAAGCCAGCAACGCCCCACCAAAAGCCATGCCTACTGAATGGGAGACGCCATGTGGACCCTGGTCCAGAATCCACCTGGATTTCGCGGGGCCAACCAAAGGATATACCTTCCTGCTGACAGTCGACGCATACTCCAATTGCTTAGAAATTCATCGCATGACAACCACAACTTCCGAAGCAGTGATCAAGATCCTAAATAGACTCTTTGCAACCCACGGGTTGCCTGATGTCCTGGTGTCCAATAACAGTTTACGGCACTAATGTTCGAGCAGAACCTCGCTGACCGCGGCTTCTGCCATGCACTCACCTCGCCTGGGCACCCTGCGACCAATGGACGAGCGGAACGCATGGTCCAATTTGTTTAAAAGACTTTGCAAAAAATGGACTCTGACAATATCGATGACAAGGTCAACCAAATTCTCTTTTTGCAACACATAACTGCACATAGCGTCACTGGCAGAACTCCCGTGGAACTACTGATGGGACGAACACTCCATTCCCACCTCGACCGGTTGCACCCTGCTTACGAACCGGAAAAGCCAATAGGATCCAGTGGCCGCTATTGCACCTTCCAGGTAGGGGACCACGTTTATGCAGGAAACTTATCGGGCAAGCTGTTATGGATAGAGGCAACGGTAGTACGAGTGACCGGCCCCAAATCCTACGTATTGAAATGCTGTGACAATAGATTATGGAAATGACATATCGACCAATTACGGTCACGACTCACAATGGCCAGTCAACAACTCCCCCATGACCAAACCGAAGGGGGGGAGGTACAGAAGAAGATGACGTTCCAGGGAACCTGCTCGAAGGGAGCGATGAATCAAATGAGACTCAGGAAATGGAGCAGGAAGGAGAATTGTTTGCACCGCAAGAAATTGCACCTGAGCAAGAAGCAGAGCCACTGCCAAACAACAATCTACCCCAACAGGACTGCAATCAACCAGTCCAATAAAAATCCGAAAGAGTTAAAAGATCACCGTCCTATCTAAGGGACTATATAACTACACCGTAATTCAAGAACCAGGGGGAAGGGGTGTTGTGTATGTACCATAGTTAATAAAGTATGAGCTTGAGGTAAAAGTGCAGGGTTCTGGCCCTGCACTTCTGATTGGCTGTTAGGCGGCCAGATCGGATTGGTTAGTTCTTAGGAATCCGATTGGCCCTTAACAGAGGATTATTATTGGTTTAAAGAGCTAGCGTTCATAGCTCGCTGTTGAACAATTCTCACAAAGGTTGCCTATATAAGGCAGAGTTCACTGATATTGTTTTAAGAAGTCACTATGCAATAAAGAGCTGAAAGTTCACATTCAGAGGCTGTCTCCATTTACTCCGACCCATGTCCAAGTACTTAACAAAAGCTATGCTGCTCTCACCTGAATATCTTTGAGGACAGGGCCATCAAATTCGCAGTCCATGGGCTGGATGCATCATCATGCACTGACCAGGCCCATGCCCAGTTGAGCGGAAGGGAAACGGTCCTAATAGCTCACGTGATGCCGCCATGACACCAGGAGTTTGACACCCCTGTTTTGGGAGTATTCAGGGGCACAAAATAAGTAGCAAATCACAATTTTTATTTCTTTTACTAAGATAACAATGATCCAACCAAGTCAAGATGAGAGTATTCAGAAGGAGAGCTCTAAGAATGAAAAGTGAGTCTGGGGGATGCGGTGGTTGAGGTCCTCCTTAATTCTAAGCTGGCACAAACCATTTCAGACATACAAATCTGGTTCTCCAGGATGTTGAAGATCTGCTCAGCACCATCAAATGGGGTTTTCTGAATAGGGGTGTGATGTGGGAGAATAGGTGGGGAACGGTGAGGTGCCTGGTCCAAACAGCACCTTGGTCCATCACCATACATTTGAAGAATATGCAGAAGCATCAGCTAGTGTAAAATGTGGGGGCACAACAGTGGTGGGATTCAAATGTTTTTACTCCTGGGTCTGTGTGTGTGGCTTGGTGAGCATGGCAGGGGAAGGATACTGTAAATTCTCCATTCCCTCCCCACCCCGCTAACCTGCTTTCCAGCTCTGTTCTCCTGTGCAGGGCAACCAAAGAAGACTCAGCCCATCAGCTGGGACTCAATGGGAGGCAGAGAAGAGATGGGGACGAGGCCACTCAGAGGTGGGATTTGCCAATTCTCTGAACTACTCAAAATTTCCACTACCGGTTCTCCAGAACTGGTCAGAAGCTGCTGAATGCCACCTCTGGTGCCCAAGCAACCACGGGGAGCCCTAAAATGGCACACAGTATCCCTCTGATCCAGAAGCTGCATTGGTTACCAGCTTGCTTCTGGGCCCAAGGAACTGATTATGTCCTGTAAAGTCTTTGCTGGCATGGAGTTTGTGTCATTTGTGGGCTGCCTCTTCCTAATTAAATCTGTTCCTCCCATCAGATCCAGCAGAAGAGGCATAATAATAAAAATACTCTTTATAATAATGCAGGCCTGGAAGATTCTCCCTCTTCCCTGGTTCTTTGGGTTTTCTCACAGCATTAAGAAGTTGTTTTTCCCCTGATAAAAGACTTTCTGAGACCCCCCACTTCATTCTCCCACCTCCCCTTTGATATCTGACAAAAGACAATGACCTGATTATGTTTCTAATGGTCAGTGTATATATCTCTGAGGAGAAATTGGAGATTGCCCTGAAATCAGTTTGATTACACATTTTGACTGTCCCTCACTGACAACAACAGCAGCAACACAATATGTTTGTGAAATAAAACTTACTTCACATAGCGATATGTTCATATTTACTCATATTTTCCTAGTGAATTTTAGGAGCGGATTCCTGCATTGCTTGGGGTTAGAAAATAGTTCTCTCTCCATATTTCCAATATTCTTAATTCTGTAAGTGAAGATTGTTATGAACTAATAAAAACGCTTAAATAAAGTTTATCAAAGCTTAAAGAAAAAGCAGGGTTCTAATCCTGCACTTCTGATTGGCCGATAATAGCAATATCGGATTGGTCCGTTCTGGGGCATCTGATTGGCTGTTGATGAGCCACTCTCATTAGTTCAAGGGTTTAATGCTTCCATGTTCTCATTGGTTACTAGATCAGCAGCCTGCCCTATAAAAGGGCTGCTGCTGCCCCAGGTTTTTGCTCTGTTCATGAGGATTAATAAAGAGTTGAAGTTCACTGTTCACTGCCTTGTCTCCGTTCCTTGCACCCATGCGCAGAACTTAACACTGGTGACGAGGATGGGATTCGGAGACATCAGAGCTGACTGAACACTACAGAGCACCAAACAGAGCGCGTGGCTGAAGGCACATCGACAACGGAACCATGTCCAGAGGCTCCATACCACCCGCTCCATTTGACCCGGCACAAGAAGACTGGGACTCTTACATAGATCGCTTCCAGATGTTTCTGGAGACCAACAACTTGAAGGATGCTACTATGGGGAAAAAGCGAGCAGTGTTCCTGACCCATTGCGGGCCTGCCGTCTTTAAGATGGCCAAGGCACTAGCAAAACCGGCTGAGGTGAAAATCATGGACTGGGATGTCCTCGAGCCCCTTCTACGGGCCCACTATGCACCCGCCGCACCAACACTTGTCCAAAGACATAAATTTTACCAGAGAGACCAACGGAAGGGAGAGAATGTTGCAGATTTCATCGCGGATCTCCGGAACCTGGGAGGCCTCTGTGAGTTCGCAGATCTCGAAAAAGCTCTGAGAGACCGAATAGTTCTGGGATTAGGTGACCAGACAGTACAGAGCAAGATCATGGCAAAAGGGGACATCGACCTTGCTGATGTCATCAAAGACGCTACTGCAGCAGAAGCAACCAGGAAGTCGGCCACCCGAATGCGTTGCACCAATGCACTGCTCCATCAACTCGCCAGCGATACCTCACCTCGCCTAGAGAGGCACACAACAGCAACCCACCACGAGGACCTCAAATCGCCATCTGAAAGTGATGAGGAGGTCAACCAGCTCCGGTCTGAATGTGACCAACGCCACCAGCGAAATCGAAGACTATCGCACCAATGCGCGGGTTATGGGGCAAACCACCCGTGATCAGACTGCAAATTCCTCGATGCGCTCTGCCATTTCTGTGGGAAAAGAGGCCACATCGGAAAGCTTTGTAGAAGCAAGCAAGGATCCAGCCCACTTCAGAGGGGAAACAACTACCGCCAGTCCACAGAGAATCGCTCAGTGAGTTGGGAACATTTGAACCGCCAATGGAACAACCACTCCTACAGAAATAAAACACCGGCCATTTTATCGAGAAGAGAAGAGGCACACCAGACAATTACAATCAGTCACGCCTCATTACTAGACGCAAAGAAAATCCGAGTGAAGGTCCCCATCGAAAATCAGCCTTGTGTGATGGAAGTCGACTCAGGATCGTCTCTCTTGATGGTTTCCTGGAAGACTCTTAAACAATTAATCCCTGCCATCCGGCGTCAAGACCTCAGAGCTCAAAGAATCATACTCAAGGATTATCAGGGGAACCGAATCCCGGTTGTTGGATCCAGCCAAGTCCAAGTATCATTCAAAAATCGTACTGCATCATTACCACTGACCGTCGTTGACCGTGACCGGCCTAGCTTGTTAGGCCTTCAATGGTTCACCCCACTCGGGATCGAGGTAGCCAGCATTCACCAAACCAGAAGCAATGACTGGGAGGAGGCCATCGTCCAGGAATTCCAGGACGTTTTCGCAGAAAAACTAGGCGAGTGCAAGGGAACCCCGATATCATTTAACCTTAACCCTGAAGTAGCCCCCATCCGCCTTAAGCCTCGTCGGGTACCTTTTGCCCTTCAACCAAAAATTGACGCACAGCTCGATAAATTAATAGCCCAGGGTGTTTTAGAACCAACTGACCACGCTCATTGGGAAACCCCAATCGTAACACCCATCAAACCGGATGGATCGTTAAGGATTTGTGGGGACTACCGAGCTACCCTTAATCACGCTCTTCAACAAAACGCTGACCCAGTACCGGTGGTACAACACCTTCTCCATTCTCTGGGGGGCGGAAATGTCTTTGCTAAATTGGATTTAGCACAGGCTTACCAACAACTGCCTGTAGATAAAACAACCGCAGAGGCACAGACGATCGTTACGAACCGAGGCGCCTTTAAGTGAAACCGACTCCAATTCGGAGTGAGCGTAGCCCCAGGGATTTTTCAAAGTCTGATGGAGAGACTCTTGCAAGGGATCAAGGGGGTCGTGCCATACTTTGATAACGTTTTAATTGCTGCCCCGAATAGAGAAATACTAGAAAAGCGGCTTAAATTGGTTCTCCAGAAATTTAAAGACTCTGGCCTTAAGGTTAAAAAAAATAAATGTCAACTGTACAGACAAAGTAGAGTTCCTGGGGTACCTAATCGATAAACAGGGCATCCACCCCACTAACAGCAAACTGAGAGCAATCAAAAAACGCCCCAAGACCCAGAAATAGAACTGATCTCCAAGCTTTCCTGGGGCTCATTAACTTTTACAACATCTTTTTGCCCCAGAAAGCGACCGTAGCTGAGCCCCTCCATAGACTTCTCGACAAAAAAGCAACCTGGGTATGGGGACACCGCGAGGAGCACGCATTCCGACAAGTGAAAAACTTACTAACCTCAGATGCTGTTTTAATGCAGTACAACGAGACTCTCCCTTTAACAATTACATGTGACGTGTCACCGTTTGGAGTAGGAGCCATTTTGAGTCATGTGTTATCAAATGGTAGTGAGGCCCCTATTGCCTATTTTTCAAGAACCTTGTCAAAGGCTGAACATAATTATAGCCAGATCGACAAAGAGACTCTTGCTGTTGTATCTGCTGTGAAACAGTTTCATGAATATGTGTACGGACGAGTTTTTACTATTGTTACCAACCACAAACCATTGTTAGGGATTATAGCGGGAGACAAGCCAACCCCCTATATATTGTCACCAAGAATGACTCGCTGGTCAGAGTTTTTAGCTGCGTACAACTATAAATTACAACACCGCCCGGGGAAAGCCATTCCCCACGCTGATGCATTGAGCCGCACCCCACTTCCGGAAACCGTCGATGACCCAGCCCCAACCCTTACGACACTCCAGATTGAAATGCTACAGTCACCACTGCTAACAGCCAGAGACATTGCAATTGAAACAAAATGAGATCCTGTCTTATCGCGAGTTCTTAGCTGGGTCGAAAGAGGATGGCCAATAGAACAAACCTCTGACGATTTCACCCCTTTCAGAAACCGGCAAACAGAACTGTTTTCTCAAAAAGGCTGCATCCTATGGGGAGATAGAGTCATCGTCCCAGAGCGGTTACAACGAGCAGTATTGAAAACATTGCATGACGGTCACCCCGTGACCGTCATATGCGTGCATTGTGCGTATGAAAGCGCTCGCACGAAGCTATGCGTGGTGGCTGGGCATTGACAAACAAATCGAAGCCTGGGTAAAGACTTGCTTAAAGTGCCAAGAAGTCAACAGTGCCCCACCAAGAGCAACTCCAACAGAATGGGAAACCCCCCAGGGGCCGTGGTCCCACATCCATGTTGATTTTGCGGGACCGATTAAAGGACATACATTCCTCCTAACAGTGGATGCATTTTCCAACTGGCTCGAGATTCATGAAATGAAGAATAATACAACGGAGTCCGTCATCTGAAAATTGAACAGGCTATTCGCAGCGCACAGACTGCCAGATGTCCTGGTCTCCGACAACGGACCCCAGTTCACCGCCCTGGCGTTTGAACAATACTGAGCGGATTGGGGCATCTGCCATGTGCTAACTTCGCCAGTTCACCCTGCGGCTAACGGCAGGGCTGAGCGCATGGTACAATTTGTTAAAAAAAACTCTCTATAAAATGGACTATGGGGACATTGATGAAAAAATAAACAGAATACTCCTACTCCAACACATCACTCCGCACAGCGTCACCAACAAGACGCCAGCTGAACTATTGATGGGACGCAAGCTCCGTTCCCACCTCGACCGACTTCACCCTTCCTACAAGGCAGAGAAACCCTGCGGATCCAGTGGGAAATGCTGCGAGTTCAAGGTAGGCGACTTAGTTTTCACTAAAAACCTCTCCGGCGAACCATTATGGATCGAAGCAACCGTAATTCAAACCACCGGGACCAGATCGTACCGTGTGCAAACCTGCGACGGAAAAGTATGGAAACACCATATAGATCAGCTTCGCTCTAGGCTACAACACAGTTCCTGCGACTCCTGGGACTCCCAAACTGAGGGGAGAGGGGATGTCGAAGAAACCGAATTCGAGATGGGGGAGAGCAGAAGCGAAGGAAGTCAGCGAGCAGGCGTGATTAATGAAGAAGAATCAGGGAGGGGTGTGGCCTCACCACAGAGGAATACCTCAACGGAGGCTAACCCGCTAAGATCGGAGGACAACAACAGTGACAGAATTAGCGGCACCGAGTCGTCCAGCGAGAATGAGGAAGCGCTGGTACCAGATATGTCCAAAAACGTCCTACTGAAGCTGGACTGCAGACGGGAACTGGTGGGACAGTGCAAATCTAATTGACAGTTAAAACAACCCACATATCTTAGAGATTACATCACCGCACCCCTCAAACGGAACCCGGGGGGAAGGGGTGTTATGAACTAATAAAAACTTTTAAATAAAGTTTATCAAAGCTTAAAGAAAAAGCAGGGTTCTAATCCTGCACTTCTGATTGGCCGATAATAGCGATATCGGATTGGTCCGTTCTGGGGAATCTGATTGGCTGTTGACGAGCCACTCTCATTGGTTCAAGGGTTTAATGCTTCCATGTTCTCATTGGTTAATAGGTCAGCAGCCTGCCCTATAAAAGGGCTGCTGCTGCCCCAGGTTTTTGCTCTGTTCACGATGATTAATAAAGAGTTGAAGTTCACTGTTCACTGCCTCGTCTCCGTTCCTTGCACCCATGCGCAGAACTTAACAAAGATCTTGATATTTCAGGCCAAATTACAGTTGAATCTCATCTAAGACATTTGTGGAACCACAGAAGGAAATTCAGAAGCTTATTGTATTGTAGTGTATTGTATTGGATAGAAAGATAGATAGATAGGTAGGTAGGTAGGTAGGTAGATAGGAAGATAGGTAGATAATTGGATAGACAGATAATTGACAGATGGAAATGAAAGGAGGAAAGAAGGAAAGGAATGAGGAAGGGAAGGAAAAGGAGGAAAAGAAAGGAGGAAGGGAAGGGAAAGGAGGAAAATAAAGGAAAGGAATGGAAAGGAAGAGAATGGAGGTAAAAAAAGGAGGAAGGAAAGGGAAAGAAGGAATGGAATGGAATGGAATGGAAAGGAAAGGAAAGGAATGGAATGGAAAGGAAAGGAAACTCTTATGTGTTTCAATCATTGACCACCACTGAGCCAACAGATTATGAAGTGAATTTATCCTGCATAGCCCGTTCACATAGTTTGTTCATGAAGCATGGGGATCCAGCTCGTGTCATGTAAAAGAAAATGGATTAATAAAACATAGATATATATATAGAGAGAGAGATATTAAAAATGATGTCGTCTTTCCTCCTGTTTGTGTCTATGTCTGTGTGTGTGTATGTGTATGTGTGTGAGGCATTTCTGTGTGTAGAGACAAGAGGCATTGCAGCTCAGAGAATGTAAGAGACAGAGGAAGAGATTTGGGATAAGCTCTCCCTGGAATCTCCTAGGATATATCCGCTAGGAGGAGGGAAGGAAGGATTCCATCTGGGAGGATCCTCTGTATTGTGAGTCAGCAAATACATAAGTAAGCTCTGGCTGAATTGCTCTTGTCCATCCTTAGTCTTAGCCTGACAACTGAAAGCTCCTCCAGTCATCTTATGTCTGTGTGGCAAAACAATTATACAGGAGGGATAGGTGACAATTCTTCAAAGGATCTTGTCAGATCAAACCCTTCCTTCCCTCCTCCTAGCGGATATATCCTGGCAGATTCCAGGGAGTGGTTATCCCAACTCTCTTCCTCTGTGGAAGCATGGCAGAAAGGTCCAGTCTCCAGGGTTCCACCAGATGAAGCTCCTTAGCAGATTGCACCCACAACAGGCCTCTTCTGTTGGATATGATGGGAGGGACAGATTTCATTGGGAAGGGACATTGATTTAATTGGGAAGAGGCAGTCCCACCAATAACACAAACACAGGAAGCGCATTTGGAAGTTATAGCTGCTGCAGAGTGTGGAAGTGCAGGCAATTTTGCGGGGCCCAAGAATGGTCCGTGTGACCCCACTGCTCCATGAGCTGCATTGGTTACCAGTCTGCTTCTCATTCCAGTTCAAAGTATTGGTGATCCCTTTTCAAGCCCTTCATGGGAAGGCGTCAGGTTACCCACCCCACTGGAATTAGCCCATACCACAGATGCCAGGAGAGGGGGCACCCTGAAGGTCCCGTCGTCTGGCCCAATATTCCAAGTGGTGGAGTCCAGGAGCAAGGGTTTCCCTGCTGTAACGCCTACCCTCCCGAAAACCTTGCTATTCCCAGTGTGAAGTTGGCCTCAACCTTCTATCTTTTCATACGGGCCTAAAGAGGTGGCCTTGCCAGTCTACCTGGAAGCCCCATGGTGGATCAGCTCAATGGAGGAGGTCAATTGAGCAATAACAGATCCACTTCCACCCCACTCCACCACCGCCCTTCAAGTGTCTCTTTGATTTTAATGTTTGAGTTTTAATGTTTATCTTTTAGCGGGAATTTAACTGTAACCAACCCAAAGATACCCTATGGAACGATGGGTAGCCAATAAAATTTATAAATAAATGCTTATAAAATCCTCAACTCAGATCAAAGGTTCGGGATCCTACCTGGATCCTTGAACACGAATGTGACCCACAACAAAGCAAATAGCAAAGCTTTCATCTTGCAATCTGCTCTGCAGCATTCAAAGTGCAGTCCAGGGTGGTAGAAGATATATACCTCTACCCCACCTTGTGGGGGCTGGAGAGCCAGGTTCAAGAGAGAAGATCCAGGTTCAAGAGAGAATAGCGGTGAGTCTCAACATGGCAAATATCAAAACTGGATGTAATATTCTAAGCGAGGTCTTGTTAAGGCTTTAAAAAAGTCTGAATAATACTTCACATGATCCGGATTGTATCCTTCTGTTTATGCAGTCTAGGATTGTGCTGGTTTTTTTGGCAGCTGCAGCACACAGCTGGCTCAGGTTTAGGTAACTGTCCACCTGGACTCCAAGATCCTTCTTACAGTTACTGCAAAGGAGCCAGGATTCACCTAATCTGTATCTGTACATTGGATTTTTGTTGCCTGACTGTAAAACCTTACGTTTTTTCACCACTGAATTGCGCTTTGCTGAATGGGTCCCAGAGTTCCGGTCCATTGAAATTCATCTGGATCTTGAGCCTATCTTCTGGAGTGCTGGCTATTCCTGCCAGCTTAGTGTCATCTGCAAATCTGATGAATTCCCCATCCATCCCCTCATCCAAATCATTGATGAAGATGTTGAATTGTACAGAGCCTAAGAAAGAGCCTTGGATACCCCACTGCATTCCTCCTTCCACATTTTCAATTCCATTGAGCTTGGGGGATCACAAGGTCTGAGAATTAAAAGTGCTGAAATATTGCAGTAGTCTGGAAGGGAGAACACGAGGGTTTCTTGGTTGGGAGATGGACTCAACTGGTGTGCCACCAAATGATAAGTACAGAGAGTCAGGAGGAAAGTGGGGGATTTGCAGTTGGTGAAGCATTATCCAATATCCCAACCTTAAAAGAAAAAGAAAAATATCTGGTGGGTTAGTGGCAAAAGGTACTATCTGGAACACAATCATGGTTGTATTGGAACTGTGCCATTATTTTTTTAACCAGGAGCCAAATGAATGAATGCCAGTTCTTATTCCTTACTCCTGTAAGTTCTCTGTGAGAGACAATGTGGAGAGTATGATAATATTGCAGAATGCACGATGTTTGTTTTGCATGAGCAATGATAGGTAAACATCTCTCTTAATCTCTTTTGACTTTGGAAATCCACCAAGATTAATTTTAAACTGAGGTCTTAAACTCCATCAAAGCTGAGGGGGAAGAAGGAATTTAACTATCTGTACATTTCAATCAGTCAACTGGAAGTATTAAAATACCCACAATCAGTGTATAGTTGGGGGATGTAATGGAATTTTAGTTGATGGAAAGAGCATATAATTCTGTGCATCTCAACCTCACTTGAGGTACCTGGATAATTTGAAAGAATTGTTGTGCAAGATGTGCAAACTTGCATTGATTTAAAAGATACAACTTTTTTCTGAAGCTCCCTCAAACTTGAGGGGTAAGAAGGAATTTAACTATGTGTACATTTAAACTGTGGATGGAAACACCAGGTGTTTCACAACAATAAAATAACATAGTTGGAAGGGAATTTTGGAGGACTTCTACTCCAATGCGCTGCCCAAGCATGAGGCCCTGTAATATTTTAGATAAATGGTGATCCAATCTCTTCTTACAAATTTCCAGGAATAGAGAACCCATAACTTTGGAAGAAAATCCATCCCACTGATTAATTGTTTCAACTCTCAAGAAATTTCTCCTTAGTTCAAGGTTGGTTCTCTCTGTTAAGTTCTGTGCATGGGCGCAAGGAACGGAGACGAGACGGTGAACAGTGAACTTCAACTCTTTATTAATCATTCTGAACAGAGCAAAACCCTAGGGCAGCAGCAGCCCTTTTATAGGCAAGCTGCTGATCTAGTAACCAATAAGAAACGTGGAGCGTTAACCCCTTTAACCAATGAGAGTGGCTTGTTAATAGCCAATCAGATTCTCCTGAACGGACCAATCTGATATCGCTATTATCGGCCAATCAGAAGTGCAGGACTAGAACCCTACTATTTTCTAAAGGTTTTGATAAACTTTATTTAAGCGTTTTATTAGTTCATAACACTCTCCTTAATGAGTTTCCATCCCTTGTTTTTGTCCTGCTTTCTGGTGCTTTGGAGAATAGGTTAACCCTGTCTTCTTTGTTGGAGCCCCTCAAATATTGGAAGACTGCTATCATGTCACCCCTAGACTTTCTTTTCATTAGATTAGACATACGCAGTTCCAGCAATCATTCTTCAGATGTTTTAGCCACCAGTCCCTTGATCATTCTTTTTGCTCTTCTTTCCAGAGTCTCAACATGGCAAATATCAAAACTGGATGTAATATTCTAAGCGAGGTCTTGTTAAGGCTTTAATAAAGTCTGAATAATACTTCACATGATCCGGATTGTATCCTTCTGTTTATGCAGTCTAGGATTGTGCTGGTTTTTTTGGCAGCTGCAGCACACAGCTGGCTCAGGTTTAGGTAACTGTCCACCTGGACTCCAAGATCCTTCTTACAGTTACTGCAAAGGAGCCAGGATTCACCTAATCTGTATCTGTACATTTGATTTTTGTTGCCTGACTGTAAAACCTTACTTTTTTTCACCACTGAATTGCGCTTTGCTGAATGGGTCCCAGAGTTCCGGTCCATTGAAATTCATCTGGATCTTGAGCCTATCTTAGGGAGTGCTGCCTATTCCTGCCAGCTTAGTGTCATCTGCAAATCTGATGAATTCCCCATCCATCCCCTCATCCAAATCATTGATGAAGATGTTGAATTGTACAGAGCCTAAGAAAGAGCCTTGGATACCCCACTGCATTCCTCCCTCCACATTTTCAATTCCATTGAGCTTGGGGGATCACAAGGTCTGAGAATTAAAAGTGCTGAAATATTGCAGTAGTCTGGAAGGGAGAACACGAGGGTTTCTTGGTTGGGAGATGGACTCAACTGGTGTGCCACCAAATGATAAGTACAGAGAGTCAGGAGGAAAGTGGGGGATTTGCAGTTGGTGAAGCATTATCCAATATCCCAACCTTAAAAGAAAAAGAAAAATATCTGGTGGGTTAGTGGCAAAAGGTACTATCTGGAACACAATCATGGTTGTATTGGAACTGTGCCATTATTTTTTTAACCAGGAGCCAAATGAATGAATGCCAGTTCTTATTCCTTATTCCTGTAGGTTCTCTGTGAGAGACAATGTGGAGAGTATGATAATATTGCAGAATGCACGATGTTTGTTTTGCATGAGCAAAGATAGGCAAACATCTCTCTTAATCTCTTTTAACTTTGGAAATCCACCAAGATTAATTTTAAACTGAGGTCTTAAACTCCATCAAAGCTGAGGGGGAAGAAGGAATTTAACTATCTGTACATTTCAATCAGTCAACTGGAAGTATTAAAATACCCACAATCAGTGTATAGTTGGGGGATGTAATGGAATTTTAGTTGATGGAAAGAGCATATAATTCTCTGCATCTCAACCTCACTTGAGGTACCTGGATAATTTGAAAGAATTGTTGTGCAAGATGTGCAAACTTGCATTGATTTAAAAGATACAACTTTTTTCTGAAGCTCCCTCAAACTTGAGGGGTAAGAAGGAATTTAACTATGTGTACATTTAAACTGTGGATGGAAACACCAGGTGTTTCACAACAATAAAATAACATAGTTGGAAGGGAATTTTGGAGGACTTCTACTCCAATGCGCTGCCCAAGCATGAGGCCCTGTAATATTTTAGATAAATGGTGATCCAATCTCTTCTTACAAATTTCCAGGAATAGAGAACCCATAACTTTGGAAGAAAATCCATCCCACTGATTAATTGTTTCAACTCTCAAGAAATTTCTCCTTAGTTCAAGGTTGGTTCTCTCTGTTAAGTTCTGTGCATGGGCGCAAGGAACGGAGACGAGACGGTGAACAGTGAACTTCAACTCTTTATTAATCATTCTGAACAGAGCAAAACCCTAGGGCAGCAGCAGCCCTTTTATAGGCAAGCTGCTGATCTAGTAACCAATAAGAAACGTGGAGCGTTAACCCCTTTAACCAATGAGAGTGGCTTGTTAATAGCCAATCAGATTCTCCTGAACGGACCAATCTGATATCGCTATTATCGGCCAATCAGAAGTGCAGGACTAGAACCCTACTATTTTCTAAAGGTTTTGATAAACTTTATTTAAGCGTTTTATTAGTTCATAACACTCTCCTTAATGAGTTTCCATCCCTTGTTTTTGTCCTGCTTTCTGGTGCTTTGGAGAATAGGTTAACCCTGTCTTCTTTGTTGGAGCCCCTCAAATATTGGAAGACTGCTATCATGTCACCCCTAGACTTTCTTTTCATTAGATTAGACATACCCAGTTCCAGCAATCATTCTTCAGATGTTTTAGCCACCAGTCCCTTGATCATTCTTTTTGCTCTTCTTTCCAGAGTCTCAACATGGCAAATATCAAAACTGGATGTAATATTCTAAGCGAGGTCTTGTTAAGGCTTTAATAAAGTCTGAATAATACTTCACATGATCCGGATTGTATCCTTCTGTTTATGCAGTCTAGGATTGTGCTGGTTTTTTTGGCAGCTGCAGCACACAGCTGGCTCAGGTTTAGGTAACTGTCCACCTGGACTCCAAGATCCTTCTTACAGTTACTGCAAAGGAGCCAGGATTCACCTAATCTGTATCTGTACATTTGATTTTTGTTGCCTGACTGTAAAATCTTGCTTTTTTTCACCACTGAATTGCACTTTGCTGAATGGATCCCAGAATTCAAGTCTATTGAAATTCATCTGGATTTTGAGCCTATCTTCTGGAGTGCTGGCTATTCCTGCCAGCTTAGTGTCATCTGCAAATCTGATGAATTCCCCATCCATCCCCTCATCCAAATCATTGATGAAGATGTTGAATTGTACAGAGCCTAAGAAAGAGCCTTGGATACCCCACTGCATTCCTCCTTCCACATTTTCAATTCCATTGAGCTTGGGGGATCACAAGGTCTGAGAATTAAAAGATTTGCTGAAATATTGCAGTCGTCTGGAAGGGAGAACACGAGGGTTTCTTGGTTGGGAGATGGACTCAACTGGTGTGCCACCAAATGATAAGTACAGAGAGTCAGGAGGAAAGTGGGGGATTTGCAGTTGGTGAAGCATTATCCAATATCCCAACCTTAAAAGAAAAAGAAAAATATCTGGTGGGTTAGTGGCAAAAGGTACTATCTGGAACACAATCATGGTTGTATTGGAACTGTGCCATTATTTTTTTAACCAGGAGCCAAATGAATGAATGCCAGTTCTTATTCCTTATTCCTGTAGGTTCTCTGTGAGAGACAATGTGGAGAGTATGATAATATTGCAGAATGCACGATGTTTGTTTTGCATGAGCAAAGATAGGTAAACATCTCTCTTAATCTCTTTTGACTTTGGAAATCCACCAAGATTAATTTTAAACTGAGGTCTTAAACTCCATCAAAGCTGAGGGGGAAGAAGGAATTTAACTATCTGTACATTTCAATCAGTCAACTGGAAGTATTAAAATACCCAGTGTATTTTATCAGTGTATATGTGGGGGATGTAATGGAATTTTAGTTGATGGAGAGAGCATATAATTCTGTGCATCTCAACCTCACTTGAGGTACCTGGATAATTTTAAAGAATTGTTGTGCAAGATGTGCAAACTTTGCATTGATTTAAAAGATACAGCTTTTTACTGAAGCGCCCTCAAACTTGAGGGGTAAGAAGGAATTTAACTATGTGTACATTTAATCTGTGGATAGAAACACCAGATGTTTCACAATAATAAAATAACATAGTTGGAAGGGAATTTTGGAGGACGGTAATATTTTAGACAAATGGTTATCCAATCTCTTCTTACAAATTTCCAGGAATAGAGAACCCATAACTTTGGAAGAAAATCCATCCCACTGAATAATTGTTTCAACTCTCAAGAAATTTCTCCTTAGTTCAAGGTTGGTTCTCTCTGTTAAGTTCTGTGCATGGGCGCAAGGAACGGAGACGAGACGGTGAACAGTGAACTTCAACTCTTTATTAATCATTCTGAACAGAGCAAAACCCTAGGGCAGCAGCAGCCCTTTTATAGGCAAGCTGCTGATCTAGTAACCAATAAGAAACGTGGAGCGTTAACCCCTTTAACCAATGAGAGTGGCTTGTTAATAGCCAATCAGATTCTCCTGAACGGACCAATCTGATATCGCTATTATCGGCCAATCAGAAGTGCAGGACTAGAACCCTACTATTTTCTAAAGGTTTTGATAAACTTTATTTAAGCGTTTTATTAGTTCATAACACTCTCCTTAATGAGTTTCCATCCGTTGTTTTTTGTCCTGCTTTCTGGTGCTTTGGAGAATAGGTTAACCCTGTCTTCTTTGTTGGAGCCCCTCAAATATTGGAAGACTGCTATCATGTCACCCCTAGACTTTCTTTTCATTAGATTAGACATACCCAGTTCCAGCAATCATTCTTCAGATGTTTTAGCCACCAGTCCCTTGATCATTCTTTTTGCTCTTCTTTCCAGAGTCTCAACATGGCAAATATCAAAACTGGATGTAATATTCTAAGCGAGGTCTTGTTAAGGCTTTAAAAAAGTCTGAATAATACTTCACATGATCCGGATTGTATCCTTCTGTTTATGCAGTCTAGGATTGTGCTGGTTTTTTTGGCAGCTGCAGCACACAGCTGGCTCAGGTTTAGGTAACTGTCCACCTGGACTCCAAGATCCTTCTTACAGTTACTGCAAAGGAGCCAGGATTCACCTAATCTGTATCTGTACATTGGATTTTTGTTGCCTGACTGTAAAACCTTACGTTTTTTCACCACTGAATAGCACTTTGCTGAATGGATCCCAGAATTCAAGTCTATTGAAATTCATCTGGATTTTGAGCCTATCTTCTGGAGTGCTGGCTATTCCTGCCAGCTTAGTGTCATTTGCAAATCTGATGAATTCCCCATCCATCCCCTCATCCAAATCATTGATGAAGATGTTGAATTGTACAGAGCCTAAGAAAGAGCCTTGGATACCCCACTGCATTCCTCCTTCCACATTTTCAATTCCATTGAGCTTGGGGGATCACAAGGTCTGAGAATTAAAAGATTTGCTGAAATATTGCAGTCGTCTGGAAGGGAGAACACGAGGGTTTCTTGGTTGGGAGATGGACTCAACTGGTGTGCCACCAAATGATAAGTACAGAGAGTCAGGAGGAAAGTGGGGGATTTGCAGTTGGTGAAGCATTATCCAATATCCCAACCTTAAAAGAAAAAGAAAAATATCTGCTGGGTTAATGGCAAAAGATACTATCTGGAACACAATCATGGTTGTATTGGAACTGTGCCATTATTTTTTTAACCAGGAGCCAAATGAATGAATGCCAGTTCTTATTCCTTACTCCTGTAAGTTCTCTGTGAGAGACAATGTGGAGAGTATGATAATATTGCAGAATGCACGATGTTTGTTTTGCATGAGCAATGATAGGTAAACATCTCTCTTAATCTCTTTTGACTTTGGAAATCCACCAAGATTAATTTTAAGCTGAGGTCTTAAACTCCATCAAAGCTGAGGGGGAAGAAGGAATTTAACTATCTGTACATTTCAATCAGTCAACTGGAAGTATTAAAATACCCACAATCAGTGTATAGTTGGAGGATGTAATGGAATTTTAGTTGATGGAGAGAGCATATAATTCTGTGCATCTCAACCTCACTTGAGGTACCTGGATAATTTTAAAGAATTGTTGTGCAAGATGTGCAAACTTTGCATTGATTTAAAAGATACAGCTTTTTACTGAAGCGCCCTCAAACTTGAGGGGTAAGAAGGAATTTAACTATGTGTACATTTAATCTGTGGATAGAAACACCAGATGTTTCACAATAAGAAAATAACATAGTTGGAAGGGAATTTTGGAGGACGGTAATATTTTAGACAAATGGTTATCCAATCTCTTCTTACAAATTTCCAGGAATAGAGAACCCATAACTTCGGAAGACAATCCATCCCACTGATTAATTGTTTCAACTCTCAAGAAATTTCTCCTTCGTTCAAGGTTGGTTCTCTCCGTAATGAGTTTCCATCCATTGTTTTTTGTCCTGCTTTCTGGTGCTTTGGAGAATAGGTTAACCCTGTCTTCTTTGTTGGAGCCCCTCAAATATTGGAAGACTGCTATCATGTCACCCCTAGACTTTCTTTTCATTAGATTAGACAGTTCTAGCAATCATTCTTCAGATGTTTTAGAGTCCAATCCCTTGATCATTCTTCTTGCTCTTCTTTCCAGAGTCTCAACATGGCAAATTTAAAAACTGGAGGCCATATTCTAAGCGAGGTCTTATTAAGGCTTTATAAAGTCTGAATAATACTTCACATGATCTGGACCGTATCCTTCTGTTTATGCAGTCTAGGATTGCGTTGGGTTTTTTTAGCAGCTGCAGCAGACAGTTGGCTCAGGTTTAGGGAACTGTCTACTAGGACTCCAAGATCCTTCTTGCAATTACTACAATGGGGCCAGGTTTCACCTAATCTGTATCTGTACATTTAATTTTTGTTGCCTGACTGTAAAATCTTGCTTTTTTTCAACATTGAATTTCATTTTCTTAGATGGGTCCCAGAGTTCAAGTCTGTTGAAATTCATCCAGATCTTGAGCCTATCTTCTGGAGTGCTGGCTATTCCTGCCAGCTTAGTGGTATCTGCAAAGTTGGTTAGTTCCCCTTCTATTCCTTCATGTACATCTAGAGGTGGTATTTGGCCAGTTTAGACTGGTTTGGTGAAACGGTTACAGACATTTTGAGTAGTTCAGAGAACCGGCAGTTACCACCTCTCGCTGGCCCCACCCCGCCTACCCAGTTGCCACTTGACTCGCCCATGCTGTCCACTCTCCCTGTCCTGCAATGTCACCTCCCTGGCATAGCACACTGTGTGGCTCCTAATGTTGACCAGACAGTCTCTGCTCTGCGGCTTGCCTGCTTTCCAACATGGTGCTTATGACCCAACTGAGCTCCCGTAATCCACCTGCCAGGGTAAGTAAGCCTGCAAATCTCACTAGCCCCTCTGTCTCTGGCCTCCAGCTTGTTTGGCTTGCTTCACCACCGCAGCTCCATATGGGCCGTGGAACTCATGGCCTAGCAAGATGCCCCCCCAAGTCCCTGTCTTCCCGGTCTCCAGCTTGCTTTCTTTGTGTTAAGTTTGGAGCATGGGCGCGAATAATGGAGACAAGCCGGTAAAACGGTGAACTTCAAACTCTTTATTTACATGGTGTGACAGCTCAAACTCAATGGCTGCAACAGCCTTCCTTATATAGGCAACTTATTAGATATTCAACCAGTGAAAACTAGGGAGCGCTAGCTCCGTTAACCAATAAGAGAGGCTCGTTAATGGCCAATCAAATTCACCAGAACGGACCAATCTGATATCGCCATTAACAGCCAATCAAAAGTGCAGGGCCAGAACCCCGCACTTGACTTCAAGCTCAGATAACTTTATTAACACATTTATTCATTCACAACCCCCCTTCCCCCAGATTCCATTTATGGGGTGCGGTTACGTAGTCCTTGAGGTAGGACGGTTGCTTTGTTATTCTCGCTGGCTTTCGTTGTGCCCCCGGTATTTGGCTGCACTCTTGATGAAGTAGGGTGTTGTTTGGTGAAGGGGGTGCCTCTGACCCTGAGTTGGAATTTCCATTGTCACCAACATCTTTGGTATCCCCAAGAGGCAAGCTCACTCCCATCCCTGATTCCTCTTCACGTGTTTCCGTTCCGCTATCGTTCCTTTCATTAAAGTTTTCTGCTAATTCGAGTTCATCTTCCTCCGTATCCCCCCCCCTCATTTGGGGCATCAGGGAACTCGGAGATCCCTGATGGCAGCCTTGATCGTAGTTGATCAATATGGCGCTTCCATAGTCTATCATTGCGGCATTGTACGAGGTAGGATCTAGGGCCGGTTATTTGGACCACAGTCGCTTCTACCCACAACGGATTTCCCGACAAATTTTTAGCGAACACCAAGTCGCCTACCTGGAAGGTACGGCATTGCCCGCTGGATCCATGTGGTTTCTCAGGTTCGTAGGAGGGATGTAGGCGGTCGAGGTGGGAGCGGAGCTTCCGCCCCATTAGCAACTCTGCGGGAGTTTTGTTGGTGACGCTGTGTGGAGTGATATGCTGTAAAAAGAGGATCCGGTTTATTTTTTCTTCGATGTTGTCGTAGTCCATTTTTTGTAGCGTTTTCTTGACGAATTGAACCATGCGCTCGGCCCTTCCGTTGGCCGCAGGATGCACAGGTGAAGTCAGCGCATGACGAATACCGCGGTCCACCAGGTACTGTTTTAAAGGACAGCGCGGTAAATTGGGGCCCATTGTCGGATACCAGCACATCTGGTAATCCGTGTGTTGCAAAGAGTCTGTCCAGTTTCTTAATGACCGCTTCGGTGGTTGTGTTCTTCATATGATGGATTTTGAGCCAGTTCGAGTAGGCATCCACTGTTAACAAGAATGTGTGGCCTTTGGTAGGTCCAGCAAAGTCCAGATGGATACGGGACCAGGGTCGCCGCAGTGATTCCCACTCGGTTGGGGTTGCTCTTGGTGGGGCGTTGCTTACTTCCTGGCATTTCTGACAAGCTTTGACCCATGTTTTGATTTGCTTGTCGATGCCTGGCCACCATGCGTAGCTTCGTGCGAGGGCTTTCATGCGCACGATGCCGGGGTGGCCATCGTGCAAGGTTCTCAGGACTGCTCGTTGAAGTCGCTCTGGGACAACGACTCTATCTCCCCAGATACCGCAGCCCTTTTGTGAAAACAGTTCTGTTTGATGACTCTTGAATGGGGCGTAGTCATCAGGTACCTGGTCCAATGGCCATCCACGTTCCACCCAACTGGGGACTCGTGCTAAGGTGGGGTCGCGTTTTGTTTCCATTGCAATATCTCGGGCTGTTAATGGCGTCGCGCGAAACGTCTCGATATGCAACGTTGTCACTGTAGGCGCGGGGTCATCAATAGTCTCTGGAAGCGATGCTCGGCTCAAGGCGTCGGCGTGGGTAATGGCTTTCCCTGGGCGGTGTTGCAGCCGATAATTATAGGCAGCCAAGAATTCTGACCAACGAGTCATTCTGGGAGATAGTATATAGGGGGTCAGTTTATCTCCGGCTATTATTCCCAGCAAAGGTTTGTGGTCAGTCACTATAGTAAAAGCTCGGCCGTAAACGTATTCATGAAATCTTTTGACAGCAGACACAATAGCAAGGGCTTCTTTATCAATCTGACTGTAATTACGTTCTGCTTTTGAAAGCGTCTTTGAGAAATAGGCAACAGGGGCTTCGTTACCATTTGGCAAAATGTGGCTCAAAATGGCGCCTACTCCGAAAGGCGATGCATCACACGTGATCGTTTACAGCAAGGTCTCATTGTACTGCATTAGTACAGCGTCAGAAGTCAATAATTTTTTTACATTTTGAAATGCCTGCTCTTTTCTATGTCCCCATACCCAAATTGCTTTTTTGTCCAATAAACGATGTAGGGATTCAGCTACTGTTGCCTTGTGTGGCAGGAATACGTTATAAAAGTTGATAAGGCCTAGAAACGCCTGGAAGTCGGCCTTATTTCGTGATTTGGGAGCCTTTTTGATTGCCCTCAGTTTGCTATTGGTAGGGTGAATGCCCTGGCTATCAATCAAATACCCCAAGAATTCGACACGATCTGTACACAGTTTACACTTATTTTTCTTTACTTTAAGACCTGCGTCTTTGAATTTCTGGAGGACCATTCTCAGGTGATCCCATAAAATCTTTGGGGTAGGGGCAGCGATTAACACATCATCAAAGTATGGAACAACGCCTTTTATCCCCTGTAAAAGTCTTCCCATCAAGCTCTGGAAGATCCCCGGGGCTACACTCACTCCGAATTGGAGTCGGGTACATTTAAAAGCACCACGGTGCGTCACGATCGTCTGTGCCTGTGCCATTTTTTCATCTCCCGGCAGTTGTTGATATGCCTGAGCTAAGTCTAGTTTAGCGAAGACTTTTCCGCCCCCCAGGTAATGGAGGAGGTGCTGCACCACCGGTACCGGATACGTGTTTTACTGCAGGGCGTGGTTCAGAGTGGCTCGGTAGTCCTCACAAATTCTTATCGATCCATCCGCCTTAATGGGTGTCACGATTGGGGTCTTCCAGGGAGAGTGATCGGTGGGCTCTAACACACCCTGGGCTATTAATTTATCAAGCTGCTCGTCAATCTTTGGTTTAAGGGCGAATGGAACCCGACGAGGCTTAAGGCGGATGGGAGCTACTTTTGGATTAAGATTAAATGATATCGGGGTCCCCTTGTACTTGCCTAATTTTTCTGCGAAGACGTCCTTGAATTCTTGGACGAGGTCCTCCTCCCAGTTGCTGCTGCTGATTCGGTTAATTCCTGCCACTTCAATGCCAAGTGGAGCGAACCATTGGAGGCCTAACAGGCTAGGCCGGTCCTTATCAATCACAGTCAGGGGTAGGTATGCTGTACGGTTCTTGAACGAGACCTGGACTCGACTGGATCCTATGACTGGAATCCAATTCCCCTGATAGTCTTTAAATATAAGTCTTTGGAAACGGAGGTCTTGTCGCCGGACCGTAGGGATGAGCTGCTTGAGGGTCTTCCAGGAAACCATTGAGAGGGACGATCCTGAGTCGACTTCCATCAGGCAGGGCTGGTTTTCGATGGCCACTTTAACTTGGATTTTCTTGGCATCCAAGGAGGAGGCATGACCGATAGTGATAGTTTGGTGAGCCTCTTCTCGCTTCGTGGGGCGGTTTAGGGTTCTGTTTCTGTTGGAGTGGTCAACTGGTTCTCGCCTTACAGGACAGTTTCCTGTCGATTGGTGATAGTTAGCCCCTTTGGAGGGCTGGCTGAATCTTGTAAAACTTCTGCAGACCTGTCCGATATGGCCTCGTTTCCTGCACTCATAGCAGAGTGCATCGCAGAATTTGCATTCAGACCGGGGGTGGCTTGCCCCACAGCCAGCGCAAGGATGTTGGGACTTCTGGTATTGGTCCCGTTCAGACTGTAGTCGATGGACCTCTTCTTTGTCACTGTCTGATGATGAAGAGAGGTCCTCATGGTGGGCCATCAAAAGCTGTCCATCTGCCTTGGGTAAAATGTCGCTGGTCGGTTGGTGAACCGGAGCGCGGTTGCGGCACATTCGAGCAGCCGACTTCCTGGTTGCTTCTGCTGCAGTAGCGTCAGCGATGGCATCTGCAAGGCTGATGTCGCCTTTCGCCATCAGCTTACTCTGCACGTGCGGTGCATCTAGTCCCAGAATTATTCGGTCTCTCAGGGCCTCTTCCAGGTCGGTGAACCCGCAGAGGCCTCCCAGGTTACGGAGATCCACGACGAAATCTGCAATGCTCTCTCCTTTCCGCTGGTCTCTCTGGTAAAATTCATGGCGCCTCACGAGTGTTGGCACGGTTGGTGCATAGTGGGCTCTCAGTAGGGGTTTGAGGACATCTCAGTCCATAGACTTTACTTCTGCCGGTTTCGCTAGTGCCTTAGCCATCTTGAATACGGTTGGCCCACAATGCGTTAGGAATACCGCCCGTTTCTTTCCGGTAGTGGCATCCTTCAAATTGTTGGTTTCCAAGAACATTTGGAAACAATCCATATAGGAGTCCCAGTCTTCTTGCGCTGGGTCGAATGGAGCGGGTGGTATGACGCCGCTGGACATGGTTCTGCCGTTGTGCATTTCTGCCACGTGCTCGGTTATTGTTCTTCGTTGTTCAGTCAGCTCTGACATCTCCAAATCCCATCCTCGTCGCCAGTGTTAAGTTTGGAGCATGGGCGCGAATAATGGAGACAAGCCGATGAAACGGTGAACTTCAAAACTCTTTATTTACATGGTGTGACAGCTCAAACTCAATGGCTGCAACAGCCTTCCTTATATAGGCAACTTATTAGATATTCAACCAATGAAAACTAGGGAGCGCTAGCTCCGTTAACCAATAAGAGAGGCTTGTTAACGGCCAATCAGATTCACCAGAACGGACCAATCTGATATCGCCATTAATGGCCAATCAGAAGTGCAGGACCAGAACCCTGCAATTGACTTCAAGCTCACATAACTTTATTAACACATTTATTCATTCACAACACTTTGCTTCGCTGCAGCAGCTGCATCCCACGCAGCACAGGGAACCTGCATGGTTGTGCTGGCTGGGAGAACTCTCCCTCTGGCTGGGAAGCCACATGGTTGTGCTAGTTAGCAGAACAAATCTTATTTATTTATCTATCTATTTATTTATTTATTTTATTTGTCAATCGCTTACAAGATAATAGGTATAAGTATATACATAGTTATGAATACATGAAATGGGTACATATAAGAAAAATAAAAGAAACAATAGGACAGGGACGGAGGGCACGTTGGTGTACTTATGCACACCCCTTACAGACCTCTTAGGAAAGGGGTGAGGTCAATAGTAGACAGTTTAAGGTTAAAATTTTTGGAGTTTGGGAAAGAAACCAGAGTCAGGTAGAGTATTCCAGACATTGACCACTCTGTTGCTGAAGTCGTATTTCCTGCAATCAAGTTTGGTGTGGTTTCCCTTGAGTTTGTATCTATTGTTTGCTCTTGTGTTGTTATGGTTGAAACTGAAGTATTCATTGACAGATAACACATTGCAATATATGATTTTATATACCATACTTAGATCAGACCAAAGACAGCGTAATTCAAGATTTTCTAAGTCTAGAATTTCAAGTCTGGTGGCGTAAAGTATTCTACAACGAATAGAGGAGTGGAGAACTCTTCTTGTGAAATATTTCTGGACTTTCTCAAGTGTGCTAATATCAGATATGTAATGTGGGTTCCAGACTGATGAGTTGTATTCGAATATTGGTCTAGCAAATGTTTTGTATGCTCTAGTTAGTAGTGTGATATTACCAGAGAAAAAGCTACGTAGGATTAGGTTAACAACTCTTAATGCCTTTTTGGCTATGTAGATACAGTGGGCTCTAGCACTTAGATCACTAGAGGTGAGTATTCCAAGGTCCTTTACAGAGCTTGGATCATCAACAAGATCTTGACTATTCAGCTTGTATTTTATTTTGTGAATTTTTTTTTGCCAGTATGTAAGACAGAGCATTTATTTGTTGAGATTTGAAGTTGCCATTTGTCTGACTATTCTGATGCATAGTCAAGATCTTTTTGAAGGGTAGCAGTATTGTCTGTAGTATTGAAGAACTTTACATCATCAGGGAAAACAACGCAGTTGCTCTTAATATGATCAATTATGTAGAGTATGAAGAGATTTGGTCCTAGAACACTGCCTTGGCCATAGGTTAGGCAAGGAGCTGGTCCTGAAAGATTTTTCAAATATTATAGTTAGAGGTTCGGTTACGGCAGTGGATAGTTTTTTTTAAGAAGTAGGCACATAATCCGTCCAGTCCAATAGAAAGAGATGGTTTTAGAATGCGTAGTGCTTTTTCAACATTGTCTTCTGTAAAATCGATATGTATTAGATCATTGTAGATTTCTGTGGTTCGGTTAGGAAATACTGGCACATAGTCGAGGTCTTTTTGAAGGGTAGCAGTATTGTCTGTGGTGTTGAATAGCTTTACATCGTTAGCGAAGAGAACTCAGTTGCTCTTAATATGATCACAGAGGTCATTTATGTAGACAATGAAGAGAGTTGGTCCTAAAACACTGCCTTGGGGGACACCACTGTTGACAGGTACAGAATTTGATAGGATGCTCCCAATTTTGTCCATTTGTTGTCTGTTTGACAGGAATGCTTTTATCCAGTTATGCAGTTGTCCAGAGATACCATAAGATTTTAGTTTTAGGAGTAGTTTGTCATGTACCACTGAATCAAAGGCTTAACGGAAGTCTATGTAGATTGCATCTATTTTTCTGCCCTGATTGAGTTGTGTAATCCCTATGTTTTTGCAGTGTAAGAGTTGCAGATTACAAGATAGTTTTTTCCTGAAACCAAATTGTTTATTAGAGTAGGTTGTTTGTGTCTAAGTGGAGGATAATGGATTGGTTAATAATTGATTCCATGACTTTACAGGGGATGCATCATAAGGAGATTGCTCTGTAATTTTCAACTAGGCTGGGGTCTCCCTTTTTGAAGATGGGGATGACCGTGGCTTGTGACCATAGTTTTGGCAAGGAGCTGGTCCTGAAAGATTTTTCAAAGATTATGCTTAGGGGTTCGGCTACGGCAGTGGATAGTTTTTTAAGAAGTAGGCACATATTCCGTCCGGTCCAATAGAAAGAGATGGTTTTATATTGCGTAGTGCTTTTTCAACATTGTCTTATGTAAAATCGATATATATTAGATCATTGTAGTTTTCTGTGGTTCAGTTAGGAAATACTGGGCATGATCCATTGCTGTTTACAAATACTGAGCCAAAGAATGTGTTAAAGAGGTTGGCTTTAATGGTGTCATCGTTGCAATCTCTACCATTAGGTCCTATCAGGGATGGGATGGACCTTGAGTCTTTTAGTTTGTTGTTTACAAAATTGTAAAAAGTGCCGGTGGAATTGGTGCGTAGAAGGTTTTCCTTTTGTTTAATATGATAATTGGTGAATTCAGTCTTTTTCTGGTGGCATAAATCATGTGATCAGCAAGCCATGCCCAGCCAGCCAGCCACGTCAGCCAGTCATGTGACCAGCAAGCCACACCCACCCAGTCCCATGATCACCAAGCCACGCCCACCCAGTCATGGGACCAGCAAGCCACACCCCCAAATTAAACCACACCCACAGAAATTTGAATCCCACCCCTGGGTGTGGGGCACCGAGGATGAGTTTGTAGCACCAAGGGGGCGATGGACTGAAAAAGTTTGTAAAGATATTTAGTAAAATTCTAAGGAAAAACAGGAATAAGGACAAATATGTATATAGTTATGTATATATGTAAAGTAATGTAAATAAATGTAATATTGCAATACAATAATAATACAAATAAGTAAGGACTTAGTAAATAAGTTATAAATATATTTGTAGTAAATGAACTTAATTGACACTAATAGATATGTACACTGTTATGATAATGCTGAAAAATGTGAGAACACATTTCTCTTTTATAATTTTTTTTGAAATCTTGAATAATGATATTAATAAAAAAAGACTATTAAAAAAAAGATTGGGACTGGGTTAGGGACTTCTATCCTCACTGTGAGTTGTGTTGGGAGTGTTTGTGTGCACGAAGGGATGCTCAGCCAATATCATTAAACACATGTTGTACTCTGACAATCAAGCCCACTCTGTCCACTCTCCCTGTCCCACACAGTCACTCCTCACCTCCCCGGCATAGCACGCTGTGTGGCTCCTCACGTCGACCAAAAAGTCTCTGCTCTACAGCTTGCCTGCCTTCCAACATGGTACCTGTGGCCCAACTGAACGCCCCTGATCTGCCGGCCTGGGTAAGTAAACCTGCAAGTCACACTAAACCCCTCTGTCTCTGGCCTCCAGCTTGCCTGGCTTGCTCCGCCACAGTGGCTGCATCCCGCACTGTCTGGGAGAACGCTCTCCCCATGGGTGGGAAGCCACATGGCTGTGCTGGCAAGGGGAACAAATTCCCCAAGGATTTCTTTGCCTACCTGATTTCCAGCTCCTTCGCATTTCTCATGTGTAGAGAAACGAAAGTTTGTGGGAGGGCTAAAAAAATCCACTCAATCCATTCCAACTTCTCGCAAAAGAAAAAGATCTCACAAAGTTTAATTGAATTCAAAGATTTTTTCTATTACACAAATACAAGCTGAATAGTCAAGACCTTGTTGATGACACAAACTTTGTCAAGGATCTTGGAGTATTCATCTCTAATGATCTAAGTGCTAGAGCCCCTGTAACTACATAGCCAAAGAGGCATTAAGAGTTGTTAACCTAATCCTGCATAGCTATTTCTCTGGTAATATCGCTCTACTAACTAGAGCATATAAAACATTTGCTAGACCAAGACTTGAATAGAGCTCATCAGTCTGGAACTGGCATCACACATCTGATATTAATACAACTGAGAAAGTCCAGAAATATTTTAGGAAAAGAGTCCTCCACTCCTCTACTCATAGTAGCAGAATGCCTTATGCCACCAGACTTGAAATTTTAGACCTAGACAAACTAGAACTATGCCACCTTCAGTTCGATCTAAGTATAGTACATAAAATCATACATTGCAACATCCTACCTATTAATGAATACTTCAGCTTCAACCAAAATAATACAAGAGCACACAATGGATAGAAACTCAAGGTAAACCGCACCAAACTTGATTGCAGGAAATACGACTTCAGCAACAGAGTGGTCAATGTCTGGAATATTCAACTTGACTCTGTGGTTTCTTCCCCAAACCCCAAAATCTTCAACTTTAGACTGTCTACTATTGACCTCACCCCTTTCCTAAGAGGTCTGTAAGGGGCGTGCATAAGCGCACCAACGTGCCTACCGTCCCTGTCCTATTGTTTCTTTTTTTCTTATTCGTATCCATTTCATGTATTTATAACCATGTTTATACTCTTATCTAATAATTGTTTAAATTAATTAATTAATTAATTAATTAATTAATTAATTAATCAATCAATTAATTAATTAATTAATTAATTTAAGAGCTGACCAACTCCTATGATTGTCAGCCCTGGAAGCCATCTTTTTCTTTGGAGCTTCACAGATGCCACATTTAGTGCCTGGGAAAATGGGAAGGAGGATTTCAAGAGTCGGTGAAAAATTAGCCAAAACAACATTCCTTTCTCTGGGAACCAAAGACACTCAGCCTGCACCTGGATGGGACTGATGGGGTTGTCTCAAGCTGGGACAATGAACTGATTGAGATAAAACCACTATTTCAATACAAACCACTATTTACTGTATTTGCTTATGGGTAATTTCACATAGTCATATTGTGTGCACTCTGACAGGTTGATTGTTCTCACTGTCAGAAAATTTCTCTATATTTCCAGGTAGAATCTCTCTTGGATCAGTTGCCATCCATTATTCCTTGTCTGGCTTTCCAGTGCTTTGAAAATAGGTTGAAACCCCTCCCTCTCTGTGACAACCCCTCAAGTATTGGAAGACTGCTATCATGTCACCCCTAGTCCTTCTCTTCACTGGACTAGCCATGCCCAGTTCCTGTAACCATTCTTCATATGTTTTAGTCTCCAGTCCTCTGATCCTCTTAGTTGCTCTTCTCTGCACTTTTTCTAGAGTCTCAAAATTTTTATTAGTATGGTGACCAAAACTGGACGCAACATTCTAGGTGTGGTTTTACTAAGGGTTCTGAGCCATACATGAAGCAAACTGATGCCCACCATGAAGATGTGGCACGACCACGAATGCGAAGCCAAACAACAGGATCACAGCTCACCAGCTCAAATCCCCCAGCAAATAAGACTAACCTGAGCACAACCAAGCCCCCACCTGAACGGAACACACCCCCAGCCAATCAGAACACAAACCACCCCCCTACCAATCAGAATATCGCCAAACCCCCAACTAATGAGAACACACCCCCAGCCAATCAGAAAACAATCAAGCCCCCCACCCAATCAAGAAAACCCGAATAACCAAAGATCCACATACAAATACCCACAAAAAGCTCAGAACATGTGCGTGTGTATATGTGTGTATATTCCAATATATATTCCTAAATTTCAATATTTTTCTAGTCATTATATTGATACTTTTGTCTGTCCTGTTTCAATTTCATATTTTCTTTTCTCATTAAATTTTTTTCCTGTAGTTACTAATGAGAGTATGACACCTTTGTATCTTTTAATTGTTATCCATTCAACTCTTATTGAACTTCAATTTATGCTTTACAATTATATCATTCAATATAACACATAACTTCCATATATATATACATAGTTCTTTCTTAAGTTTTCATGGGTATTTATATGTATGGTATTCATCTTTGTTTGGGTATTTTCCCACATCGTTATAGTTGTGCTTTTAAAGTTGTAGCAACGTTTCGGCTGATGAGATTCTGCAGAAACGTTGCTACAACTTTAAAAGCACAACTATATTGACATGGGAAAATCCCCAAACAAAGCTGAATACCATACATGTAAATACCTGCAAAAACTTAAGAAAACAAATGTCAGACCTCTACGTGGAGGAAATAAACAGCCAGACCAAAACTTACCAGAAGCTGGAAGTTAAAAGAGCAGCAACACTATGTGACCTCAAATTTCTATGCAGCTGCAGAAACAACAATGCTTCAACGACCTGCTTCAAATTAACATTTCATCATAATACAATACAATACAATCAATACAATCAATACAATCAATACAATACAATACAATACAATACAATACAATACAATACAATACAATACAAATACAAATACAAATACAAATACAAATACAAATACAAATACAATACAATACAATACAATACAATACAATACAATACAATACAATACAAATACAAATACAATACAATACAATACAATACAATACAATACAATACAATACAATACAATACAAATACAAATACAAATACAAATACAATACAATACAATACAATACAATACAATACAATACAATACAAATACAAATACAAATACAATACAATACAATACAATACAATACAATACAATACAATACAATACAATACAATACAAATACAAATACAAATACAAATACAAATACAAATACAATACAATACAATACAATACAATACAATACAATACAATACAATACAATACAATACAATACAATACAATCCTCCAACTGTTTTCTCAAAGGTTTTTTTTTTCAGGAGGCAACTGGACTTTCTGGCTTTTCTTTGAAGATGTTTTGCTTCTGATCCAAGGAGCTTCTTCAGCTCTGACTGGATGGTGGGTAATAAAAATACTACAACCTTTAATGCCAGAGTAGCTTCCGGTTTGGAAGTGTAGTTTGCATCCATTTAGAGAGTCGGTGAGGCAACCTGGAGGTTTGTCTGTGTCCTTGGGTCACCTGAGTGCTCCTTGTCTTTACTAGACTAGCCAAGCCCAGTTCCTGCATCCGTTCCTTGTATGTTTTAGCCTTCAGCCCCCTCATCATCCTGGTTGCTCTTCTCTGTACTATTTCTAGAGTCTCAACATCTTTTTTATAATGTGGTGACCAAAATTGGATACAGTACACTTGGTGTGGTCTTACGAAGGCTTTATAGAGTGTTATTAGTACTTCCCCTGATCTTGACTGTATCCCTCTGTAAATACAACTTAGGATTGCATTAGCTTTTTTGGCTGCTGCTGCACACTGCTGGCTCATGTTTAGCTGGTTGTCCACTAAGACTCCAAGATCCCTCTCACAGTTACTGCCTGGTTTCATCCAGTCTATATGTGTACTTTTGGTTTTTCTTGCCTAAGTGTAGGGCTTTACTTTTCTCTATATTGAATTACATTTTATTAGATACGGCCCAGGGTTCTAGTCTGTCAAGATCCATTTGGATCTTGAGCCTATCTTCTTGGGTGTTAGCTATTCCTGCCAGCTTAGTATCACCTGCAAATTTGGTAAGTTCCCCTTCTATTCCCTTATCTAAGTCATTAATGAAAATATGGAAAAGTCCTGGGCCCAAGACGGAACCTTGTGGCACCCCACTGCTTACTTCCCTCCATGTAGACTTAGACCCATTAAGGACTACTTGTTGAGTACAGTTTGCCAGCCAGTTGCGAGTCCATCTAGTTGTGGTGCTATCTATTCCATTTTTTTCTAGCTTACTAAGAAGTAGGTTGTGGTCTACTTTATCGAATGCCTTGCTGAAATCTAAATATATTATGTCCACAGTATTTTGCTGTTCTACTAATTTAGTCACTGTGTTGAAGAATGAAATAAGATTTGGCATGATCTCTTCTTAACAAACCCGTGCTGACTGCTAGTTATTACTTTACTTGTTTCTAGATGTTGGCAGATCTGTTTTTTTATTATCTTTTCAAGTATCTTCCCTGGTATTGATGTTAGGCCGATTGGTCTATAGTTTCCTGGGTTTGTTTTTTCCTCCTTTTTTGAAGATGGGAACCACATCAACTCTTTTCCAGTCCTCTGGTAGTTCCCTGGTGCTCCAGGATTTTTGAAAGATATGGTGCAGCGGTTCTGAGATTACCTCTGCCAGCTCCTTTAAAACTCTATGATGTAATCCATCAGGCCCCGGTGATTTGTTTTCATAAGATCAGACAGGTGTTCTCTTACTATTTTTTTTTGCTTATTTTAACTTTTATTTCTGGTCTGTCTTTTACAGTTATGTTTTTGGTGGGTTGAGCTATAGTTTCTTTTTGCGTGAAGACAGATGCAAAGAATGAGTTAAGCAGTTCTGCTATCTCTCTGTTGCCTGTTATTTCTTTGCCATATTCTCTCTTTAGTGGACCGACTGTTTCCTTGATTTTTTTTCTTGTTATTTATATGTTGGAAGAAACTTCTTTTATTATCTTTGACTTTTGTTGCAAGTCTTTGTTTGTTCTGAGCCTTTGCTATCCTGACTTCGTCTTTGCAGATTCTGGCTATCTGCTGATATTCTGCCTTAGTTGTATATCCTTCTTTCCATTTTTTGTACTTGTCCTTTTTTTCTTTCAATTTGCCACAGAGATCTTTGTGCAGCCAAGCTGGTTTCTTCTTAGATTTCTTGTTTTTCTTTCTCAGTGGTATTGTGCTGGTCTGGGCTTCTATGATCATACTTTTCAGAGTTTCCCAAGATTCTTGAGTTGTTTTCCCCTTTAGGATTTTCATCCATGGAATCTTTCCCAAGTTCTCTCTGACTTTATTGATATCAGCTCTGTTAAAATCCAAGACTATGGTGTCATTATGGTCTGTTGCTTGTGTTTGTGTTTTGTTGAATTCTAGTATGACATGGTCACTCTCATCCAAGTTTCCTGCAGTTTCAACTCCCTCTATCACTTCTTCTCAGGTTGTAAGAATTACATCCAGTATGGCTGTCCCATACTGTCCCTCCAGTATGGCTTGAGTTTTGCTGTGTTGCGTGGGATGCATCTGCTGTGGTGAGGCAACCCAGCCATGCTTAAGGCCAGAGATGGAGGGATTAGAGCGACTTGCGTGCTTACTTACGCAGGCAGGCAGATCAGGGGTGCTCAGTTGGGCCATGGGCACCAAGTCAGAAGGCAGGCAAGCCATAGAGCAGAGACTGTTTGGTTAATGCAAGGAGCCACACAGTGTGCTATGCCGGGAAGGTGAGGAGTGACTGTGTGGGGCAGGCTCAGCGAGCGGGGTGGGCTGGGCAAGTGGTGACTGGGAAGGCAGGGACGGGCCGAGCGAGAGTGGTATTTGTCGGTTCTCTTAACTACTCAAAATGTCCATAAACGTTTTGCTAAACAGGTCTGAATGGGCCAAATGCCACCTCTGGACTTACATGAAGAAGGAATAGAAGGGGAACTCATCAAATATGCAGACGACACTAAGCTGTCAGGAATAGCCAGCACTCCAGAATTACAGTCAGACAAGCAAAATCAAATGTACAGATACAGATTAGGTGAAACCAGGCTCGGTTGAAGTAACTGCGAGAGGGATCTTGGAGTCCTACTGGACAGTTGCCTAAACTTGAGACAGCCGTGCCAAAAAACCCAACACAATCTTAGACTGCATTAACAGAGGGATAGAATCAAAATCATGTCAGGTATTATTAAGAATTTATAAAGCCTTAATAAGACCTTGCTTAGAATATTGCATCCAGTTTTTATATTTGCCACAATTTTTAAAAAAGACGTTGAGACTCTGGAAAGAAGAGCAACAAAAATGATCGGGGGCTGGAGGCTAAAACACCTGAAGAATGATTGCTGGAACTGGATATGTCTAACTTACTGAAAAGAAGGAGTAGGGGTGACATGATAGCAGTCTTCCAATATTTGAGGGGTTCCAATAAAGAAGACAGGGATCACCTATTCTCCAAAGCACCAGAAAGCAGGAGAGAACCCAACTAGAACTAAGGAGAAATTTCTTGACAGTTGGAACAATGAATCAGTGGGATTGTTTACCTTCACAAATTGTCGGTGCTCCAACACTGGAAGTTTTTAAAAATATGTTGGATAACTGTTTATGTAAAATATTACAGGGCCTCGTGCTTGGGAAGGGAGTTGGAGTAGAAGTCCTCCAAAATTCTCTTCCAACTATGTTATTTTCTTATTGTGAAACACCTGGTGTTTCCATCCCCAGATTAAATGTACGGATAGTTAAGTTCTTACTTCCCCCTCAGGTTTGAGGAAGCTTAAAACAAAAGCTATATCTGTTAAATCAAGTCAAAGTTTGAACATCTTGGACAGCAATTCTTTATAATTATCCTAGTGCCCCAAGTGAGGTTGAGATGGACAGAATTATATGTTCTCTCCATCAAATAAAATTCAATAAAAAGTCAGTAAAAAAAGGAATTCTAATTCATAAAAAGAATTCTAATTCACATATACACTGATCATGGGTATTTTGATACTTCAAGTTGACTGATTGAAATGCACAGATAGTTAAATTCCTTCTTCCCCGTCAGTTTTGATGGAGCTTAAGACCTCAGCTTAAAATTAATCTTGTTGGATTTCCAAAGACAAAAGAGCTTCAGAGAGATATTTACCTATCTTTGGTTATGCAAAACAAACATCGTGCACTGTTCAAAATTATTATACTGTCCACATTATCTCTCTCAATGAACTTAAAGGAATAAATGATGAACAGAGACGTGGCATTCATTCATTTGGCTCCTCGTTAAAGAAATGGCTCAGCTCCAATACAACCTTGATTGTGTTCCAGATAGTACCTTTTGCCACTAACCCACTAGATATTTTTAATTTTTTTAAGGTTAGGATATCGTATAATGCTTCACAGATTGCAAATCCTCCATTTTCCTCCTGAATCACTTTAGTCATCATTTGGTGGTACACCAGTTGAGTCGGTCTCCAAACTAGGAGACCCTTGTGTTCTCCCTTCCAGACTACTGCAATATGTCAGCAAATCTTTTGATTCTCAGACCTTCTGTCTCTCCAAGCTCAGTGGAACTGCATGTATGTGTTCCAATGCAATCCCAATGCAATCATGATTGTATTGCGGATAGTACCTTTTGCCACTAACCCACTAGATATTTTTAATTTTTTTAAAGTTTGGGATATTGCATAATGCTTCACAAACTGCAAATCTTCCATTTTCCCCCTTCCCGTTCTTCTCTAGAGCAAACAAAAGAAGCAACGATTGAGCAGAGAGCTCTTCCTGTGCTTTCTTTCCCCTCCTTTCCATTTTACTTGTGATCCACATAGTTAGAAAACTCGAGCTATGTCTGCCACCAGGAACCTCAAGCCCAGTAAAGATCAAGAACCGTTATTAGGGATATACACCCTAGCAGAATCTGCACGGCAGTCAGGCAGGCAGGCAGGCAAATATGTGAGATAAACGTGTTTGTAGCTTACACTCAGTAAAACAGATACACTGTGCTAGTTAAATAGTTTATTCCAGTAAGAGTTTTAGCATAGTCAAACAGTCCATATATCAGTCACTAGTTCAGTCCGTCCAGGGATTACTCAGTTGCAAAGTTCAGTGTCGAAAAAGAGGTCAGTAAACTTACAAATATCAGTCAAGTAATAAATCTTCTCACAGTAGAGATATGAAGAAGATCAAACCTCCTTTCTTCCTTTAGCAGCAGGGAACACGCAGTTAGCAAGCAAGCAATTCAGTAAGCCAGGAATACAGTAAGCTCTCTTGCTCCCTCTTATGGCAGTTTTACAGCCGCACCCAAAACGACATGCTTTGCATTTAAAGTGACACACACTTTAACTTACAATCATAGTTTATATGTATTATTTTACCCAAACTAAATTAGGTAACCTTGTTATTCCTAACAACATTCATCTCCAATGTGCATGGTGGGCGGTGGCCTGATAAAGGCACTGAAGGGTTTAGAGAAGCCATCTGAGAATGAAGCTTTGGCCGCTGCTATGGCGATGGTGATGGTGAAGGAGATGCATGCAGGAAAAGATCCACTTTCCTCTCAGCCCCGCCAACCCCGCTTTCTTCCTTCCTAGCCAGACACATGGCTCCTTCTCCCCGGAATGACCCCAGCCAGGAATTTGGAGATCCCAAGCTAGAGGCACTTATCACTCCATTACGCAGCGCTAGGGATTTGAGTGTCTTAGCCAATGAGCCACCATGTCCCTTTGTTAACCCTGATGTAGACTAAAGGTATCACAAGATCCAAACATCAGGATAGACAAGGAAGATAAATAGAGAGATGCTGAAAGAAAAGATTTTCTTACCGATGACTTTAAAACCAGAAATTCCTCAAACCTGTGAGGGTCCTGGCCAGAATAGTCTTGTCACCCATAAAATCCTCTTTGTCCTCTTTGAAAAAAAATTACCAGTCTACATGGGCAGATTACCTATCTAGAATCTCTAATCTGTGCTCTCCAAGCAGAAATTAGATGCCCAATCCAGTGATCTATTGAGCTGGCGTGCTACCAGTCCCACTACCACAAATGTCCTACAGGAAAAAGGCAGTAGGGACAACCGTGGGATCTGGCAGGGTGAGAGCTATGGACCATAAACACAAAGCTTTTGCTGTGTCCCAGCATAACAGATACAGTGCCCTTACTGACCTTAATAGGGACACTAAAGTGACAGGTCAAGATAGTTGTGATAATGATAACTCAAGTAAGCCGGGGATTGTGGTCCTAGAAGAAGAGCTTACTTTGGAAAGGAGAAAGTTTGAATCAGGTATTAGTCAGACAAGAAGGCACTAGTCAGAAAGAAGAGCAAGGCATCCAAAAAGGGAAGACACCTTCTGGTTGGGGACTCATTTGTAAGGGATGTAAATTTAGGAAAGAATACTGAGGTTTTGAAAGAGGCCAGGTGTCTACCAGGTGCTACTGCCAGCAGAGACAAGAAGCGTATTCTTAAGATAATCAATAATGCCAGCAAGGACTGTGATGTTTGTTGTGTATGTAATATAACTAAATAAAGTATAAGCTTGGAGTCAAGTGCAGGGTTCTGGCCCTGCACTTCTCATTGGCTGTTAAGCGGCTGGACCAGATTGGCCCATTCTGGGGAATCCAATTGGCCCTTAATGGAAATGTCTTATTGGTTCAAGAGCTAATGTTCCTAGCTTGTTATTGGGTAATCGTTACAAGGTTTGCCTATATAAGGCAGGTTCTACTACTGTTCAGTTGAGCAAGTATAATGTAAATAAAGAGCTGAAGTTCACCATTCAGAAACTTGTCTCCATTCTTTCTCGCCCATGCTCAAAACTTGACACTGGCGACGAGGATGGGATATGCAGACAACTGAACCAAGGGAACCCAGAAGCAATACTGAGCACGTGACAGACGGCGCCAACAACGGAACCATGTCCAGCGGCCTCGTACCACCCGCTCCGTTCGATCCGACCCAAGAGGACTGGGAGTCCTACATGGATCGCTTCCAAATGTTTCTTGAGACGAACAATTTGAAGGACGCCACACCAGGAAAGAAATGGGCGGTGTTCCTGACGCATTGCGGTCCAACTGTATTTAAGATGGCTAAAGCACTAGCCAAACCCCGAGAAGTGAAGGCCATGGATTGGGATGACCTCGAACCTATCCTGCGAGCCCACTACGCTTCTACCGTGCCTACACTCGTGAGATACCATGAGTTTTATCAAAGAAACTAGCGAAAGGGAGAAAGCGTGGCCGACTTCATAGCAGACCTCCGTAACTTGGGAGGTCTCTGCGGATTCACCGACCTCGAAGAAGCATTAAGAGATCGCATAGTCCTGGGACTAGGTGCTCTGGGCGTCCAAAGCAAGCTGATGGCAAAAGGCAACATCAGCCTTGCTGACGCCATTGCCAATGCTACCGTGGTAGAGGCAACCAAGAAGTCAGCTGCACAATTACGCCAAAACTGCGCTCCGGTACCACCACTGGCCAGCGAAATCTCACCTAGTGCAGAGGGACAGCTCGTGATGACACACCACGAGGACCTCTCTTCATCATCAGAAAGTGATGAAGAAGGGGTCCATCGACTGCAGTCCAATCGAGACCACTACCTGAAGCCTGTACGCCCTTGTGCTGGATGTGGAGCCAACCATGCCAGGTCTGAATGCAAGTTCCGCGACGCACTCTGCCATGAGTGCGGGAGACGAGGCCACATCAGACGGGTCTGCCGCAGTTTGCCAGGACCCAGCCAGGCCTCAAAAGGCACCAACTATCGCCAATCGATAGGAAACCGTTCTATAAGGCGAGCGCCAGCAAACCAATCCTACAGAAATCGGCCGTTGCAGCATGAAGAGGCTGACCATACTGTCACTATCGGTCACGCCTCAACCCTGGACACTAAGAAAATCCGAGTAACAGTAGCCATCGAAAATCAGCCTTGCCACATGGAGGTCTATTCAGGATCGTCTCTCTCGATGGTGTCGTGGAGAACACTCAAGCAACTCATCCCCACAATTCAACGCCAAGACCTCCGGTTCCAACGCCTCATCCTCAAGGACTACCAGGGGAATCGAATCCCCATCGTCGGGTCCTGCCGAGTCCGAGTTTCCTTCAAGAAGCACACAGCGTACTTACCATTGACAGTCATCGATAGTGATAGGCCTAGCTTGCTGGGCCTGCAATGGTTCGTGCCACTCGGCATTGAAGTGGCTGGTGTAAACCGAGTCGATGGCTGTGACTGGGAGGAAGACCTTATCTCTGAGTTCAGGGACGTCTTCGCAGACAGTTTAGGCGAGTACAAGGGGACCCCGATCTCATTTAGCTTAGATCCCAAGGTAGCTCCCATTCGCTTAAAGCCCTGTCGAGTCCCGTTTGCCTTAAAGGCTAAAATAGATGAGCAACTCGACAAACTGATAGCTCAGGGGGTGTTGGAGCCCATCGATCACTCCCCTTGGGAAACCCCTATTGTAACACCCATTAAGCCAGACAGGTCAAACCGAATTTGTGGGGACCACCGGGCCACCTTGAACCACGCCCTCCAGCAAAACGCGTATCCAGTTCTGGTGGTGCAGCACCTCCTCCATTCCCTGGAGGGGCGAGAAAGTTTTCGCTAAATTGGATTTAGCTCAGGCATATCAACAATTGCCAGTAGATGAAAAAACGGCACAGGCCCAAACTATTGTGACGCACCGGGTTGCCTTTAAATGTACCCGGTTGCAATTCGGAGTTAGTGTCACCCCAGGGATATTTCAGAGCCTTATGGAAAGGCTATTACAAGGAATTAAGGGCGTGGTCCCTTATTTTGACGATGTATTAATTGTAGCCCCAACAAAAAAAATCTTACAGGACCGGTTAAAATTAGTCCTAAGAAAATTCCAAGAAGCCGGTCTTAAGGTTAAGAAAAATAAATGTAAATTATGCACTGACAGTGTTGAGTTTTTAGGGTACCTGATTGATAGCCAGGGCATTCACCCTACCATAGGTAAATTAAAAGCGATCAAAAACGCTCCCAGGCCACGAAGCAAGGCTGATCTCCAGGCCTTCCTAGGCCTCATCAACTTCTATAATGTGTTTTTACCGCACAAAACAACTGTCGCTGAGCCGCTACACCGATTATTAGATAAAAGGGCAATTTGGTTATGGGGTTACCGTGAAGAACAGGCGTTTAGAAATGTTAAAAAACTGCTTACTTCTGACTTTGTACTCATGCAGTATAACGAGACTTTGCCGTTAGTTATAACCTGTGATGCATCGCCTTTTGGGGTAGGTGCCATTTTCAGCCATGTACTGCCTAACGGGAACGAAGCCCCTGTTGCATATTTTTCAAAGACTCTTTCCAAGACTAAGCGAAACTATAGACAAATTGATAAAGAGGCCCTTGCAATCGTCTCAGCTGTGAAAAGATTTCACGAATACGTGTATGGCAGGCCTTTTACTATTGTAACTGACCACAAACCGCTGCTAGGGATAATAGCCGGAGATAAGCTGACTCCCTACATATTATCCCCTAGAATGACCCGATGGTCAGAATTCTTAGCTGCTTATAATTATCGGTTGCAATATCGGCCGGGGAAAGCCATTCCCCATGCCGACGCATTGAGCCGAGCACCGCTTCCAGAAACTCTCGACGATCCGGCACCAACGGTAACCTCGTTGCAAATCGAGGCGCTCAACTCGCCGCCACTGACTGCTCGAGACATCGTGAGAGAAACCAAACGCGACCACACCCTAGCACGAGTCCTGGGCTGGGTAGAACGCAGATGGCCATTGGACCAATTGCCTGAGGACTTCACACCATTCAAGTCTCGGCAGACCGAGCTCTTCTCCCAAAAAGGCTGTGTCATCTGGGGCGATAGAGTCGTTATCCCAGAACGGCTCCAAAAGACACTGCTAAGAACCTTGCACGATGGCCACCCTGGCATCGTGCGAATGAAAGCCCTTGCACGAAGCTACGCATGATGGCCGGGCATTGACAAGCAAATCGAACATTGGGTTAAAGCTTGTCCCAAATGCCAAGAAGTCAGCAATGCCCCTCCAAAAGCCATGCCTATGGAATGGGAGACACCACGTGGACCCTGGTCCCGAATTCACCTGGACTTCGCGGGGCCAACCAAGGGCCACACCTTCCTGCTTACCGTCGATGCCTACTCGAATTGGCTCGAGATTCATCGCATGACTACTACAACCTCCAAGGCAGTCATCAAGATTTTAAACAGACTCTTTCCAACCCACGGATTACCAGACGTCCTGGTATCCGATAACGGCCCACAATTTACGGCACTCACGTTCGAGCAGTACCTCACTGACCGCAGCATCCGCCATGCGCTCACCTCACCTGAGCACCCTGCGACTAATGGCCGAGCAGAATGCATGGTCCAATTTGTAAAGAAAACCTTGCAAAAAGTAAACTATGATAACATTGACGACAAAGTCAATCAAATCCTCTTCTTGCAACACATCACCCCACATAGCGTCACCAACAAGACGCCCGCTGAAATGTTAATGGGACGAAAGCTCCGCTCCCACCTCGACCAGTTGCACCCTGCTTATGAACCAGAGAAACCATTAGGATCTAGCGGTCGCTGTCGCACCTTCCAGGTAAGAGACCTGGTGTATGCAAAAAACTTATCGGGCGACCCGTTGTGGGTGGAAGCAACGGTAGTACGTGTAACCAGCCCCAGATCCTACCTTGTGCAATGCCGTGACAATAAACCCTGGAAACGGCATATCGACCAGTTACGGTCGCGCCTTGCAGCTGCCAGTCCACAATTCCCCTATGACCAAACTGAGGGGGGGGGAGGTACGGAAGAAGATGAAGCCCTAGGAAACCCGTTCGAAGGGAACGACGACCTAACAGAAGCCCAGGCTGTGGAGTCGGAGGGAGAAACGTTTGCACCTCAAGAAAGTGCAGAAAACAGGGGCAACAACGCAGAAGCAAACTCTGAACCAGAGGCAGCCCCGCTACCAAACAGCAATCTGCCTCAGCAGGATTGCAACCAACCAATACAGCGAAAGTCAAAAAGACTTAAAAAACAACCGTCCTGTTTAAAGGACTACGTAACTGCGCCCTGAACTAATAAGCCAGGGGGAAGGGGTGTTGTGTATGTAATATAACTAAATAAAGTATAAGCTTGGAGTCAAGTGCAGGGTTCTGGCCCTGCACTTCTCATTGGTTGTTAAGCGGCCGGACTGGATTGGCCCATTCTGGGGAATCCGATTGGCCCTTAACAGAAATGTCTTATTGGTTCAAGAGCTAATGTTCCTAGCTCGTTATTGGGTAATCGTTACTAGGTTTGCCTATATAAAGCAGGTTCTACTACTGTTCAATTGAGCAAGTATAATGTAAATAAAGAGCTGAAGTTCACCGTTCAGAAACTTGTCTCCATTCTTTCTCGCCCATGCTCAAAACTTGACAATGTTGATGCTATTATACATCTTGGTACAAATGATCTGTCCCAGAAGGATATACTTTCTGTTCAGAAAGACTTCCGGAGCTTGGGGTATGAACTTAGTAATATGGACTGTAGGCTTATATTTTCAGAGGTTCTACCGGTATACAAGGAACAAAAAGGGAAAGGGCAGCGTGTAGCAGAATTTAATGTGTGGCTAAAGGAGTGGTGTAAAAGGGAAGGCTTTGGTTTTATTAGTCATGATGTCTACAGCTAGTCCAATGAAAAACTGTACAAAAGAGATGGTTTGCATCCATCAAAGAAAGGGACTGAGTTACTTGGCATTAAATTCACAGATTTCCTGGATAAACATTTAAACTGAATAGTGGGGACAGAGAATTAATGGATTCAGAACATTTCTGTCCCCAGCAACCTAAAACTGATAAGGATACCAGTGCATGCAAAATAGATGTTTGTGCAGGTAAGATTATCATCCTTGATGCCAACTAAAACTGAGCACTTAATAGTGGGTGCCATACCATGTGCACTAATCAAACAGGTAGTAAGAAAGTAGGGATAGGCAGGCACAACACAGATTATGTAGTCAGAAAACAATGTCAGACATAAAGATCTCAAGTGCCTATATACAAATGCACAAAGTCTGGGGAACAAACAGGGTGAACTCAAACTACGAATACATGAAGGTAAATATGATATAGTTGGAATAACAGAAACTTGATGGAATGAAACCCATGACTGGAACATACTGGTAGAAGGATACAAACTATTCAAAAAAATACCAGACCCCATAAAAGAGGAGGTGGAGTTGCACTGTATGTAAAGGACCACTATATTGCTGCAGAAATGCATGAAACCAAAGATGAAAACCTCCTAGAATGCATATGGGTCAATTTAAAAGAAAAAAAGAATGACATGGCCATAGGTGTATATTATAGGCCACCCAATCAAGGAGAAAAAATAGATGTCCTTTTTGCCAGCCAACTAACAAACATAAGCAGGAAACACACAACAATAGTAATGGGAGACTTCAATTATCCTGATATCAATTGGAAAACTAATTCTGCACCAAGTGAGAAATCAAATAAGTTTCTTACCAGCCTAGCTGACAACTTTGTTGTCCAAAAGGTAGAGGGTGAAACTAGAGGGACAGTCATACTGGTCTTAATTCTTACAAACAGAGAAGAAGTGATAGAGGGAGTTGAAACTGCAGGAATCTTGGGTGAGAGTGACCATGTCATACTAGAATTCAACATAACACAAACACAAGCAACAGAACATAATGACACCAGTCTTGGATTTTGAAAGAGCTGATTCCAATAAACTCAGAGAGAACTTGGGAAAGATTCCATGGATGAAAATCCTAAAGGGGAAAACAACTCAAGAATCTTGGGAAACTCTAAAAAGTATGATCATAGAAGCCCAGACCAGCACAATACCACTGAGAAAGAAAAAGAAGAAATCCAAGAAGAAACCAGCATGGCTACACAAAGATCTCTTTGGCAAATTGAAAGAAAAAAAGGGACAAGTACAAAAAATGGAAAGTAGGACATACAACTAAGGCAGAATATCAGCAGATAGCCAGAATCTGCAAAGACAAAGTCAGGGTAGCAAAAACTTGCAACAAAAGTCAAAGATAATAGTATTTCCTAGCTGAACCACAGACAACTACAATGATCTAATACATATTGATTTTCCAGAAGACAATGTTGAAAAAGCACTACACAATCTAAAACAAACATCTCTAAATGTGACTGGACAATGGGGAGATAACGAGAGGGGTGGCTTGGGGAGGGGGAAGTTAACTGAGGGATTTTCATGCTCCATACTTTTAGTTCTGGCTTTGCAGTAGTGTAACCACTTGGCTTTTAGTGAAGACAACTTTTCCACTACAAATGGAGTGGAGAGTGGTTCTTTCCTAAGGGACCGAGGTTGGGCCAAGTCTAACAGTAAGCCAGAATTTGTCAGACCCTACTCCACCTTGGTCAACTTCTGACAACTGTTGGGCCTCAATTTGATATTAAAATTTCTCCTTCCCTCCCTGCTTGCTCTGACTGAGATACAATCTACCAACTGCCTTCTTCCTGTGTATATTTTGATGTCTCAAGTTGAATAATTCAGTTCACATGCCTTGACTCAGAATTGCATGAAAAAATGTTGAGCAAATGCTTTAATAGAGCTTAACAGAGGAACTTTGGCAATTCATTGAAGGCAAACTGCAGTTCTTAGACAGCAATTTTTGATAGTTAGCATTGTGCTGAAAATGTGGCTAAAGGAGTGGTGTAAAAGGGAAGGCTTTGGTTTTATTAGTCATGATGTCTACAGCTAGTCCAATGAAAAACTGTACAAAAGAGATGGTTTGCATCCATCAAAGAAAGGGACTGAGTTACTTGGCATTAAATTCACAGATTTCCTGGATAAACATTTAAACTGAATAGTGGGGACAGAGAATTAATGGATTCAGAACATTTCTGTCCCCAGCAACCTAAAACTGATAAGGATACCAGTGCATGCAAAATAGATGTTTGTGCAGGTAAGATTATCATCCTTGATGCCAACTAAAACTGAGCACTTAATAGTGGGTGCCATACCATGTGCACTAATCAAACAGGTAGTAAGAAAGTAGGGATAGGCAGGCACAACACAGATTATGTAGTCAGAAAACAATGTCAGACATAAAGATCTCAAGTGCCTATATACAAATGCACAAAGTCTGGGGAACAAACAGGGTGAACTCAAACTACGAATACATGAAGGTAAATATGATATAGTTGGAATAACAGAAACTTGATGGAATGAAACCCATGACTGGAACATACTGGTAGAAGGATACAAACTATTCAAAAAAATACCAGACCCCATAAAAGAGGAGGTGGAGTTGCACTGTATGTAAAGGACCACTATATTGCTGCAGAAATGCATGAAACCAAAGATGAAAACCTCCTAGAATGCATATGGGTCAATTTAAAAGAAAAAAAGAATGACATGGCCATAGGTGTATATTATAGGCCACCCAATCAAGGAGAAAAAATAGATGTCCTTTTTGCCAGCCAACTAACAAACATAAGCAGGAAACACACAACAATAGTAATGGGAGACTTCAATTATCCTGATATCAATTGGAAAACTAATTCTGCACCAAGTGAGAAATCAAATAAGTTTCTTACCAGCCTAGCTGACAACTTTGTTGTCCAAAAGGTAGAGGGTGAAACTAGAGGGACAGTCATACTGGTCTTAATTCTTACAAACAGAGAAGACGTGATAGAGGGAGTTGAAACTGCAGGAATCTTGGGTGAGAGTGACCATGTCATACTAGAATTCAACATAACACAAACACAAGCAACAGAACATAATGACACCAGTCTTGGATTTTGAAAGAGCTGATTCCAATAAACTCAGAGAGAACTTGGGAAAGATTCCATGGATGAAAATCCTAAAGGGGAAAACAACTCAAGAATCTTGGGAAACTCTAAAAAGTATGATCATAGAAGCCCAGACCAGCACAATACCACTGAGAAAGAAAAAGAAGAAATCCAAGAAGAAACCAGCATGGCTACACAAAGATCTCTTTGGCAAATTGAAAGAAAAAAAGGGACAAGTACAAAAAATGGAAAGTAGGACATACAACTAAGGCAGAATATCAGCAGATAGCCAGAATCTGCAAAGACAAAGTCAGGGTAGCAAAAACTTGCAACAAAAGTCAAAGATAATAGTATTTCCTAGCTGAACCACAGACAACTACAATGATCTAATACATATTGATTTTCCAGAAGACAATGTTGAAAAAGCACTACACAATCTAAAACAAACATCTCTAAATGTGACTGGACAATGGGGAGATAACGAGAGGGGTGGCTTGGGGAGGGGGAAGTTAACTGAGGGATTTTCATGCTCCATACTTTTAGTTCTGGCTTTGCAGTAGTATAACCACTTGGCTTTTAGTGAAGACAACTTTTCCACTACAAATGGAGTGGAGAGTGGTTCTTTCCTAAGGGACCGAGGTTGGGCCAAGTCTAACAGTAAGCCAGAATTTGTCAGACCCTACTCCACCTTGGTCAACTTCTGACAACTGTTGGGCCTCAATTTGATATTAAAATTTCTCCTTCCCTCCCTGCTTGCTCTGACTGAGATACAATCTACCAACTGCCTTCTTCCTGTGTATATTTTGATGTCTCAAGTTGAATAATTCAGTTCACATGCCTTGACTCAGAATTGCATGAAAAAATGTTGAGCAAATGCTTTAATAGAGCTTAACAGAGGAACTTTGGCAATTCATTGAAGGCAAACTGCAGTTCTTAGACAGCAATTTTTGATAGTTAGCATTGTGCTGAAAATGTGGCTAAAGGAGTGGTGTAAAAGGGAAGGCTTTGGTTTTATTAGTCATGATGTCTACAGCTAGTCCAATGAAAAACTGTACAAAAGAGATGGTTTGCATCCATCAAAGAAAGGGACTGAGTTACTTGGCATTAAATTCACAGATTTCCTGGATAAACATTTAAACTGAATAGTGGGGACAGAGAATTAATGGATTCAGAACATTTCTGTCCCCAGCAACCTAAAACTGATAAGGATACCAGTGCATGCAAAATAGATGTTTGTGCAGGTAAGATTATCATCCTTGATGCCAACTAAAACTGAGCACTTAATAGTGGGTGCCATACCATGTGCACTAATCAAACAGGTAGTAAGAAAGTAGGGATAGGCAGGCACAACACAGATTATGTAGTCAGAAAACAATATCAGACATAAAGATCTCAAGTGCCTATATACAAATGCACAAAGTCTGGGGAACAAACAGGGTGAACTCAAACTACGAATACATGAAGGTAAATATGATATAGTTGGAATAACAGAAACTTGATGGAATGAAACCCATGACTGGAACATACTGGTAGAAGGATACAAACTATTCAAAAAAATGCCAGACCCCATAAAAGAGGAGGTGGAGTTGCACTGTATGTAAAGGACCACTATATTGCTGCAGAAATGCATGAAACCAAAGATGAAAACCTCCTAGAATGCATATGGGTCAATTTAAAAGAAAAAAAGAATGACATGGCCATAGGTGTATATTATAGGCCACCCAATCAAGGAGAAAAAATAGATGTCCTTTTTGCCAGCCAACTAACAAACATAAGCAGGAAACACACAACAATAGTAATGGGAGACTTCAATTATCCTGATATCAATTGGAAAACTAATTCTGCACCAAGTGAGAAATCAAATAAGTTTCTTACCAGCCTAGCTGACAACTTTGTTGTCCAAAAGGTAGAGGGTGAAACTAGAGGGACAGTCATACTGGTCTTAATTCTTACAAACAGAGAAGAAGTGATAGAGGGAGTTGAAACTGCAGGAATCTTGGGTGAGAGTGACCATGTCATACTAGAATTCAACATAACACAAACACAAGCAACAGAACATAATGACACCAGTCTTGGATTTTGAAAGAGCTGATTCCAATAAACTCAGAGAGAACTTGGGAAAGATTCCATGGATGAAAATCCTAAAGGGGAAAACAACTCAAGAATCTTGGGAAACTCTAAAAAGTATGATCATAGAAGCCCAGACCAGCACAATACCACTGAGAAAGAAAAAGAAGAAATCCAAGAAGAAACCAGCATGGCTACACAAAGATCTCTTTGGCAAATTGAAAGAAAAAAAGGGACAAGTACAAAAAATGGAAAGTAGGACATACAACTAAGGCAGAATATCAGCAGATAGCCAGAATCTGCAAAGACAAAGTCAGGGTAGCAAAAACTTGCAACAAAAGTCAAAGATAATAGTATTTCCTAGCTGAACCACAGACAACTACAATGATCTAATACATATTGATTTTCCAGAAGACAATGTTGAAAAAGCACTACACAATCTAAAACAAACATCTCTAAATGTGACTGGACAATGGGGAGATAACGAGAGGGGTGGCTTGGGGAGGGGGAAGTTAACTGAGGGATTTTCATGCTCCATACTTTTAGTTCTGGCTTTGCAGTAGTGTAACCACTTGGCTTTTAGTGAAGACAACTTTTCCACTACAAATGGAGTGGAGAGTGGTTCTTTCCTAAGGGACCGAGGTTGGGCCAAGTCTAACAGTAAGCCAGAATTTGTCAGACCCTACTCCACCTTGGTCAACTTCTGACAACTGTTGGGCCTCAATTTGATATTAAAATTTCTCCTTCCCTCCCTGCTTGCTCTGACTGAGATACAATCTACCAACTGCCTTCTTCCTGTGTATATTTTGATGTCTCAAGTTGAATAATTCAGTTCACATGCCTTGACTCAGAATTGCATGAAAAAATGTTGAGCAAATGCTTTAATAGAGCTTAACAGAGGAACTCTGGCAATTCATTGAAGGCAAACTGCAGTTCTTAGACAGCAATTTTTGACAGTTAGCATTGTGCTGAAAATGAGGATGAGATGCAGAGTGATATGATCTCTCCACCAATTAAAATTCCATTATATCCCCCACCTATTCTCCCCTTCTGTTCCATTGGTTGATTGCTGTCACTGTCAGAAAATTTCTCCTTATTTCTAGGTTGAATCTCTCCTTGTTCAGTTTCTATCCATTGTCTGGCCTTCGGGTGCTTTGGAAAACAGAATGACCCCTTCCTCTCTGTGGCAGCCCCTGAAATATCAGAAGATTGCTATCATGTCTCACTTGGTCCTTCTCTTCACTAGACTAGCCTGCCCAATTCCTGCAATTGTTCATTGTATGTTTTAACCTAGAACTAAGGAGGAATTTCCTGACAGTTAGAACAATCAGTCAGTGGAAGGACTTGCCTCCAGAACTTGTGAATGCTCCAACACTGGAGGTTTTTAAGAAGAGATTGGACAGCCATTGGTTTGAAATGGGATAGGGCTTCCTGCCTGAGCAGGGGATTGGACTAGAAGACCTCCAAGGTCCCTTCCAACTCTGTTATTCTGTCAGTGTCCTTAGGAGTGAATTATCAACCATCAGTGGAAAAGTCAGGTCTAGCCTCAAAGAACCTTTGCATGACCTTCAAGTTAAAAGGACATTGGAAGCAACCTATTTTATGAAAGAGAGAAATTATGACAGGATGGGTGATGAGAGTGGCAAAAAAAAAGAAGAGGAGAGAGAAGAAACATTAAAATATAATTTACTCTGTCCTCAGATTGTAGCAAATGAAATTAGATGTAATCCAAATATTTTTCCATCCCTAAATTTTTCCATTTCGGACACAGTGTTGTTCAATCTCTTCTTAAAAACACGACAGAATAATCTAGAACTGAGTTTGGTGCTCCAGCACAGGAGGATTTTTTTTTTTTTTTGTAAATTTTATTTGAGTTTTCACAAAGAGAAAAAAAATACAAATAAAACATCTTTTTTGAAAGCAGCATAATCCCGGGTTACATTTCTTCGTATAGACACAAATTCAGGTTCATGCTTATTTTTATATTCTATTCCATATCTTATTACTATTTTACGTTTTCTGCATAGCTTCTCCCCTCTTGTACTTTTCTCAATTTTATTTTAATTATCTCATCTCAATTCAAATCATTGTATTTATATTTTTTGTCTGTCCTGTTTCAATTATCTATTATCTTTTCTCATTAAATAAAATTTCTCCTGTAGTTACTGATTGGAGTATGATGCCTTTATATCTTTTCCCTAAAGTTGTAACATTCTCCATTCTCTTTCTCCCCTTTCCTTTTTCTTCCCCACATAGAATTACTTGTTCATTAAAGATGGCTTTTTCTTTGTCCCAGTCTTCTTGTTTTGCAGTCTTTTCTTGTTGTTTCTCATAGTTCCAAATCTCCATTTCTAAGAATTCAAAAACGAAGCCAAAAGAACCCTTCCCTTCTTGTGCATCTTCTTTGTACTTTTTAAGTTCCATTTCCATTCATCCAGAAGTGGTGCCATTGCATAAATTTTTAAACAACCACCCGATTGATTTTAGTCATTCAAATATAATAACCAAAAATCCCAAAATCACCAAATAATCCAAATACACACAAGCTGTTTCTTTTTGCTCTTTTTTTTCACTTTCTCTTCCTGGGGTTACTGTTTAGTTGCAAAGTTTCAGTTAAAATGTATCTTTTAGAAGTCTTGTTGAAGTTTTACTTTAGATTCTTTTTAATTCCAGGCAGTCTCTTCCCTCTTCCAGATCCTGCCCTTATTCTTTTTCTCTCCCTTCCTGCTTATGAAAAAGAAAGATTTTAATGTCCAGAAATCTTTATTATCCCTTTGGCATTTTGTTTTATTTTCAGATTAATTGCCTATTGATTGCAAAGCAGATTTTTCCGATTTCTTATTTAAGTCTCTTAGCTGTCAGTATAGGAAAGGAGAGAGAAGAAAAAGAAAGCCAAACCTTTCCCTTTTCACTTTCCTTCGCTGCTTCCAACTCTTCTTTGGGAGCAATGTTATTGTTTGTATGTTTAAATTCCAGGGTACCTTGGTTGTTGCTTTTACAATTTAACCCAGTCAGCCAAAATGTTCACTTCTTATCGTCCTCCTTTTCTGGTCGAGTTCTTTTTGGTGGCCATTTCTGACCACCACTACAACCGCCTTTGGGAAGGGGAGTAATGGCCAGCTGAGGAGGAGAAATGTGGCTCTCCTTGACCCTGTTGGTGGTCTCCCCACTCTTCACCACCTCTACGGGGTGGCTTAGCCCCGAAACCACCCAACTCGGGGCGCTCCAGCGGCGAGCCCAGACAGAAACCGCGCATGATTGTGGATTTCTGTCTGTCACCGAAGCCCTTCAAACCGGAAGTCCAACACAGGAGAATTTTAAGAAGAGATTGGACAGCCATTTGTCTGAAGTGGCATAAGATCTCCCACTTCAGCAGGGGCCTCCAAGGTGTCTTTCAACTATGTTATTGTGTCTCTTCCCATGATTCTTTTCACTCTTTTTCTGATTCAGACAACCAGTTCCTTCTTACCCAAATTCATGTGTTTGCTTCCCCTGACATGACTGTACCAACTGAAATCAAATTGATTTCTCAACTTATTTGCCAATTTCTGGGTTGCATTAATTGCAGTAAAGTGAAACATTAGAAAGGTTGCACCAAACTTGGAGGTAAACCTTGACAATCTTTTGGAAGGAAAATCCATCTGGTTCAATTCCAATCTGGGAGAAAGGCAGTGGAAACAACACGGAGACTGATTGGAAATATGGTTTATTGAACAGAACCACAAAGACAGTTCTGGGTTAGCTGAACAAAATGGAGTTGAGAGTGGGTGGGTTTTTATACCTTCTTTGGGCTTTGTATTTGAGCTTCCTGTTCCTGTGCAGGAACATGCCCTTTAATATTCTGTTGGCTGTTATCTGATTCCTATGGGGTCATGGCTGGCTCTATAAGCAAAAGAGAAAATGCAAATCCTAGATATTTGTCTGAGCTAATCTTGTCCATCTTTGGCTTGTTGCTTATCTGGAGTTTCTGACTGACCCAGTCTTTCTGAGTGGATTACCAAATCTGCATTTCTAAAAGCTGGCTTCCTCAGTTTCTGCATGGGGGCAGGGAGACTGGGAGTGATTTCTGCCTCCCTTAAGATGTTTTATTTCTCCTTTAGGGGAAATATTCTATCGTGCCTTTGTTTTTAAATATTTCCCAAACTATTTTATACTTCTGGGGTGAGGCGGGCTTCCTACATTAGGAAAGCTGTAGCTGCAAAATAAGGATGATTTGCAAATAGCTACATATGGAAGAAAAATAAAATAAAACTCAATTGATAAAAACTGAGCCACCCAGGAATTTTAAGGCTGTTAATATTACCATAATGAAAAATGGCTAGTCCATTCCGCACTTTTCCCCTCTTTCATCTACTCACCTTTTAGCTCTTCCATATTAATCCTGAAATACTGTTGATGATGCAACTAATGGTTTTCTGGTAACTGACCCAATTCCAAACACATTAGCCCAAGCAAAAACTGCCTTTCTTGAGTCTCTGTTGTCTAAAAGATTTACAGGTCATAAACATTTTCTTGATGTATTAAGTGGGCCATTGGCTCCCTTTCTGCTCTATGCACAAGTCTTCCAAACAAGATAAGATAATCTTCTAAACATGCTGTTTGCACAAAGGATGAGTCACTCTGATAGAATTCAACCCCAGGAGCAAAAGGCCAAATTTCTCTTTCGTTTCTATGTTGATCTGGTGTTTTAAATGTTCTTGAGAAGGTTGAGGAACCAAATTGCTTTCTTGGAATTGCTTTCTTTCTTTTTTTTTAGCATTTTCGTGATAGGTGTTGCACATAGATCATAAAATGTGTTGAAAAAGTAGCTCAAAATTCAGTGTCAACTATTCAATGAAATGTGTCTGAGATGATGGTGGTCATGTTGACAAATTATGGAAGATGTTCTATAGGAGTCATTTCAGGTGGTCTCTGAGCTTGGTTGCTTTCTTGCAGATGTTTCATGACCAAACTAGGTAAAATCATCAGTGCTACCCCATAGGTTGTTAACCACCGGATATCAGAGAGAGAGGTTACACTATTTTGAAAAGCTAAATTGATGGTGAATTAATTCTTATCCAAACCTAGTCCAAGGAACCCAGTTGTGATGACTCGGGGCATGGCACAAAGGCAGCACAGTCAAATAAGCTGTTATCTCCAACTTTGCCCCCAATGTCCAGTTTACCTTTGGCTGGAGAAAAACTCTCCCAGGAACAGCCTTTAACTGTAAAAAGTTCAGTCCAAAACAAGGTACACACAAACTGTAACTTAAAATCCAAACAAGCAAGCTGAAGTAATTAGCTTGACAGGGCAGGAGAAGGAATTGCAGACTTGAAAGGCCAGCAAAACACACATAGTTGGGAAGATGCCAGGAACACAGATAAGCCATGATGATACAAGATAATTCATGTTTGCTCCCAACAGCTTGCTGTGTGCACCTTCCTCTTTTATACACTGTGTTCCCAGCTGCAGCTAATGAAGGGAATCAGGGCCCTTTCCTCCCCCATAAGTCCCACAACTCACTTTGCTCCCTTCTCCATTCTTCCCTGCGTGCCCTGGGATGAAGAGGGGGTGGGCCTGGGTCTTCCTCTGAACTCCCTCTCCCTTGCTCTCCCTCTCCCCTGCTCTGCCCAGCTGGATTTTGCCCTTCCCCAGTTTCTTTCACAGCCAATGGAGCCATACTCCCCCTCCCTGTCAGATTCCGACAGGGGCATGATACCAGTATAGGTAGTCTCTGACATTTCCAGCTAAATGGGCTTCAGAAAATAGACAAGAAAGTTGAAGATTTTTGATGGCTTCCAACAGGGTAGATATGAAATCCTGGAATCATTAAGATTAGTATGAAGGGACATATTGACATGAATTAAAATAACCTTTGCTCTTTGCTTCTGTTAAAGAAGTTGCTTGTACCATTTTGCTATGGTTGGGAATCATTTGTTAGGAATTCATTCTGTAAGAGAATTGTATCCTTTTCTATCTGGTTTCTCATTTCTGCAATTTGCTTCAGAGCTAGGCACATCCTTGGAGATAGTTCCCAGGAACCTCCTACTCCATAGATAAGGGGAGCTGCCTATGAGCAAAAACACACAAGGACAAGGGATACTGTGTAAAATAACAAAGCATGGACAAAGAACGCTCCATGGATAAGGAAGGACAGGGCACAGGCAAGACATTGAATAACCTTTGAACTTTTGTCTCTGATTGGATAAACTTTGTTTCTATCGGCATAATATACAGAAGCCTGATGATGGCAGATGAGATTCTGCTGAAACGTTGCTACAACTTTAAAAGCACCACTACTATGACGTGGGAAAATACCCGAACAAAGCTGAATGCCAGACATGTAAGTACCCGCGAAAACTTAAGAAAATATATATATATATATATATATATATATATATATATATATATATATATATATATATATATATATATGGATCTTTGGTTATTCGGGTTTTCTCCCGCGTAAGATTGGAAGTATCTAGGCAACGTTTCGATGAAGTCTCATTCATCATCTTCAGGCTTGGTCTTCAGCTCTGTGCTTCTCAGAGTGATGTGAGCTTGCAGCTGCTTCTTCCTTTTAACTGCTCCTGGGGGTGTGACTTGATTGGCTGGGGGCTTGGCTGTGTTCTGATTGGATGGGGGGGTGTTCTCATTGGTTGGGGGTTTGGCTGTGTTCTGATTGGTTGGGGGTTTGGCTGTGTTCTGATTGGCTGGAGGCGTGTTCTGTTCAGGTGGGGGCTTGATTGTGCTCAGGTTAGTCTTAGTTGCTGAAAGGTTTGAGCTGGTGAGCTGTGATCTTGCTGTTTGGCTTCGAGTTCGTGGTCGTGCTGCATCTTCATGGTGGGGGTCAGTTCGCTTCATGTATGGCTCAGAGGGGTTTGAGGTGGGTAGTGATGCAGCTGCAGTGCAGCTTCTGGTCCGTGGTCGTGTTTCATCTTCTGTGTGGGTGTGAGTCTGCTTTCTACGTGGAAGTGTGGTGGTGGCATCTTGTGTGGCTATTAGGGGTGTGGGTCTGGTGTCATTCTTCATGTTAGGTACACGTCTGTTCATGAGGGCGGGTTTCCAAATGGCTGGTAGGCGGGAGGCATCATCTCGTTTATTCATGCTGTGTGGGCGTTTTTCTATCTCTATGGCTTCTCTGATGATTCTGCTGCTGAAGTGTTCGGTTTTGGCGATAGTTCTGGTATTTTTAAAGTCAATCTCATGTCCTGTGGCTTTGAGGTGTTGGACCAGGGAAGAGGTCGGTTCTTCCTTTTTGATTGAGTTCTTATGTTCTTCAATGCGTGCACCTATTCTTCTGTTAGTCTGTCCAATGTATGTGGTGGGGCAGGCAGTGCAAGGGATTTCGTATACTCCTTGATTTTCTAACTCGATTGTGTCCTTAGGGTTTCTTAGGATGGTGGATATCTTTCTGTTTGTGCAGAATGCTGTCTTAATGTTGTGTTTTTGGAGGATCTTGCTGATTTTATCCGTAGTGCCTTTTATATATGGGAGGAGGGCTTTGCCATTCTCTTGTTCTTTGTCTTAGATTTTGGCTGGGGTTTCTTTTTGGATTAGGTGGGTGATCTTCTTTCTTTGGAATCCATTGGCTGTCAGCACGCCGGTGAGAGTGTGTAGTTCGGTCTCTAGGTGTTGTTCATCGGCTAAGCATTTTGTTCTGGAGATGAGTGTCTCAGCTACGGAATTGATCTGTGCTGGGCGGTGGTGTGAGAGTGCGTGTAGATAGCGGTTTGTATGTGTTTTCTTCTGGTAGATGGTGTGTCCTAGGGAGCCATTGGATTTTTTGTATACCAAGACATCTAGGAAGGGAAGTTGGTTGTTAGCTTCTGTTTCCATGGTGAATTGTATTTTGGGGTGTTGGCTGTTGAGGTGTGTGAGGAAGTTGTTCAGTTTTTCTTTCCCGTGTGGCCAGATTATGAAGGTGTCATCTACGTATCTGAGCCAGAGTTTGGGTTTGTGATCATATTTTTCTAGAGCTTGTGTTTCAAAGTGTTCCATGTAGAGGTTAGCGATGACAGGTGAGAGGGGTGATCCCATGGGTGCTCCTTCTATTTGTTTGTATTTTTGTCCGTTGTAGGTGAAGTATGTATTGGATAGGCAGTGGTTGGTCAGATCTAGGATGTGCTTGGGGGGGTTGTATTTGTTTTGGATGGCTGTCAAGGCTTCTTTTATTGGCACTTGGGTGAAGAGGGATATGACATCGAAGCTCACTAGTAGGTCACTGGGTTGTAAGTTTTGTTTCTTTATGATCTCGATGAACTGGAATGAGTTTCTTACGTGTGAGTTGATGGATTCTGCATAGGGCTGTAGTTGTTTGGCGAGAAATTTGGCTAGGTTTTGTAGAGGTGAGCCTATGGAGCTGACTATTGGTCTAAGTGGGGTTCCTTCTTTGTGTATCTTGGGGAGACCATAAAGTTTAGGGCATCTGGATGATTTCTCTCTGGGTATGATTCTTTGCTGGATTTCTTCACTGATGGGGGAGGCTTTTATTTTAGATCTGGTGGTTTTTTCTAGGTAGGTGGTGGGGTCTGTCTTTAGGGGTTTGTATGTGGGGTCTTGGAGTAGGTTGGTTAACTTGGATTGGTAGTCAGATGTGTTCATAACCACTGTCGCGTTTCCCTTGTCTGCTGGTAGGATTATTATGCTGGTGTCTTCTTTCAGGTTAAGTAGTGCAGTTTGTTCTTCTTTGGATAAGTTGCTTTTGGGTGGTTTGCTAGTGCAGAGGATGTTGGTGATTTCGAGTCTGATTCTATTAGCATCATCAGGGTTGGTTTTGGTCAGGCTGGTTTCAACTCCGCATATGATGGTTTCTGTGGGGATGTGTTTGGGAGCGACAGCAAAGTTGAATCCTTTAGAAAGGACCTTGGTTTCGGCTTCGGTGAGGATCTTGTCTGAGATGTTGTGCACTGTTTGTTTCATGTGTGGCTGTGAGGGGGGAGGAGTTGGTTTCTGGCGTTGTTGTAGTTTTCTGAGTTTGTTGGTGTGTGTGTCTATCTTGAGGGTGGTCTGTGTTTCGGCTCTCCAGACAGCGAGCTGTTTGGATTTGTCCCAAAGTAAGGGGTGAATCTTGTTGCTGAGTCCAAAGAGCTTCCATTTTATGTGACCTCGCATTCCTATGCAACTGCCGAGATCAAAATTTAATTCCCACAAGCTTCCAATTGAAATTCCACACCAACACAGCAGCCACCAAACGCATCCTAAAAAGAACAGAATTGGCCCTAATTAGAAATGAACTTCACACAAAAAGATTTCTCCTAGACCAAATCAACAAAGATCTCCTCACACTTCACCTCAGACTCAGCAACAAGATTCACCCCTTACTTTGGGACAAATCCAAACAGCTCGCTGTCTGGAGAGCCGAAACACAAGCCCCCACCTGAACAGAACACGCCTCCAGCCAATCAGAACACAGCCAACCCCCCAACCAATCAGAACACAGCCAAACCCCCAACCAATGAGAACACCCCCCCATCCAATCAGAACACAGCCAAGCCCCCAGCCAATCAAGTCACACCCCCAGGAGCAGTTAAAAGGAAGAAGCAGCTGCAAGCTCACATCACTCTGAGAAGCACAGAGCTGAAGACCAAGCCTGAAGATGATGAATGAGACTTCATCGAAACGTTGCCTAGATACTTCCAATCTTACGCGGGAGAAAACCCGAATAACCAAAGATCCACATACAAGTACCCGCGAGAACCTCAGAAAACATATATATATATATATGTGTGTGTGTGTGTGTGTGTGTGTGTGTGTATGTACGTATGTATGTATGTATGTATGTATGTATTTGTTTTCTTAAGTTTTCGCGGGTACTTACATGTCTGGCATTCAGCTTTGTTCGGGTATTTTCCCACGTCATAATAGTGGTGCTTTTAAAGTGGTAGCAACGTTTCAGCAGAATCTTATCTGCCATCATCAGGCTTCTGTATGGTGTTTGTCTGTGAGTCAGACTTTTACAGTGGTTTCAGATTTAAATTTGGGGCAGCCTATTGCTGTGTCAGAATGGTTTTTTCTTCCTCCTGATTGGTTGAGAGTCTTGGTCTGTGTTTATTGGTCTTGGAGTTTGCTGTGTTCTGCTACTAATATCTTCTGTCTGTTTTTTTTTTGGGGGGGGCGCTCTTTTTGTATCTTGATTGGCTGGCAACATTGTGTTACTTTATTGGAGGCCTTTAGTGCAGCTTGGCTTCGGGTAAATGGACGGCTATCATTAGTTAGGAAGCTAGGTTTCATCTGGGTGCCTGGTTGGGGTGTGTTTGAGCTGGAGGTATCAGGGGGGATCTGTTTGTGCCCAGGTGTTTGCCTGGCTTGTGGTGTGGAGATTTTTTTGTTTGTGAGTGCAGGCTTCCAAATGATTGACAGCCTGGTGGAATCATCTCTTCTGTTCATGCTTTCTGGTCTTTTTTCAATCTCTATGGCTTCTCTGATGATTCTGTGGCTAGGATTTTCTATAGTGGCTAGGGTTTTGGTGCCATTGAAGTTGATGTTATGACCTGTGGCTTCCATGTGTTGGACAAGTGAGGAAGTGTGTTCCAGCTTTTTGACTGCATTTTTGTGTTCATCCAGGCGGGTGCTTATTCTTCTATTGGTCTGTCCAATGTATGTGGCCGGACATGATGCACAGGGGACTTCATATATGCCTTGGTTTTCCAGGTCAATTTTGTCTTTGGGGTTCCTGAGGATGGCTGCTATTTTTCTGTCTGTTTTGAAGGCAGTCTTGATGTGGTGTCTGTATAGAATCTTACTAATTTTGTCTGTAGTGCCTCTTATGTAGGGCAGGACAGCTGTTCCATAGGTCTGTTCATCTTCTGGGTCTCTGTTATGTCTCAGTGTGTTTTTGTGGATCAAGTTGGTGATATTGCTTTTGTGGAAGCCGTTGGCTGTCAATATTTTAGTCAGGGTGCATATTTCAGTCTTAATGTGTGTCTTGTCTGCCAGGCGTTTGGTTCTGGTAATTAGTGTTTTAGCCACGGAGTTTATCTGTGCTGGGTGGTGGTGGGATTGGGCGTTGAGGTAGCGGTTGGTGTGTGTTTTCTTCTGGTATATGGTGTGTCCTAGTGTGCCATCTGTTTTCTTGTAGATTAGTACATCTAGGAATGGTAGTTGTTTGTTTGTTTCTGTTTCCATGGTGAACTTGATTTTGGGGTGTGCGCTGTTTAGGTGTGTTAGGAAGTTGTTTAGGTTTTCTTGTCCATGGGGCCAAATCACGAATGTGTCATCGATATATCTTAACCATAGTTTGGGTTTGAGTATGGCATTAGCCAGGGCTCTGGATTCGAATTCTTCCATGAACAGGTTTGCAATGACAGGTGACAGTGGTGATCCCATGGGGGCTCCTTCAATTTGTTTGTATCTTTGTCCTTTGTATATGAAATATGTGTTGGTTAAGCAGTGTTCTGTTAGTTCCATGAGGTGTTTAGCTGGTTGGTATTTATTTTTGATGATTTCGAGGGTCTCTTTTATCGGGACTTGAGTGAATAGTGAAACCACATCAAAACTTACAAGCAGATCTTCTTGCTCCACGTGTAGATCTTCTTGCTCCACACCACAAGCCAGGCAAACACCTGGGCACAAACAAATCCCCCCTGATACCTCCAGCTCAAACATACCCCAACCAGGCACCCAGATGAAACCCAGCTTCCTAACCTGAAGCCAAACTGCACTAAAGGCCTCCAATAAAGTAACACAAGGTTGCCAGCCAATCAAGATACAAAAAGAGCCAAAAAAACAGACAGAAGATATTAGAAGCAGGACACAGAAAACTCCAAGACCAATAAACACAGACCAAGACTCTCAACCAATCAGGATGAAGAAAAAAACCATTCTGACACAGCAATAGGCTGCCCCAAATTTAAATCTGAAACCACTGTAAAAGTCTGACTCACAGACAAACACCATACAGAAGCCTGATGATGGCAGATGAGATTCTGCTGAAACGTTGCTACAACTTTAAAAGCACCACTATTATGACGTGGGAAAATACCTTACATGCATTTTGTCTGTATGTTTTGGACATAGTATTCACCCAGACTTTTTGCTTTGGCCAAAGAATGAAAAAAGCTGTTATTTTTGCAAGCCTCCCTTTGGCATCTCAGTGGCTTGGGGAAACTTCTGGCACCTTACAGATAGAAGTCAGATTGGTGCTCTACTGAGATTCTAGGACCTTGATGTTCAAAATGGGGAAACTTTAAGAATGGTGGACTTCAATTCCCAGAATTCCCCAGCCAGAACATTCTAGAACAGGAAGAATGGGAACTTTAAGATCTGTGGGAATTTTGGAAACTCTGGGAATTGAAGGCCAGAAGTCTTTCTTAAAGTTGCCAGGGTTGGATACTAGAATGTTCTAGAAGGTACCTGAAGTAAAATCTACATACGGTTGTCTTCTCATTTATAGAATAGATTGATTTTATGATTTTACGACTGGTTAATATTAGGCACTTAATATATTTCCTCCTTTATGGCCCATCGAATATCACAATATAACTGTTGGAAAAAAATCAGAAGATTTCCTAGGAATGCCTGAGGCTTTTGAATGTCGGCCTCAATGCTAGCTTTTAATTATGGCCTTCCATCTGCATTATAGGGGGTAATAATACTGATCTCCTTGCAATAGTTATGTTATAACTCTTAAAAAAAGAAGCTCTTGGAACTATAAATACATGATGGCTAAAGCTCATACATCATGGATACTTAGCATAGGAAAAAAGAAAAAAGAAACAGATCAGAATTTTGAACCTAACTTGATTTAATCATTTTTGCTATGTCGATTATGGTCAGTTGTGATCTCACCATTAATTGCAAAGGAAAGGAAATAAATAGGACCTTTATGAGCTCGGAGCAGTGTTTTTCTGGCAAGCCTTGGCTTCCCATACATTTACCTACCGATAAATTAAACAAATCAGGGGAATTAAGATAAGTTAAGCAAATTAAAGCAAATGGCAAGAATCTGTGACTTAAATGAAGTTCAAATCTAATTAACGCAAATGATGTTGTTACAGAATGATGGGTGAAAAGCCAGCTCAGGCTGCTCAAATATTTATCAGCGGATCTGAAGATATGTGGAAAATCTTGATTCATGGTAGAACGGCAGCCTTTGTAACCGCTGCAATGTGCAATCTGCAATTATCAATTAGCAGCACCCCAAATTAACACGGATGGTGCCACTGTCCATTTGAAATTCAGCTGCCACATTTTTTTTAAGAGAGTTGGAGGAGTTGAAAAGTTCAAGGTTATTCTGTATGGCGTATTAGGAAATTCCAGTGGCAGTTAATTGGTTCTCATGATTTATGAAGTGGGAGAAGAGAAGGGAGGAGAGAATGTGGATCCTTTGTAATGCGCAAAAAAAAAATCATTTTGGGAAATTGCCTTTGACATGCCAGATCTGTTTCTAAATAAATCAATTGGAGAGAAAATGTCTTGGAGTGATTGATATCATGGATACTTTCTGGATGCCTGACATTTATTTCCCAAAGTGACTTTTTATTTTTTGAAAGGATTGGCGGATACCCTGAAGTTCTTTTCCCAGAAATGGAGAGAGATCAACAATCAGCTGAAGTTGGAGATGTGCAGGGGGGAGCGTGTGGGGGCCCTCCCTCCAGAGCATTAATTGAACCTGCCAGCCCTTGTTTGGAGAAGATGATGGATGCTTTTAGAATGGCAGTAGGAGAAAGAGATTTGGGAGCTATACCGAAGCATTTCAACTCAAGAAGTTGTGATAACCCAGATGTAATCCAGCTATCTGAAGAGAAATCTTTCTTTAGCCCCAGGCATATGGCTATTCTGTCAAATTGAAGGGAAGAGAGACAATTGGGGTCTGATTTCTCTCAAGAAGATAACCCCCAGGTTATTCCTGGAAGTTCATCAAGGGCAGATTTACATCAACAGTTCCAGAATTTAAAGGTGACAGGTTTGGTCTCACAGTCTGTTTGGATGGGTGGAAGCTTAAGACCACCCATATTCACTTACCCAAATATTGTGAGGAGATTATACAGATGCCAGTTAGTGGAAGCCAGAAAGAAGCATCAATTGACAGAGGTATGTTGCAGCCCCTCAGGCAATCCCCTCATTTTCCAGAAGGAATTTTGCCCCCTGCAGACAGTATCCCTTCAGGGTGGGGATTTTATCCAGGCCAGGGTGGATTCAATGCCAATGACAGCCAGCACTAACACAGAAGGCACTTCCCCTCCACCCGACCAGGGAACCAGACCACACCCATCTTCCTCCTGGCAACCACAAATGCAGCCCCAACCGGCAGTGAGGCCACAGGGACCGCTATTCCAGAGAGGCACCGCCCAGCCAGGATACAGGGGGCCTACCCAGCCTACGTACTCCACCAGGCCAGTTCCTTTCATTCCAGTACAACCTGCAGGGATCTGGCCTGTGCTACCTCTGCAACCATGACCCAACTACACAATGAACAAGCCCCCAAATTATACGATGTAAACAGATTTATTCAATTATTAAGACTCAGATTTGAAGATTCAGACAGGGTAGCAGAGAATGAAGAGAAGTTAATGGAAATGAGGCAAGGCAAGCAACCCTTGTCAGAATTGGGACTTTAGAAGGGTCGCAAGCCACCTCATGGATCAGCCTGAAGAATGACTTTACACTATTTTTTAAAAAGCCATTGATCCAGAAGTAAAGAAAGCCTGTGAAATTAGAGGAATCCCAGAGACCTTACAATCATGGTATGTTGCATTGCTCAGCTTAGATTGCATCATCAACCCACACAGGAAACCCCTTCAGGCAGCCCCGACTAAGAGAATTGTGGTGAGGAGACTGCCGACCAGACCAGCCGAAATTGCTCATGCCCGACCCACCAGGGTGCTGAAATGTTACCGATGTGGCCAAGCCAGTCATAAGGAAGCAGACTGTCTGGCTCCTGCTCCTGTACCACAAGCTCTGCAGTTGAAGCCTAATACAACTATTAGAGGTTGAAAGAATCAAGGAAGACCTCTGGGTAGGGGGGCTTTGCCAAACACGGGTGGGAAAGCCCCCTCTGTGCAGATGGGACCAAAGGAAACCGGACTAACACCATGTCCCCAAGAACCTGACCTGCAAAGATGACCCAATGGTGAGTGATTCCATCATGCCTTTTACAATTAAGGTCAAGTTAGTGGCACCAAACACAGGGGAGGCCAGGGAGTTAGAAGCTGTCATTGATACTGGGTGTTCTAGATGTCTCATCGGACTCCCCGTCGTTGAACAATTGGGCATAAAGACTAACCCACTAAAAGGCCCAATCAGATTTGAGCAAGTGGATGGAACCTTAATTGGGGCCCTGCCAACCACTCAGATGACTGAATTGATCAAGATAGAATTAGGGCCCCATCAAAAACTCATACGCTTCATAGTGCCCCCCAAGATATCATAATCAATCATACTGGGACTTGCTTGGTTAGACAAATGGGCCCCAATGATCAAATGGGAGGATGGATTCAGAAAAATCTTCATTGGACTGGGCCCATTGCCCCCTTTTCCACCCACTACAAAGCCAGTCAGCTTGAACCCAGAGCCTGAGCCAGCATCCATGGCATCCCACCTTCTCCCAGATAACCCCAGGTACCCAACCAAAACAAAGACTTGGCTGAAGCATTCAGTGAAGAAGAGCTTAATGTTTTACCTCCCCATCAAGGTACCACTGATTGCACCATAGAATTAGAGCCCGGGGCGCTAATTGGGCTGAGTTATTACCTTTTGCAGAGGTTGCTTACAATAATGCAGTACATAGCAGCATGGGATTGACTCCATTCCAAATCAACACTGGAATGGATTTTGTCCCAATGCCAGAGTTACCTAGACAACCTCCCTCATCCATGTCCCTAACAGAATGGATGAACTCATTAAAGAAAGGATGGGAAGATACAAAAAAACCTTTGACCGAAGCTGCAAAAAATTATAAAAAACAGGCGGATAAGCATAGATCCCTTCAACCGCCTTTTAAAGTACGGGACAAAGTATATTTGTTGACCAAGTATCTTAGGTTGAAACTGCCCAGTAAGAAGCTGGGTCCAAAATTCTTGGATCCATTCCAAATTTAAAAGATGATCAATGTCTAATTGCCAGCTGTCCAATTAAGTCTTCCTCGAATATTGGGGAAAATTCATCCAGTATTCCATTGTAGTTTATTAAAACCAACCACTACATCAATGATAAGACCACCACCAATCGCTCCCCCTAAACTGTTAATGGTACAGGGGGAAACGTATTATGAGATTCCAAAAATTCTTGATTCTAGATTATACCATGGCTGATTGCAATATTTGGTCTTATGGAAAGGATACCCCCTCTCAGATGCTAAAGAGTTGGGATGTTTCTGATGATCAATTGGTTAACCAATTCCATAAGGATTTTCCACACAAACCGAAGGATCCTCATGGAGAGGGGAGAGGGGGTTAAGGACAATGTGTTAACCCCTGTATCTGTTTTTTCTTCTTCTTTTCTTTTAGGAGGAGGAGTTTTCAAGGGGGGACGCCTGTCAGCTTTGAAATTCAGCTGCCACATTTTTTTAAAGAGAGTTGGAGGAGTTGAAAAGTTCAAGGTTATTCTGTATGGCATATTGGAAAATTCCAGTGGCAGTTAATTGGTTCTCGTGGTTTATGAAGTGTAGAAGTAGGAGGAGAGAAGGGAGGAGAGAAGGTGGATTCTGTGTAACGTGCAAAAAAATTTCACTTTGAGAAATTGCCTTTGACATGCCAGATCTGTTTCTAAATAAATCAATTGCAGAGAAAATGTTTCAGAGTGATTGATATCATGGATACTTTCTGGATGCCTTATAGCCATGCCAAACAGAAAGTAAAGCTTTACAGCTGGGATAATTGCAGAGAACAAAGGAAAATGTCACAGGTAGAGATGTAAAAGTTGGCATGTGCCATTAAAATCGACAATTATTGGAAGTTATGTTATCAAACGCTAGAGCTGTACAAGCTCTTGTGCTAAATGTCAAAGAGCTGTGGGCAAAAAAAAAATTAAGACTAACATATCAAAAAGAGCAAACAAATGAGAACAGGTAGAACAGCCAGCTTTAGAACTGATGGTGGAGCCAGAAAGAAGATCAACTTATTCTCCAAAGCACCCAAAGGCAGGACAAGAAGCAATGAACTTCCCTTTGTCTCAGGACTGGATCTCGTCTTCTCACAACATGTAAGACTTCCTCAGATTCTGGGGCCAAGGATGGATAGATAAGGGGGCACCTGAGGTCATGCTAGATGGGACCATTCATTGCATTCCACCAAGCCTGTGTTGGCCATGACGCCAAGACGTTAGTAAACTTTCCCACAGCAAATTTGGAGCCAGGGCAGAGGTCTCCCAAACTTTTTAAGACTCGTGGACTTCAACTCCCAGAATTCCTCAGCCAGCCTGAGAAATTCTGGGTAGTGGAATTCCACAAAGTCTTAAAAGTTGCCAAATTGGGGGAACCCTATGCTAGAGTATGGGTAGACAGGGGTGGAGTTCAAAAATCCCGGCAACTGGTTACCTGCCGGGTTGCTGGGTGGGCGTGGGCATGGCCTACCGGAACTTGCGGGAGGGCTGTTTTTTCGCCTTTCCCAGAGTCTCTGGGAGGGCGAAAATGACCCCCCCCCCAGGGCTCCAGAGGCCAGAAACTGACCTGTTTCCGGACTTCTGGAACTTCCAGGAAGGCCGTTTTTCACCTTCCCCAGAGTCCGGAGGCTTCCCTCAGGCCTCTGGGAGAGCAAAAATGGCTTCCCCCAGGTTCCGGAGGCCCCCCGGAGGCTGGAAAATGACCTGTTTCTGGACTTCTGGGACTTCCAGGAGGGCCGTTTTTCACCTTGTCCGGAGGCTTCCCTCAGGCTTCTGGGAGGGTGAAAACGGCTTCACTTGGGCTCTGGTAGCCGGAGACAGGCCCGTTTCCAGACTTCTGGAACTTCCAGGAGGGCCATTTTTCCCCTCCCAGAACCTCCACACGGACCCTGCAATTACCTGCATCCAAAACAGGCCGTGTGGAGACTCAGCGGTGGGGAGGGGAGGGGAGGGAGGGGAACCAGCTGAATCCTACTCCTGTAGTGTAGACTGTAAGCTTTGGAAGCCATATTGAGACCATATGTTGGAGTGGATGTTTTCTGGAACACTGACCTTGACCCGAGGGTGGGATTCAACCGGTGTTACAACCGGTTCGGTGAGAGGACATTTTGCTGTTGCTGTTATTCTGATGACATTACCAAGTTTGGTAATGAAAGAAAGAAAGGAAGGAAGAAAGAAGGGAGGGAGGCAGGGAGGGGGGGAAGAAAGGAAGGAAGGAAGGAAGGAAAGAGGGAAGGAAGGAAGGAAGGAAAGAAAGAAAGGGAGGGAAGGAAGGAAGGAAAGAAGGAGGGAGGGAGGGAAGGAAAGAAAGGGAGGGAAGGATGGAAGGAGGAAGGAAAGAGGGAGGGAAGGAAGGAAAGAGGGAGGGAAGGAAGGAAGAAAGGAAGGGAAAGAAGGAAAGAAGGAGGGAGGGAAGGAAGGAAAGAAAGAAAGGAAGGATGGAAGGAAAGAAAGAAAAAGGGAGAAAAGGAAGGAAGGAAGGAAGGAAGGAAGGAAGGAAGGAAGGAAGGAAGGAAGGAAGGAAGGAAGAAAGAAAGAAAGAAAGAAAGAAAGAAAGAAAGAAAGAAAGAAAGAAAGAAAGAAAGAAAGAAAGAAAGAAAGAAAGAAAGAAAGAAAGAAAGAAAGAAAGAAAGAAAGCCATTAAGGGATTGGGGGCCTCCTCCAACGCATTCCCACAGCGGCCTTGGCAGGAAGTTTCAGGCCAGTGGCTTCTCCTCCTCCTTTGCAGGTACCTCACGGGGGACCAGTTCTCCAGTGAGTCTTCCCTGGAAGCCTACGCCCGCTGCCTTCGGATGGGCTGCCGGTGCATCGAATGTAAGCTGATGTCCCCCATTCCTGACCCCTTCAGCCAATCTTGGTTAAGGGTCCCATCCTTGCCTCTCTATTTTTCTGCACCCAAGATGTTTCTGAGAACCGTCTGTGGGGGGTTTTTCCCTCACCAATGTAGTGATTTTCTATATTTAGGAAAAAAACACCAACAAAACCTGCCACGGCTTCCCCTTCTTAATAAAAAAAAAACATTTATATTGTTTTATTTGGTATCCTAGTGTGATTTATGTTGGTTGCTTATTTAGTATCCTATGACCATAGGATACTAAGCAACTGAGTGTTGTATCTTGTGATTTATGATGAGTGTATTTTATGATTATAATCATGATTTATCACTTACTGCTTATGCACTGGAGACAAATTCCACATTTGGCCAATAAAGAATATTCTCTTCTCATTCTTTTTTCTCTTCTCTTCTCTTCTCTTCTCTTCTCTTCTCTTCTCTTCTCTTCTCTTCTCTTCTCTTCTCTTCTCTTTTCCCTTCTCTTCTCTCCTCAATTCTCCTCTCCTCTATATTCTGTTCTATTTCTGTTCTTCTATTTTATCTTCTCCTCTCCACTAATTCTATTCTATATTGTATTCTATTTCTATTCTATTTCTTCTACCTTCTCTTCTCTAATTCTACTCTACTCTATATTCTATTCTATTTCTATTCTTCTATTTCTATTCTTCTATTCCATCTTCTCCCCTCCTCTAATTCTATATATTCTATTTCTGTTCTTCTGTCTTCTCTTTTCTAATTCTACTCTACTCTATATTCTATTCTATTTCTATTCTTCTATTTCTATTCTTTCCCTTCTGATTCTACTCTACTGTATATTCTATTCTATTCCTATTTTTCTATCTTCTAATTCTACTCTATTCTATACTGTATTCTGTTCCATTTCTATTCTCCTATTTTATCTCCTCTCTTCTCCCCTCCCCTTTGCTTCTCAGCATCCCACACTGCAAAGTCACTGGTCCTACAGATGTTGGAAGAGCATCACATCTGGTCAGCCCTTGATAAAGCCCCCGTGGCGCAGTTGAAGGTGCCTGTGATGGCTGCAGAAGGGGAAATGCAATTTGTGTATTTTTGCAAGAAGCCTTTGTTAGATTGAATTGCAGGTGGTTGAGATGTTTAATTTGTTCGTTGCCTTTGTGGCTGGAGAGCTAGAAGCGTGTGCTTCCTCAACTGGGCACCTCCAAGAGGTGTGCAAGGATTGGAATACTTGCAGTTTAAAACAGTAAAAACGTTTTAAAGTAAAACTCCTGAGAGTAGGGCAGTGGTTTGAAGACCCCCTGGTCCAATGCTGGCTGTTGAATGGGAGGGGTTGGGGGGGGCAGGTCGGGGGTGCTGGGCAATTCAGGTGGAAAGAGAGGGAGAGAAAGGTTCTCGCTACGTTTTTGCCTCTCCTCAACCTGGCCTGGAACGATGGGTTGAGTATGTGCCTCCATTATAGTAGTGGTAATGGTTAGAAGGAGATTGGTCGGGAGAGAGGGGAAAAAAAACTTCTTTTATGGAAAAAAATCTTGGATTAGAAGATTCCATATGATCACCTTTCCAACAAACCCAACTAGAAACAGCAGTTCCAATTGAGAGTTAAAAGAGACGTATAATTTATTTCTTAGTTATTTCTTTGCAGACGTTTCCTTACCAAACTAGGCAACATCTTCAGTGCTGGAAGGGAATGGGGCTTCCTCTCATTTTATATACCTATAACGGGGTAAGCCTCTTGTATATAAACAGAGAGAAAGCCAGCCAAGGAATCCACAGTCCTCCTCCTTCCCCCGCACAAGCTCCATTCCCTTCTAACACTGATGATGCTATCTAGTTGGGTAATGAAAGGTCTGCTAGAAAACAACGAAGCTCAGAGAGCACCAAGGACAGTACAGTCCTCCTCTTCCTCCTCCTCCTCCTCCTCTTTTTCCTCTTCTCAAACCCTACTCCTTCTAACACTGATGATGCTATAGTTGGGTAATGAAAGGTCTGCTATAAAACAACCAAGCTCAGAGAGCACCAAGGACACTACAGTCCTCCTCCTCCTCTTCCTCCTCCTCCTCCTCTTTTTCCTCTTCTCAAACTGATGATGTTACCTAGGTGGGTAATGAAAGGTCTGCTACAAAACAGACACTCAATCCATCTGCTTGGAGAAATGCACTAAAGGCCGAAGTGGGACTTAGAGAAGGCAATAAAATTTGAAACAGGAGTGTTTACGTATCTTAGAGGGCTAGGCAATGATGAAAGGAGAATTCACATCAATAACAGGCTCAAAAGACAGGATTCAAACCGGCCACCTGTTCCTCAAAAGGTGCCAGGCAAACCACAAAGGAGAAAGAGTTTTCACCAGGTAATTGATCCAACATAATAAGCCTGCTGAGAGTTGTAGTTAGCACTTAAAAAAAAAGAATTATGATTCCACAGTAGGAACTGTAATGGGAGTGTTAGAAACAGGAAAAATGCAACTTGCCAAGAAAGTTCCATCTCCAGCTGGATGTGTTTGTGGTGAATCTCAGACGGAGGTGCGAGGAAACCCAGAACAGGGTGCAAAACTCGGCTGGAGAACTCTGGCATCCTTCAGGACTTCAAAGTGGCTGCCAGGAAATACAGCAAGTATTTCCTGTTGCTTAGGAGAAACTGGCACTTAAACTTCTCAAAAGTTTGAGAACTTTCCTGCAATGTTTAGTTCTTGCAAAGCTCTTGGGTTTTTGTTTGTTTGTTTTGCTATCCTTGGACTTCCCTCTTTGTCCTGATACTTAACCCCCCATGGGGAGGAAGCAGCTGGTTGCACACCTGTGAGTAGAGAACGGTGCCACTGAAGCGAGCTCCTTGCGAAGGTCACACCTTGAGTCTCTGCTTTTAAAATGCAGTCAACCTATGGACTTTTAAAAACAAATCAATAAATTAGCAGGCTTTGAAAGCGAGATACAAATCGACGGCCCCCTTTTTGGTGACTTTTGCAAGAACGGCGAGTTCCAATTGTGACTTTCGGTCTCGTGCTTCGTTTCCATGAGTGAAGAATAAGGGATTAATAAGGGAATAATTAAACCGTGGAAGGGCTTGCCACCAAAAAAATCGTGGGAGCTCCGTCCCTGGAGGTTTTCAAAAAGAGCCTGGATGATGTAGGTTCTCCTGCTTGAGCAGGGGGCTGGACTAGACGACCTCCAAGGTCCCTTCCAGCTCAGTTCTGTCCTAAAGGGAGTGGGCACCAGGGAAGCCTCAAGCAAAGGAGGAAGGGCTGACAAGGAAGCATATTTGCAACCTAGAAGGACTGAGCAACCTGACAAGAAGACCACAGCAATTCCTGGGCAGGAGGGGGTCCTGCCAATCGCCCGGTTCAAACTGCTCCCCCCATTTTTCCTCCAGCAGAGGAACCCCTAAGAAGCACAAGAGAGTTGGCACACCAGCACTGTTGCAAGATCATGACCCTCCCCTCTTTTTTGGGGGGTGCCACTCTGGGGAGGGATTCTGTTTCTTTCTATGAAAAAATAAATCTATTTAGCCAGTATTTATAACAAAAGACGTCGTCCGCTTGAATTTCTCGCCTTTCCGCCCCTCCCGTTGCAACGCTGGCTTTGTCTTGTGCTTGGGTGGGGGGGCGGGTTGGACTAGATGACCTACAAGGTCCCTTTATCTGTTAAATCTGTTTAGCGCTCTGAGGAATCCTCGACTTAACAACCTTTCATTTAGTGACTTAGGAGCATTTCTCATTCTTACAAAAACCACCACGGCATTCCCAGGATCACCTGATCAAAATCCAGACACTTTGGCAACCGGCTCATATTTATAACGGCCGTGGCGTCTCGAGAGGGGTGGAGGTCACGTTGATCCCAACTCTCGAGCAAAGTCCGTGGGGAAGCCAGATTCACTTTACAACAGGGTTACTAACTCAACGGCGGTGATTTGCTCAAACGACTGTTACGAGGACGGTCGTAAAATGGGGCAAGACTCGCTTTAGCAAGGGAAATGTTGGGCTCAGTTGTGGTCGTAAGCCGAGGACTCCCTGGAATGGTAAGGCCCGTGATGGATTAAAGGTCATGCGTTGATTGCCTTGTAAACGCCCTAGGAAGCGCGACTGACTTACGCAGCCTAAGGTAAAATGTCAAATAGCCCAACGGTCTTAGTCGTATCCTATGTGCTCATTGCTTTCCACATCAACAGTCAAGGAGAAAAACAGCCAGCAGGGCATGGAATTAGGGACTCTCCTCCCTCTTCAATTCCATTCAGCAGCCAAAAAATAGAAAAAAAATCCAATACAATCCTTGGTTGTCTAAAGAGAGGTGTAGAATCACAAACAAAGGAAGTATTAGCACCACTTTGTGAAGCCTTAGGAAGGCCACACCTGGAATAACTGCATCCAGTTTTGGTCACCGCATCACAAGAAAGATGTTGAGAGTGGGAAAAATGCAGAGAAGAGCAACTAGGATGATTAAGGAGAGACAAAAACACGAGCACTGGAAGGTTATAGCTCGTCTAGAGAAAAGAAGGACTGAAGGGTGGGGGACAGGAGAGCACTATTCCAGCATTTGAGGGGCTGCCCCAGAGAGGAGAAGGTCCACTGATTTTCCAAAAGGGAAGACAAGAAACAATGGGTGGAAACCAATCCAGGAGAGAAGCAACCTGGAATTAAGGGGGAATTTCCCGACAGGGAGGACAATTAACCAGTGGAACAGAAGTTGCCTCCAGCAGTGGTGGAGGCTCCATTGCTGGAGGTTTTGAAGAAGAAACTGGACAATCCCTTGTCTGGAATGGCAGAGGGTTGGACTAGAAGACCTCCAAGGTCCCTTCCAGGTCTGTTCTGATTGAATACTATTCAGACCTTGATTTTTTTTAGGACAATAACAGGCAAACACACAAATCAAGTTAAAAATAAGGCTCTATTGGAAGGCATGTTTTTTTTTAGAGAGATGTCACAAATACAAAAAGTTCTTTTTTTTTTTTTTTCCTGAGATGAAAGCAAAGAGTTACAGGCAGATAAAATGGAGATAATACAATTCAGCATATGGGGTTTTTTTTTCTTTCTTTTTTGAAAGGGCAAGAAGCATTGAATATTCCACCGGGGCATCCAACCTTGCTGACTTTTTAAATCTTGTGGACTTCCAACTCCCAGAATTCCCCAGCCAGCCTTTCTGGGAGTTTGGAAGTCCACTTAGTCTTAAAAAGTTACCAAAAGTTATCGGCATCCCTGGATGAAACCAACATAACTTACAAAAACTACACATCTACAGTATTTTTTAAAAACAATATTCTAAGCAAACAAACTGAGTCTAACTCTCAACCAAAAGAAAACCAAGATAGTTGCAGTATAAATGTTCCCTGCTTATTGCAGTAATTAGCTTGCCGGTGTGCCAAGAGCTTTGATTTTTTCCCCCCAAATATGACTACCAAGTATTATTTTCACCCCCAAGAGGTACCATGGTTTTGAAAAGTGCCATAATCTGTGAAGTGCAAGAAATTTCATTGACAAGATACTACATTAAAGTATCTTCTCAGAAAGGAAAGGAAAGTGTTTTCAGTTAAAGAGCTGAAATTGATACACACAGCAACGTAGATAAGGCACTTCCCCCCCTGCTAGCTTTATTTCATAGGATTTACTAGGAGAGAAAATGAGCTGTTTTACTTTCGGGGTGAGCCAGAGAAATGAGGATCAGTGGGAGGAATGATTGTGCAAATCCCACAGAACTGAGCCTTAAACTGTTTCAGTCAAAGGGTTTTCGTAGCTGATATTTCAAGAAGAATCTTTCATAACCTTGGCACTTAAGAGATGAAAATTCAAATTAGAGGAACTGATAAAAGAGAACAGCCCATAGGAAAATATATATATATAGGGCTGACATAGGAAAAGTCATTTATGTAGAATTTTCATAGGCAAATCCAGGGATGTATTTGTTTGCATCAGAAAACAGAAATCAGCTAAGGAGCCCAGGTGCTTTTCTGAATGTGCTGCTGGGGCAGCGAGATTGAAATGATTCAATTAATAATTTTAAATTAATTAAATCAGAGGCAAGGCAGCTTGAAGTCCCAAAGTTACTGCCCTCTTTTGCTTTGGTTGGGAGCTGATTGTACACAGTGTGGCTTCATTAAAAATGGAAAATGGAAGACAATAAATGTGAGGTCCGTTCCCCCCCATCGTCATCCCCTAAGATTGGAGTAAAATGTTCTTGGTCCAACCTGAGACACTTAACAAGAAACTTCAGCCTGGAGCCCCCTAATGTTTTTTTTTTTAAAAAAGATGTCTTTTTTTTAAAAGGGGTGAGCGCCCTAATGCCCTGGGAGCATTTAAAAAGGGCCATGTGCAAAGAGAGCCACAGACTTTTTGGTCACTCAGGATTCCTTATTCATCCTGCGAAGCCTGCAGAGGCTTTTTTTAAGCGTCTGGAAGGCCGAAAAAAACTTCAAACAAGCCAAAAAATCAACTGTGAGGCGCGTACATGCGCAGTGAGGTAAGTTTGCCTGCGGCTTGCATGCTGGCACAAATGGCTCTGTGTGCCACCTGTGGCATGCGTGACATAGGTTCGCCATCACGGATATATAGTGAAAAATCTGGCAGCATAATTCACTTTAACCACCAGTCCATCCTGAACGCCAAAACCCCACTCATCTCACCCTATGGTACCGGGATGGTGAACCTATGGCATGTGTGCCACAGATGCCATGCAGAGCTGTTAGGGATACGCTCCCTAGCAGAACATGCAACAGCAGTCTAGCAGGAAGGCAAATGATGCGAGATAAACGTTGTTGTAGTTTACACTCAGTAAGACAGATACACTGTGCCAGTTAAATAGTTTTTTATTCCAGCAAGAGTTATGGCATAGTCAAATAGTCCATATGTCATACACTAGTTCAGTCCATCCGGGGATTAATCAGTTGCAAAGTCCAGTGTCAAAAAGGAGGTCAGTAAACTTACAAATAATCAGTCTAGCAATATATCTCTTTTGCAGTCAGAAATATGAAGAAAATCAAACCCCTTTTCTTCATTTCAGCAACAGCAGGGAAACACGCAGTTATCACCATCAATCCAACATTGTCAGCTATCCAGTAAAAGCCAGTTAACAGTGAGCTCTCTTGCTCCCTCTTATGGTGATTTTACAACCGCACCCAAAATATATGTTTTAAAAGTTAAAGTGATACATACACTTAAACTCACTAACATAGTTTATATATTATTTTTTACCCATAACCAATGTTATCCCTAACATTCTCCCCTTTTGGGTAATATAATAATATATATATCTATTTACAATTTCTACCCATAGTTTTCACAATTTTCTTTGTGCTTGACTGCACCTTGGGCTTTTGTAAATGCATCAGCAATGTTTTCATCAGTCATGCAATATTCCAATCTCATTAAACCATTTTTTACAGATTGTCTTACATTCAAATATCTAAGGTCAGTATGTTTAGATCTCATTTTTACAGCAATATTTGTAGCCAACCATATGGCTGCTTGATTGTCCTCATATACTACAATGGCATCTTTAACAGTTACTCCCATATCTAACAATAACTGTTTATACAGAATTAAGTCAGTACATAATAAAGATAGACATGAAAATTCTGCTTCCATTGTGGACATACTTATGTGTTGCTATCTAATTGACCTCCAACCAATCAGTGTTTTACCTAATAGTATAGCCATGCCTGAAGTTGATTTTCTAGTTTTTATATCTATTGCAAAACTTGCATCAGCATATGCACTTAAAATCAAATCATCTTTTGGCTCCAAATACAATGCATAGTGCATTGTTTTTTTAAGATATCTTAATATACACTTTAGCGCTTGCCAGTGTCTTTCATTGGGTTCAGCATTGAATCTTGCCAATTGATTAATGCTATATGCAATGTGTGGCCTTAACCAATTACTTATATATGTTAAACTACCTATTAATAATTGATAAATATTCTTATCAAATTTTGAACTTTGAGCATCAGTATGACAAAATTCCTGACTCATTGGAGTTTTTGCCGATTTACAAAGTTCCATTTTATACATTTTAAGCAATTGGTAAATTTTATCTTCTTGTGATATCTTATATCTACTATTGGTTTTGTTTATTGTCAATCCTAGACGTTGTCATTTCTCCTAATTGCTTTAATTTTATCCTCTTACTTAATAATGATATTATCTCAGTAGCTTCATTATTAGTCTTAGTAATTAAAGCAATATCATCTGTAAACAACAATAATGACACCATACCATTTGTCTCTCTTTTAAATAAACATGGATCAGCTAAACTTTCTTTAAATCCTATATTGTTTAACTCTTTTACAATATATTGGTTCCATTCATAACCAGATTGTTTCAATCCATAGAGACTTTTATTCAGTTTCCAACAGTCATTATTATTTTTATCATCCTTTATACCTACTGGTTTTCTTAAGTATATAGTGTGCTGCAATGGTGCATGCAGATAGGCAGTTTCTACATCTAAATGATTTATGATATAATTCTTCTTAGCTGCCCACAATAAAGCTGTTCTTAAGGTTATTGCCTTTAAATTTGGTGCAAATACCTCATCATAATCACATGTAGTTTGATTAAATCCTTGAGCTACCAACCTAGCCTTATAGATACCATTTTTACCAGTTTTTAACTTAAATATCCATTTACAGCCAATGGACTTTTCACCTGGAGGTAATTTGGCATTTTCATAAACTTTCATTTCCTTTAATGAATTTAATTATTTCTCCATTGCTCTATGCCAATTTTCTTGTTCTTTTGCAGGATACATTCTAAGTTCTTCAACAGTAGTTGGAACTTTACTAACTTGGCAAACTACACTTGCTTGGTACCTGTCAGATGATCTGGTTACACGTGCAGAATGTCTAGGTATTTCAGGGCTTATAGGTGGACTTTCATGTTCTACCTGTTCCTGATTATCTATTTTTTCCTGTTCTGGTATTTCTTCCTGTTCTGGTCTTATATGCTCTTCCTGTACTTCCTCTTTAATTGTACTCTTCTTATTACTGATTTTTTCTTTTGGTCTTTTGTAGGTTTCTATAATTACTTCCTTACTTGAATTTTGTTCCAGTTTTTCCCATCCTACATGTTCTAGGATTTTGGCACTAGCACTACAGTAAACTCTAGATGTTCCTTTTCCCCAGAATCTGTATGATTTGTGGTTAGATTCATAACCTACAAAGAATAACCTTTTAGCCCTATGTTGCCCCTTATGTCTCAGTTGTGTAGGAATATGCACCCATGCTGGTGCTCCAAATGTGTGCATGTAGCTTAGGTCAGGTTTTCTACCATGCCACCGTGTGAATGGTAATTCACCTGTTGTTGAGTTAACAACATTATTCAATATATGATTACCACACATTATTGCTTCTCCCCACAAAGTTTCAGGTAATCCTGAATCCGAAAACATAGTACGAGCCATTGCCTGTATTGTTTGGCCTCGTCTTTCTATAAAGGAATTATGTTGTGGCCTATATGGTGCAGACTTTTTATGTTCAACATCTGCCATCTTCAGTCTATTTTGGAATTTATTGTTTATAAATTCCGTACCATTATCAGTGATAAGAGTTACTAACTTCCTTTTAGTTTTTCTTTCTGCGAATTTAAGCCAATTAAAGAAATTTTGATATGTTTCCGTTTTGCTCTTCATTAGATAACAGAAACCATATCTGGAATAATCGTCCATTATACTTACTATATAACGAGCACCTCCCACACTTGGTTTTTTAGGACCTATAATATCAGCAAATATGACCTCTAGAGGCTCCTTTGTTTTAAATCCATTAACTCTATTTGCTGGTATTTGCTTGCTTTTTTCTTTACTACAAGTATTGCAGTGCAAATACTTACTGCGAGGTTTAAGTTTTATACCCTTAGATAGTTTTACCGTTTGTTTAAGCATTTTAAAATTTATATCCCCCAAACGTCTGTGTAACAAATGTATGCATTCATCATGAGGTTTAACATTATTATAAACTGTTCTAGCTACCTCTGAATTATCATTTAACACATACAATTCACCTCTTAAAGTTGCAGTCACTTTTTTACTTTCTTTTTCAATTATGCAATTGTCTCCCTTAAAGTTAATTACATAACCTAGTTTAACCAAAACTCTAACCGAAAGGAAATTAAACTTAAGTTGTGGTACATATAACATTTTTACATTTTCTCTTATGCAAGAACAATATGCTATACCTTCACCTTTAGCTTTCAGTTTCCAGCCATTAGCTAACGATATCTGCTGTGAACTCGTGGATATCTTAATAAATCTTTTCTTATCTTTCGTTATGCAGTGCGATGCTCCACTATCTACAACCCATAAATTACTATTCACAGTTTTGTTGCTATACCTGGCTAACTCTATGCATTTTTTATCCTTTTGATGCCTTTTATCTTTCTGGCTGGCATTTTGGCTTTTTGCTTTCTTGCAGAATCTAGCCAAATGTCCTTTTCCTCCACAATTAAAACATTTTCTAATTGTATACGCTGACGAAGATATTTTCTCTTCTTCACATTGTGGTTGTTCCCTTCTGAGTTGATCCCTTTCAAACCTTCTCCTGGCTTCTTCAATTAATCTGCCAGTAATGTCAGTTAATGTGAGGTTATCTTTTGGCAGAACCTCAAGTGAAGTTACGTAGTCCTCGTAGCTATAATCTAAAGAAGACAAAATTATATAAACTTGGTGTGGTTCTGTGAAGATAAGTTCTTTTTCATGCAGTTCCTGAAAAATTATCTTCATTATGTTTATATGACTCAGCATATCTCCATTCTTTTGAAGATGTGTTCTGAACAGTTTCCGTGTAAGATTTATATGTGCTCCTACACTGTCTCGAACATAAATCTTCTTTAAATTCTCCTAACATTTGGCAGCTGTTTCTTCACCTCGTATATGTACAAGCTGCTCATCACAGAGTGTCAGTCCTATTATACAGAGAGCTTGCTCATTCTTCAGTTGATATTCTTGTATTTTCTGGGCATCATCATCATCCTCCGGATCCCAAGCATCTACCTCTGGTGGGTTTTGAATTATACTCCACAAACCTTCTCTGCATAGAAGTAGGCTGCATTTCATAGACCATGAAACATAGTTTGTTCCATCCAGTTTGGATATTAGAGACAAACTTTGTAAATTGACTTGTGCCCTCTTTTTCTGGATATTAAACTGTAATTAATAAAACATAGCTGTCTGTTTGCAGTATTGTGTAACTACACAAACTCTCACTTTAATCAAAGCCTGTTATAACCTGGTTAGTCTGACTGTGCACCTGGCCCCATAACCAGTGTTAGGGATACACACCCTAGCAGAACATTCAACGGCAGTCTAGCAGGCAGGCAAATGATGTGAGATAAACGTTGTTGTAGTTTACACTCAGTAAGACAGATACACTGTGCCAGTTAAATCGTTTTTTATTCCAGCAAGAGTTATAGCATAGTCAAACAGTCCATATGTCATACACTAGTTCAGTCCATTCAGGGATTAATCAGTTGCAAAGTCCAGTGTCAAAAAGGAGGTCAGTAAACTTACATATAATCAGTCCAGCAATATAACTCTTTTGCAGTCAGAGATACGAAGAAAATCAAACTCCTTTTCTTTGTTTCAGCAACAGCAGGGAAACACGCAATTATCACCATCAATCCAACATTGTCAGCTATCCAGTAAAAGCCAGTTAACAGTGAGCTCTCTTGCTCCCTCTTATGGTGATTTTACAACCGCACCCAAAATACATGTTTTGCAGTTAAAGTGATACACACACTTGTACTCACTAACATAGTTTATATATTATTTTTTACACAAACTAAGTTAGGTAACCAATGTTATCCCTAACAAGAGCCATTTATGTGGGCACGCGAGCCCCAGCCAAACTTACCTGCACTTCGCACGTGTTCGCCTCCCAGTTGATTTTCGGCCCGTTTGAGGCCTTTTTCACCCTCACCAGACAGTCATCATCGGCCACGCATCAACCACCGATGCCCGAAAAGTCTACGTGGAGATAGGCATCGAAGGCGAGCCTTGCAGGATGGAGGTGGATTCCGGGTCCTACCTCTCCATGGTCGCCTGGCAAGAAATCAAACGCTTGGTGCCTACCATCCACAAGAAGGGACTGGAAAACCAGAGACTAATCATCAAAGACTACCAGGGAAACCGCATCCCGGTAGTTGGAACCGGACAATTCAAAGTAACATTTAAGGGCCGCACGGCAAAGCTTCCCCTAACCCAAAAGCTCAGCCTTTTGGGACTGCAATGGTTCGCGCCGCTCGGCATCGAAGTCAGGGGCATCAACCACATCGCCGAGACCGATTGGGAGCAGCAGCTGGCACGGGACTTCCAGGAAGTGTTCGACGGCACCCTAGGCAAGTACCGAGGGCCCCCTATCTCTTTCAGCCTAGACCCAAACGTTCCCCCGAGACATGTAAAACCAAGGCAGGTACCTTTCGCACTCAGACCAAAAATTGATGAGCAAATTGACAAGCTCGTCAAGCAAGGGGTCCTACAACCAATTGATCATGCCCGGTGGGAGACCCCAATAGTCACCCCAGTCAAGCCCAATGGGTCGGTGAGAATCTGCGGGGACTATAAGGCTACCCTAAATTGCGCCTTGCAACAAAGCACCTACCCCGTCCCAGTAGTGCAGCACCTTCTACACTCACTGGGGGGAGGAAAGGTTTTTGCGAAGCTCGACCTGGCCCAAGCATACCAACAGCTGTTGGTCGACGTAGAAACCGCGGAAGCGCAAACCATAGTTACCCACCGGGGAGCTTTCCGATGTAACCGACTCCAGTTTGGAGTCAGCGGGGCGCCTGGAATTTTCCAGAGCCTCATGGAGAGACTCTTGCAGGGCATCAACGGGGTGGTGCCCTACTTCAACGATGTGCTGGTGTCGGCAACCAACCAGCGAGAACTAGAGGGTCGGCTAAGGGAGGTGTTAACCAAATTCAAGGAAACCGGGCTAAAAGTGAAGAGGGAAAAGTGCCAACTTTACACAGAGCGGGTCGAGTTCCTGGGATACCTCCTAGACCGGCACGGCATCCACCCCACCAAAACTAAAATCAGAGCCATTAAGGAGGCTCCCACACCCAGGACTAAAATGGAACTGCAGGCGTTTCTGGGACTGCTTAATTTTTACAATGTTTTCCTGTCCCAAAAGGCGAACGTGGCGGAGCCTTTGCATAGGCTCTTGGACAAGGCGGCTACCTGGACTTGGGGGAAACGCGAGGAAGCCGCCTTTAGGAAAACCAAGGATCTGCTCACCTCGGATGCCGTCCTCATCCAATACAATGAGACCCTACCACTCGCCGTCACATGCGACGCCTCACCCTTCGGCGTCGGCGCCGGCCTCAGCCACACAATCCCGGATGGAAGAGAAGCGCCCATCACCTTCTTCTCCAGGACACTCACCAAACCGGAGCGGAACTATAGCCAGCTGGACAAGGAGGCCCTTGCCATCGTCGCAGCAGTGAAGAGGTTCCACAAGTACCTCTACGGCTGCACCTTCACAATCATCATGGACCACAAGCCGTTGCTGGGCATCCTGGCAGGAAACCAGGACACCCCGAACATTTTATCTCCCAGGATGACAAGGTGGTCCGAATTCCTTGCCGCCTACAGCTACCGGCTCACACACCGACCTGATAAGACTATCACTCATGCAGACGCTTTGAGCCGCTCACCACTACCCGACCTAGACACCGACCCAGCACCCACAACGAGCACCCTCAGCATAGAGACTCTGCCCGATCTACCCATAACCGTGTCAGACATTGCCCGAGAAACCAATAAAGACAAACGTCTGGCGCGGGTGTTACATTGGGTAGAGAAAGGGTGGCCGGAAAAGGACAACAACGAAGCATTCAAAACATTCCGGAACTGGCAAACGGAACTTTCACTGCAAAAAGGGTGTGTACTGTGGGGGGATAGGGTGATGATCCCGGAAAAACTGCAAGGGAAGGTATTGGGGTTGTTACACGAGGGGCACCAGGGCATAGTTAGAATGAAAGCCCTGGCCAGAAGTTACGCTTGGTGGCCAGGGATGGATAAGCAAATCGAGGCCTGGGTGGCAAGGTGTCAACGCTGCCAAGAAACCAGACCGAGCCCTCCCGCGGCACCGATCCTGGAATGGGAAACCCCCAGGGGACCCTGGTCTAGGGTCCACATAGACTTTGCCGGGCCCACCAAGGGATATACATTCCTAGTAACCGTAGATGCTTACTCCAACTGGCTGGAGGTAAGCAACCTGAAATCCACCACCACAGAGGCCGTCACCAAGGAACTTTGCAAACTATTCACAACCCACGGCCTCCCGGATGTCATCGTGTTGGACAACGGGCCCCAATTCACCTTGCTGGAATTTGAAAAATTCCTAGTGGAACGGGGCATACGACACACACTGACAGCTCTGGTGCATCCAGCGGTGAACGGAAGGGCAAAACGGATGGTTCAATTCACGAAAAAATCCATCCAGAAAATCGAACACGGGGAAATCCAAGACAAAATAAATAAAATGCTTTTTATCCAACATATAACCCCGAACACAACAATGAACAAAAGCCCGGCAGAGCTACTGATGGGGAGGAAAATAAGGTCCCCACTCGACAGACTACACCTCACATACAACCCGGAAAAAACCCCAAACTCCTCCAGCAAGCACCGGTCTTTTGCGCCAGGCGACGCCGTCTACGCAAAAAACCTAACGGGTGACCCACGATGGGTACCAGCAACCATAACCCAACTGACAGGCCCCCACTTGTACCGGCTGCAAACAACCGACGGACGAGCGTGGAAATGCCACATCGATCAAACAAGATCGAGAAACGGCCACAAGAAACACAACCGACACACAACCAGACACAGAAAATCCCCTTAACACAAGCCAAGAGGGGAGGGAATACTCCGGGAACCAAAACCCAGAAGAAAACCAACCATACTCACCAGCAAGCAGCCAGCTCGAAGCCTCACCAGGGAGAAGCAGCCAGGCCAGCTCGACCAGCCCAGAAAGACCAGGCGGGAGCGGCGACAAGCGGCCCGGCAAGGCCTACCAGGCAGTTCCATCGACGAGGCCGAGAGACACAGAGAACCCGACCGAACCGGCCGGGAGCCAACCAACGACTGACCTGCGCAGGTCCAGTAGGCAAGTACGGAGCCCCGCCTACTTACGGGACTACGTTACGTAGGACCAAACCAAGAGGGGAGGGGTGTTCTGTACCTTCATTTGCATTCTTGAAACCCCGCGTTTTGATTGGTCAAAGCGTGGGGTGATCTGATTGGTTTAGCGAGCCGCGCTGATTGGCCCGCTAAGAATCTCCCGCGATTGGCGGAAACGAATCACGGGAGATTCAAAGTGGTGCCATTGGCCGCGGCCGCGGCAGCTTGAGAATAAAAAACCGCAAGTTTTCCCTTAGAACCAGATCGGTTCCGGGGGCTTAATAAAGAACTGAAACCACAGTCACTGCCTCCTGGTCTCCTTGCCGAACGGACAGGACAAGGCGGCAGGCGGGGACACCAGGAGCTGCTGCTGACACTCCCCCCAACGCCGCCCTGGAAGCCCTCGCCAGCGCCCTTGGCCACGATGGCCAGCTCCGCCTCTGGGCCCCGCGGCGGGGCCGTTTCATCCCAGTCCCCGGGGAGAGGAGCCCCAGCGAGGCCCGGGACTCCCATGGAGGAGGGGCCGAGGAAGAAGCCGCTGCCGCCACGGGAGGTGAGAAGGCGGACGGGGCGGACGAGCAGTGACTGGCGGCGGCAGCGGGGGGGGGAGGTTTCTACTCCATCTTTTACAGAAGAGACTGGACTGTCATTTGTCAGAAACGGTGTAGTAGGGTCTCCTGTGTGCGCGGGGGGCTGGACCTCTAAGGTCCCTTCCAAACACTCTTTTAACCAGTGGAACTGCTTGCCTCCAGAAGTTGTGGGAGCTTCATCACTGGAAGCTTTCAAGAAGAGACTGGGCTGCCATCTGTCAGCAAGGGTCTCCTGCTTGGGCAGTGGGTTGGACTAGATGACCTATAAGGTCCCTTCCCACTCTGAGTTAGACTACACGAGTGCTGCACATTTCTTGGGAAATACCGCTGTTTTCCATCCATATCACTTTGCCCAGGTCTGACTTAATGTGGGGGGGAGAGGAGGTTTTTGGGGGGAGGGGTATAAATTTTTTATTTTTTCTTATTTACAAACATATCATTGTGTGAACAGTGTGGTACCTGGGTGTCTTGCATTTGAAAACAAATATGACAATATTCTTCATATTCAATAAAGTTCATAATCTTATACATTTTCATATTAATACAAACATATTCTTGATTGTGCAAAAATCTCCGTATTCTAACTATCCCTCTTTTTCTCCAGGTAGAATATTGTTAATGATATTTGTAGTTCATCGGTTATTATGTTCATCAATCTTACATAGTTAATATTTTATGTTAATATAATAATTTTTATTAAGATAATAATTTAATTATATTATAAGTAATATAATAATTTAACATTCTTTTTAAAAAATATTCCTGTTTACAACTATAAATATCAAACACAGTGCATTACTGTGCCATACATACAAACATATTTCCGTACTAAACCATTAACATTCATATTATTAGCACAATATTCACAATCTAGGTCTATTTGCCCTATTTTTGTTCCCACCTTCCCTTCTCTCCTGCAACCATTGATCAAACTTATACCAAGTATCATAATATTCTGATTTCCCCTTATTTTTCACTTCTAGTTAATCTCTCAAATTCTGCACAAGCCAGTATTTTTATCATGATGTTACTTAAATTATATTCAAAATTACCCTCATTGAAATTCTATAATCCCTTGTGATGAATTCACCTTATAATGTAAAAATATCTATTCAATTAATCTCTAAAGTTATCCTAATTTTTGTCCTCATTATTCAATCATTACTGCATGTTATTTTTCTGTCAATCTTTATATTCTGAACATCACTCCTTTTACTAGAAAGACTATATTAATCGCCATGTTTGCAGTGTTTGACAATTTATATGACTCTAATAACCGTTCATAAATTCATATTTATATTTTCCCATTATTTATCCGGGAAGGACGGAGTTAATGGGTGGGTGTTGCCTGTGGGGGTCTCTTAGGACAGGGGTCTCCAACTTTTGGAACTGTGTACTTCAACTCCCAGAATTCCTCAGCCAGCTTTGCTCTCCTGCTTGGGCTGGACTGGATGACCTAAAATGTCCCTTTCTAACTCTCTTAAATCTGCTAAACTTTGAGGGATTCGAGCTGGCCTCGAAGGCGATTTTAGCCAAGAGGAGAGCCAGAGGGAAGGGCACCTCCAGGTCAGCACAACGGGGGTTCCCCCCACCAGCCTTGGGAAAGGGGACCACGAAGAAATCCCAGAGTGGTGGGATTTCGCTGGGAAGGAGGGGGGGAAAGGCACCCCCCCCCCCATTCATGGGGATCCCTTTGCCACGCTCGTCCTCCAGAACCCTCGGACTGCACTGCCCATCCGCTATCGCCCCTGCGGATCATGGGCTTCGGAATCAGCCCGTCTGGTGCACAAGGCCGCCCCGCCTTCACTGACGCGACGCGGGGAAAATCCCTGGGTGTAGCCACGTGGGGGTTTCCCCCGCCCCGCCCCCCACCTGGGATGGAGCTTGCAATTGGCCAGCCTTGGCGTCCATCAAGGAAAGGGGGAGGGAAAAGAGAAACTCCTTGGGCCCGTCCATCCCGTCGTTGATTGGGCGAGCGTTGACGTCCATCAAGGAGAGGGTGGGAAAGGAGAACTCTCACTGGGCCCTCTTCTCGCCTTCCCTTCCACCCCGTCGCTGATTGGGCGGGCCTTGGCGTCCGTCAAGGGGAGGGGGTGGGAAAAGAACTCTCCCTGCGGCTTCTTCTCCCATCCTCCCTTCCAATTCCGTCGCTGATTGGGCGAACCCGTTGGCCGGGGGGGGGCGCCCTCGTTTGTCGCTCCGGTTGCCGATTGACCGTCCGATGGGTGACGTCACGCCCGTCGCCTGGCCGACTGAGGGGAGCGCCGTTTCCTCAGAGTTTCCCTCAGAAACGTCTTCTGCTCTTTCTGACGGGCGGGCGACCGAACGAACGATGGCGGGCCCGAGCCGGGCCGTCCCCTCGCTCCGTCCTCGTCCCCATCCCCGAAGGGAGCCTAGAAACCCCCAGTCCCGCGGACGTGTCGGCCGGAGCTGCCGTTGCCCCGCTGGCTGGGAGAAGACCCAGGCCGGGCGACGAAAGGCTGCGGGGACGGCTGGGGGACCCTCGACCGGTGCGGTTTTTCGCCGTTCCCGCTTCACTTCAGGCAGCCTTTCACTCCCGGCGGCCTCCGAGGTAGATTTCCCCCCGCACGATCCGTCGCTAACCGGGCCCTTCGGGGTCTTTCAGCCGTGCGCCGTCGCTGACAGCTGGTTGCCCTTCAGACACGGCCTCTGAGCCGTCTATGGGTTGGTTTCTACGGGTAGTCCTCGACCTACGACCGCCACGGAGCCTAGCATCGTTGTGGTCAAACGAGAAATGGGCTAAGTGATCTCTGCCCCCTTTTACGACTTTTCCTGCCACCGTTGTTAAGCAAATCACTGCGGTGCCTAAGTTAGGAACGCGGTCGTTAAGCGAATCTGGCTCTCCCCCCCACCGCCCCCCATGGACTTTTTCTGGTCAGAAGGTTGCCAAAAACAATGGGACATGTGAGCCCAGCGACCGTCATAAATATGAATCGGTTGTCAAGTGTCAGAATGTAAGTCACGTGACTGTGAGGCTGCTGCCAGGGCTGTCAGTGGGAGAAAAAGTCATAAGTGTGAAAAACGGTCATAAGTCACTCTCTTCAGCGCCGCTGTGACTTGGAACGGTCGCTAAGGCGAGGACCACCCATATGCCATGAAAGCGAGTCTTACCACTTGCGTTAAGTAGATATATCTTCCGACTGATTTGTCCCTAAGCCCTGATGAGGAGACCTAGCTGGGTAATGAAAGGTCTGGAAGAGAACAATGAGCACCAAGGACCCCCCCCCCCCCCCCCGCAGTTCAGTCAGCCCTGAGTTTTGAAAACTCCCTTCGGTTAGGGATAGTTTGTTTTCTTGGCCGTCTGGGGAATCTTCTGCCACCCCTAAGTCCCAAAGGGCCAAGATGACAGTTTTCCTGTCCTGCTTCTTCAAAGTTCAGCTTTCACTTTCACATAGTATTGGGAAATACCAAAACTTTGTACAATTGTGGTCTTCTGAAGTGCACATCTCATTTGTAAACATTTGGCCAATGAAAAAAGATTTCTAATTCATAAAAAGAATGCTTCTTGTTTCCACACACAGAAATGCACTCTCTCACACATACACACCCAAAAACATACAAACACGAGGAAGGACTACATCATTTTGAAAAATACCTTTTATTAATACATTTTCTTTTTATATGACACTAGCTGGATAGCCGTGCTTCAGGATGAAACTATGTGATCGGGCTATGCAGGAGAAATTCGGTCCACAATCTGTTGGCTCAGTGGTGGTCAGTGATTGAAACACATAAGGGTTTCCTTTCATTTTGTTTCCCTTCCCCTTTTCATTCCATTCCTTTCCTCCTTTCCTTTCTTCTTTTACTGCTTTTCTTTCCTCCTTTCCTTTCCTTCTTTTCTCCTTTCCTTTCCTTTCTTTTCCATTTCTTCTTTTCTCATTTCCCTTCCCTTCCTCCTTTCCTTTCCTTTTCTCCTTCCCCTTCCTTTCCTCTTTTCCTTTCCTCTCCTCTTTTCCCTTCCTTTCCTTTCCTCCTTTCCCTTCCCTTCTTACTTTCTTTTCTACTGTCCATTATATATCTGTGTATCTGTCTGTCTGTCTGTCTTTCCATCCATCCATCCATCCAGCTAGCTAGCTACTTATCTATCTATACATTACAATACAATACAATATCCTCATTAACGACTTAGATGAGGGAACAGAAAGGGAACTTACCAAATTTGCAGATGATACTAAACTGGCAGGAATACCTAACACCTTAGAAGATAGGCTCAAGATCCAGGTGCATCTTGACACAGAACCCTGAGCCATATCTAATAAAATGAAATTCAATGTAGAGAAAAGTAAAGTCCTACACTTAGGCAAGAAAAACCAAAAGTACACATATAGACTGGATGAAACCAGGCAGTAACTGTGAGAGGGATCTTGGAGTCTTAGTGGACAACCAGCTAAACATGAGCCAGCAGTGTGCAGCAGCAGCCAAAATAGCTAATGCAATCCTAAATTGTATTAACAGAGGGATACAATCAAGATCAAGGGAGGTAACTAATACCACTCTATAAAGCCTTAGTAAGACCACTCCTAGAGTACTGCATCCAGTTTTGTTCACCACATTATAAAAAAGGTGTTGAGACTCTAGAAAAAGTACAGGGGACTGGAGACCAAGAAACATCACAGCTTCCCTGCGATTTGATGGTGCACCGAATGTAGATCTCACAGAATTCCAGACCAACTTGGTGCCCTTCATATGAAGAAGGGTTACAGGAACTGCGCCTGGCTAGTCGAGTGGAGAGAAGGACCAGGGGGGACATGATAGTCGTCTTCCAGTACTTGACAGGCTACCACAGAGAGGAAGCAGTCAAGCTATTTTGAAATGCACCTGTAGGCCAGACAAGGAATAATGGATGGAAACTGAAAAAGGAGAGATTTAACCTGGAAATAAGGAATAACTTTCTGACAGTGAGAGCAATCAACCAATGGAACAGAAGTTGCCTTCGGAAGTTGTGGGAGTGCCATCACTTGATACTTTCAGGAAGAGATTGGACTGCTATTTGTCAGAAATGATGTAAGGTCTCCTGCTTGGGCGGAGGGTTGGACTAGATGGCTTATAAGGTCCCTTCCAACTCTGATTACCTGTTATCTACAGTACAATGCAATGCAATGCAATACAATTTATTACAATCCTCCCACTGTTGTCCCAGGTTTTTTTCTTCCAGGAGACAACTGGACTGTCTAGTTTTTCTTTGAAGACCTTTTGCTTCTCATCCAAGGAGCTTCTTCAGCTCTGATTGGCTGGTGGGTAATAAAAACACTACAACCTTTCATGCCAAAGTAGCTTCCTGTTTGGAAGTGTAGTTTGCATCCCTTTATAGAGTCATTGAGGCAGCTTGGAGGTTTGTCTCTGTCCTCGGGTCACCTGAGTGGTACAAATGGCTGTGGTGTTACTAAGGTAACGGAAGGTGAGGCAACTGGCAGTAGGAACAGAGTTCTTTTCAGGTGAGGAAGGGGAGCAGAACTCCTTAGCATCAGAGCATGTTAATTTCTCTATTAAGAAATGCTAATGCTCTGATGGTCATTTCTTATTGAGAATTATCCTTTCTTATTGAGCACCTAGAAGCCAAGAGGAGCAAACGTGCCAAATTTCAAGTTTGTAGGCTTTACAGTCCTGGAGATTTCATGATGATGTCTGAGTAGTATATCGCTTCTATATATACAGATAAAATATTCCATATCAATCTGAACCGCGTGTTGTCTGGACATAATTAGTTTTAACTACAAATACAATGTTAATCAACATAAATCATAATAATAATTATAATAATCGTATCAATATTAATCACAAAGTGATAATAGTTAGTTTATCCATCTTGAAAAATTATCAAAATGAAAAAAAAAATATTATTCTTTTAATCTTTTTGGTTTGTAACCTCTGTCCCTATTAGTTAGCCATTGGTAAAACAAGTCCCATATTAAAAAGTATTCTGTTTCTTCCTTGTCTTTTATTTTAATTGATAATCTGTCCATCTCAGCACATTCTAATATTTTTTAAATAACATTTTCCTCTGAAGGGATCTTTTCGCTTTTCTGTTGCTGTGCAAACACAATTCTTGCTCCCGTTCGTATGTAAAAAAAAATTAAATATGTTTTCCTTTTGTCATACTGATCTGGTAATATACCCACCCAAAATATCTGTGGTTTCAAATCTATATGTTGTTTTATCACTTATTCTAACTAAGTATGTATTTGAGTCCAATCTGTTTTTTGTGGAAGGACCAGATCATTGTAGTGCAGGGGTGTCAAACTCAAAGCCCGCGATGGGGTTAGATCCGGTCCATCCGGGTCTACTCGTATTGCTTTAACGTAGTCTACCCAACGCAGAGAGGAAAGATCAGGCCAGTTAAGCTTCAGCCCAGTCTACCTGCTGCAAAGAGGAAAATCAGCGAAGCTTCGTCCCGGTCTTCCCATTGCAGTGAGGAAAGATCAGGCCAGTGAAGCCCCAATGTCTAGGTATAACTGCCAAAGCCTGAACTCAAGATTGAGAAAGCTTGAGAAGAGCCTGCAGAGTCAACTGCTGAATCAAGATGTTCCTTCTTTCAGGTAGGCGAGATGGAGAAGAGGCCTGCCATCCTTCCCCCCAAATCCCCCTCCTCTGTTTCAAGGCATCTTCCTCTTCCCCTCAGCTTTCCCCAGAGAGAAGAAAGGGAGGCTTTGAAGTGGAAGGTTTTACTGAGGAAAGACTCAGTTGTGGGTTTCTCCTCTTTCTTTACCTTGTCTGAATATAAGATTATTAGCCGTTAGGCAATCCAAGCCATGATTCAACAGGGATTGGACCTAATTCTGCTCATCCCAGCATCACTGCCTGCTGAAACCTGGAGAAAAACTCTTTACCTGTGGGTTTCTTGAAAGGGATGTTTTGAGGGGGGGGATTAAAAAATCAAAACAACTTGAATTGGATGCTGAGGTTTATTTGATTCTCAAACTACAGAACTAGCAGAAGGAAACGTACAGAACGAGAGAAAAGGGAAAGATGTTGAGATGTCAAAGACAGCAGGGGAGAGGGGGATGATGGACCATCTGCGGTAAAGGCCACAAGCATAAATTTTCAAGGATGGTCCAACATGGATGAGAGCAACACTCAACCAGATCCCCAGCTCGCAACTGTGTTGCAATTGTCTGTTGAGCAACAGGTAATATCTATACCGGGCTTCGCTGTAGGGCAAGTAGCAGCACATCCCATTTCGATTCGCTTTCCTCTCGTGTTACCTACAAAGCAGAATGATTATTTAAAAAATAGCAAAGAACAGACCTGTGGCTGTTGCTGAACAAACTGGTAAACCCACAATGAACACATTCGTGCATCCCGTCCCATGAAGAAGGCAGACCTCCTTCCTCCTCTACTCAAAACTCAGGAGTAAATGAATGAAGAAGAGATTTCTGGGAAAGTTCCATGTTTCGACATGACTGAGGGGCAATGGCACCTTTCTTGGATGTTTCATGGCTTCATCCGATTTCCCTCAAATCCTGAACAAACCCACAGCTCTCCCAGCATTTCCCCCTCCCGTCTGGGCTGTTGCTGAGAAAGATGGGGAACCCCAGTCCAAGACCCCCCTTTCCTTGCATTGCTTCGGGTGTCCGGCAACAGGATGTGACCTGAGGGGAACCCAGGCAGGGCACAGACAGTTCCTAGGTGACCTCCAGTTCTCAGGTGCATTTGGGAGCTCTAGTCTGGGATCAAAAAGAAAAAAAAATCGGGAGTAAAGACAAGAACTGTACTTACAAAAAGGATCACACCAAGTCTTTACAAAGCATACCTTCTCCCCAGGTGGGCAAGTCTGAGGGCTTTTATATCTCAGGTAGCATGACAAGCTGTCACCTGGATGAAAGATATATATATAAAAATATTACTCTGATATTTATTTTTCTGATCTTCTAATCTTATTACATATTAGATGATAGATCTTTTCACACTAAGGTCAGCTGTGAAAATTTCCCTAGAAAGATCAAATGGTCTAGAAATAGGAAACCTGAGTTCCAGTCCCACCTTTGGCATGAAAGCCATCTGGGTGACTCTGGGCCGAACACCAGGAGACAATGAGTTCTAGTCCCACTTCAGGCATAAAAGGCAACTTAGCAACTTTGGATTATTCACCCTCTCTCTGACCATCCTACCTCACAGGGTTGTTGCTGTGGGGGAAAAGGGAGGAAGGAGTATTAGGTTTCTTCACTTCCTTAGGTCATTACAAATAGCTATAACACTTAGTTTTATGCCGCTTCACCGGCTGATGTGGAGGAATCTCCATGTTTGACTTGAAGGAGGCATCACTGGTCCCCTTTGGCAGTGCCATCCCAAATACTGAAGGATGGCAAAGCCAGAGACAGGAGAGCAGAAACCTTTTTCATCGCATTCCCTGGAGTGATCCCATGGCAGAACTCACTACGCAAAGGAACCTCTACTTTCAGAGGCAGTCTACCCCAGAATGACAGCCTGGAACAGCCCCTGTCTCAGCCATGGGCTTCTCTCCAAACGGAGACCTCCTCTTCTCCCCCAAAGGCTTCCTCCTTATGCAGACCAGAACAGGGAGAAAGTCCCACCAAAAAAAGGGGACCACAACTGCCTTCCTCTGCCCCTTTGTTTTGGGTTTGATTGCCACCCAGGATCAAAGTTTGGTGACCTTACCTAAGTCCAGGCACACGATTGTCACCACCACCAAGGTCAGCAGCAGAGTTTTCATCTTGGGATCTTCTCTGCAGCCTGCAAAGTGTAGCCCAGGATGGAAACAGACACTTATTTATACCCCCTTGCGTTGGGGGTGGGGCTGTATATTTAGGATATCTAGAGAGAAGCATAGGAAGATTCAGGAGAAAGGGGGAGGCCAGGGGGTGTGGCCTTTTTGCCCCGACACCAAAACGGAAGCCAGGTCAGATCAGGTGAAAGACCAACCATTCCCCGACTTCAAGGAACACGCTTCTTTTCTGCATACAAAACCTGGGCACCTGGACAATTGGCATCTCTTCCTGTATTTATACGAGATTATACCATCCTTACATAACGCAAAATTAAACAAAATCTCTCTCTGCCAAGTTCAGCACCTTCCTATTTTTTTTGTTGTACTTCAGTTAACCAACTTCTCCGAATCTTCCCACCTCTCAGGTTGCAACTGTGCATCTGCCTTCCTTCAAGAAACACGAATAGATCGGAGTGTGAGAAGTTCTCTCTAAAACTATCCTGTGGATTAACCGATTCACAAGATACAAAAGATACTCAGATTATTTAGGGCTGTAAGAAAATGCAGAGATCCAGAGGAAAAGGAATGAGGAGACAAATTGTTGGGGGCCAGAGGCTGACTCTGTAAACCACTTAGAGAGGATTATAAAGCGGTATATAAGTGCTATTGTTATTGATATAAGCTCATCTGCTTCCTTGGGATTTGCACCATTTGTCTAGAACACAACATCTCATTCTGCTTTCCTTCACACAAAACCTCTTTCTTGTGATGTCCTGATTTTTGTTTCTATACAGCTCATTGCATTGTCCAGTCTTTCCAAGATGAAAATGGAGGGAGACTGAAAAAGAATTTCGGATCCAGAATCAGTGGTCTCCTGCCCGAAGAATAGAAAGTACATGATTGATCTAACATTAACCATAAAAACCCAAATACCCAGCCATTTAGCATGAAAAGATACTACCTGGAATGCAAATATGATTGTGTTGCAACAGTGAACATTTTTATTGAGGAACCAAAGGAGAGAATGCCACGTCCCTGTTCATGGCTTATTCCCGGAGGCAGGCTAATAGAGACAATACAACTCATACAATCATTTGGTATGGGGTGCAATGTTTGCCTTGAATAAACAGAGACAGGTGCACATCTCTCTGAAGCCCCGTTGCACTTGGAGCTATATCAAGTGTCTTTCGCAAAAGGGTTATCAGTTCAATCAGTCAACCCAAAGCATGAAAATATGCACAGGGAGAGGGCAAGGAGAGAATCAGGGGATATAATGGAATTTTAGTTGGTGCAGAGCTTATACAATTCTCTGCGTCTCGCCCTCGTTTAGAACACAACAGCAACTTTCAAGGATTGCTGTCGAAGATGTGCAAACTTTGCCTTGAGTCAATAGTTGAAGTTCCTCTTTTTTTTTAAATTATTTTTTCTATTCTGGAAAAAATATTTATTTGACATACATTTAAAACAGACAAATCAACACACACACACACACACACCCATATATACATTCTACAGCGTATATTGAGCAATGGTTTTTTTTTTTTCTTTATCATTGATGTGATCTGCCTTGTTACAATAACTCCTTCATTCTTTTAATGTTTTAATTTCTCTATATAGTTTATAATTAAATGCACATCTTCTGTCATTTGCATAACTTATCCAAATATCAAATATTACCTTTTCTTTAACCAATCATACCAAATGTTCCATATTTCATAATAGTCACTATCTTGTTTATTTTTTAACAATTTGGTTAGGCTATCCATCTCAGCACATTCATGTATTTTTTTAATTACCATATCCTCTGAAGGAATGAAGGACAGTTTCCAGTTTTGTGCATAGGTTATTCTGGCCGCAGTTATGATGTACAAAATTAAATATTGATATTTTTTCTTCATCTTTAAATCTATCATACTTAGCAGAAAGGTTTTGGGTTCAAGTTTTAAATTTTGTTTTGTTGTATTTAAAATCCAATTTCTAATATTTCTCCAAAACTGCTGAGCACATGGGCAAGTCCACCACCTGTGAAAATATCTTCCTTGTGTGTAGTTACATTTCCAACAGTTGGGTGGTAGGTTGGGGAACATCTTAGCCATCTCACAGGAGGTAGGTGCCAGCGATGAACCATTTTATATAAGTTTTCTTTATATGAGACCGACATGGTTAATTTGTCATTTGTTTGTCAGATGTGTTCTCACTTATCTAATTTAATACCATGACCCACGTTTTTAGCCCAAATTATCATAGATTCTGTGACTGTTTCTTCTTTTAATTTGTAATCCAAAAAATATTTATATGTTTTACTAATTGTTTTCTTTTCCTCTCCTAGCCATATTTTATCTAATTCTTGTGAGGTCATATTAAAGCCAAATTGTTCTCTATCTTTTTTATAATGGGTTTGTATTTGTGCAAAGGGCCACCATGCTATCTCCTTTCCTTGAATTTGTATTTGGTTCCTATTTTTAAGCTCTCCAGTATCATATAATAAATCTTTATACCTGACAATATTTTCATAATCCAATACATTTGGATATGTGATTGCTTCCAATGTAGATAGACACAATGGAACCTTTGGGTAGTGTTTTTTTTTTAATCTTTCCCCAGATATTGAACAACACATTTCTTACATGGTGCCTTTGGAAATATGAATGTTGTTAAGATTTTCCATCCCACTTGAAGGCGTGCCAGCCAAGTTGGAGATGAAAACCTTCTAATACTAATAACCTATTTTCTAATTTAACCCAATCCTTAAGCCAGTTTACTATAGCAGCATCATAATATAATTCAAAATCTGGAAGGCCAAATTCTCCTTTTTTCTTGGCATCCTGTAATAATTTATATTTCACTCTGGGTTTCTTCCTCTGCCATATAAATTTAGATATACACTGTTCAAAAAAACAAAGGGAACACTTAAACAACACAATGTAACTGCAAGTCAATCACACTTCTGTGAAATCAAACTGTCCAGTTAGGTAGCAACACTGATTGACAATCAATTTCACATGGTGTTGTGCAAATGGAATAGACAACAGGTGGAAAGCATAGGCACTTAGCAAGACATCCCCAATAAAGGAGTGGTTCTGCAGTTGGTGACCTCAGACCACTTCTCAGTTCCTATGCTTTCTGGCTGATGGTTTGGTCACTTTTGAATGCTGACGGTACTGTCGCTCTAGTGGTAGCATGAGACAGAGTCTACAGCCCACACAAGTGGCTCAGGTAGTGCAGCTCATCCAGGATGGCACATCAATGCGAGCTGTGGTAAGAAGGTTTGCTGTGTCTGTCAGTGTTCTGTACGTTCATTTACATTCTTGAAACCCCACATTTTGATTGGCCAAGGCGTGGGGTAATCCGATTGGTCTAGCGAGCCGTGCTGATTGGCCCACTGAGAATCTCCTGCGATTGGTGGAAACGAATTGCGGGAGATTCAAAGCGGTGCCATTGGCCGTGGCCGCCACGGCTTGAGAATAAAAAGCTGCTGTTTCTCCCTCGGAGCCAGACCGGTTCCGGGGACCAATAAAAGAGCTGAACTAAGTCACCGACTCCGGGTCTCCTTGCCGCGACGGACACAACACTGGCGACGAGGATGGGATCCCGAGGCTAACCCTATCGAGCACGTGTCCGAAGGAAGCGAGACCGATGAGATAGCCAGCATCGCTCCGCCCGCGCCCTTTAATCCCGCTAGCGAGGACTGGGAATCATACATGGACAGATTCCTCATGTTCCTCGAATGCAGCAACATGAAGGACGCCACCGGGCCGAAGAAACGAGCCGTCTTCCTGACACACTGCAGGCCCGCAGTGTTCAAGATGGCAAAAGCCCTAGCGAAACCCACTGACGTCAAGGAGATGGACTGGGCCAACCTCGAACCATTGCTCCACAACCACTACACCCCCACCGTGCCCACCCTCATCAGGCGGCACGACTTCTACCGGAGGGACCAGAGACCAGCCGAAAACATCAGTGATTTTGTGGCAGAGCTGCAGAACCTAGGGGTCATGTGCGGGTTCTCCGACATGGATGAGGCCCTACGGGACTGTGTCGTGCTAGGACTTCGGGACCCAGTCCTACAGAGTCGGCTGATGGCCAAAGGCGATATCGCCCTCGCCGACGCCATTGCTGAAGCCACCGCAGCTGAGGCAACCCGGAAAACCCCCCAAACTCCTCCAGCAAGCACCGGTCCTTTGTGCCAGGCGACGCCATCTACGCAAAGAACCTAACCGGAGACCCACTGTGGGTACCAGCCACCATAACCTAACTGACAGGTCCCCGCTCGTACCGGCTGCAAACAACCAACGGACGAGCATGGAAATGCCACATCGACCAAATAAGATCGAGAATGGCCATAAGAAACACAACCGACACGCAACCAGACACAGACAAACCCCTTAACACAAGCCAAGAGGGGAGGGAATACCCCAAGAACCAAAACCCAAGAGAAATAAACCAGCCATACTCACCGGCAAGCAGCCAGCCCGAAACTTCACCAGGGAGAAGCAGCCAGGCCAGCTCGACCAGCCCGGAAAGACCAGGAGGGAGTGGCGAAAACCGCAGCTCAACCAGCCCGGGTAGACCGGGAGGGAGCTGTGACAAGCGGCCTGGCAGGGCCTTCCAGACGGTTCCAACGACGAGACCAAGAGAAACAGAGAACCCGACCGAACCAGCTGGGAGCCAACCAACAACTGACCTGCGCAGGTCCAGTAGGCACGTACGGAGCCCTGCCTACTTACGGGACTACGTCATGTAGGACCAAACCAAGAGGGGAGGGATGTACTGTACGTTCATTTACATTCTTGAAACCCTGCGTTTTGATTGGCCAAGGTGCGGGGTAATCCGATTGGTTTAGCGAGCCGCGCTGATTGGCCCGCTGAGAATCTCCCACGATTGGTGGAAACGAATCGCGGGAGATTCAAAGTGGTGTCATTGGCCGCGGCCGCCGCGGCTTGAGAATAAAAAGCTGCTGTTTTTCCCTCGGAGGCAGACCGGTTCCGGGGAGCAATAAAAGAGCTGAACTAAGTCACCGACTCCGGGTCTCCTTGCCGCGACGGACACGACAGTCAGCGTAGTGTCCAGAGCATGGATGCGCTACCAGGAGACAGGCCAGTACATCAGGAGACATGGAGGAGGCTGTAGGAGGGCAACAACCCAGCATCAGGACCGCTACCTTCACCTTTGTGCAAGGAGGGACAGGAGGAGCACTGCCAGAGCCCTGCAAAATGACCTCCAGCTGGCCACAAATGTGCATGTGGTTGCTCAAACGGTCAGAAACAGACTCCATGAGGATGGTGTGAGGGCCCAACATCCACAGATGGGGGTTGTGCTTACAGCCCAACACCATACAGAACGTTTGGCATTTGCCAGAGAACACCAAGATTGGCAAATTCTCCACTGGCGCCCTGTGCTCTTCAGAGATGAAAGCAGATTCACACTGAGCATGTGTGACAGACGTGACAGGGTCTGGAGACGCCGTGGAGAACGTTCTGCTGCCTGCAACATCCTCCAGCATGACCGGTTTGGCAGTGGGTCAGTAATGGTGTGGGGTGGCACTTCTTTAGGGGGCTGCACAGCCCTCCATGGGATCGCCAGAGGTAGCCTGACTGCCACTAGGTACCGAGATGAGATCCTTAGACCATATGCTGGTGCGGTTGGCCCTGGGTTCCTCCTAATGCACGACAATGCTAGACCTCATGTGGCTGGAGTGTGTCAGCAGTTCCTGCAAAATGAAGGCATTGATACTATGGACTGGCCCGCCCGTTCCCCAGACCTGAATCCAATTGAGCACATCTAGGACATCATGTCTCACTCCGTTCACCAATGCCACGTTGCACCACAGACTGTCCAGGAGTTGGGGGATGCTTTAGTTCAGGTGTGGGAGGAGATTCATCAGGAGACCATCCGCCACCTCATCAGGAGCATGCCCAGGCATTGTAGGAAGGTCATACAGGCACGTGGAGGCCACACACTACTGAGCCTCATTTTGACTTCTTGTACGGACATTACATCAAAGTTGGATCAGCCTGTAGTGTTTTCTTCCACTTTAATTTTGAGTGTAACTCCGAATCCAGACCTCCATGGATTGCTAAATTTGATTTCCATTGAACATTTTTCTGTGATTTTGTTGTCAGCACATTCAACTATGTAATGAACGAAGCATTTAATAAGAATATTTCATTTATTCAGATCTAGGATGTTTAATTTTTGTGTTCCTTTTTTTTTCCAGCAGTGTACATTTGTTTAATTCTACAAAAAAAATTCTTTTCCAACTTGACTGGCACTGTCTGAAACAGGAACAACAGGTTTGGCAAAATATTCACTTTAACTATCAAAATACGTCCCATGGATAACTGCAATTTGGCCCAATTATCTAAATCTTTAATTATTTGGGGAATTTGTTCTCCTAACCAGCACAGCCATGTGGCTTCCCACCCATGGGGAGAGCATTCTCCCAGCAAGCACAGCCATGCAGATTCCCTGTGCTGCCTGGGATGCAGCTGCTGTGGCCAAGTAAGCCAGGCTATCTAAAGGCCAGAGACAGAGGGTTCGTGTGAGTTGCAGGCTTCCTTTCCCAGGCAGACAGATCAGGAGCGCTCAGGTGGGCCCCAGGCTCTGCATCGGAAGGCAGGTAAGCCACAAGCAGAGACTCTTTGGTCAATGTGAGGAGCGCACAGTGTGCTGTGCCAGAAAGGGGAGGTGTGATTGTGCAGGGCAGGGAGAGCGGGCAGTGTGAGCATGGCAAGTTGTGACTGGGCAGGTTGGGGCAGGGCCAGTGAGAGGTGGGATTTGCCCATTCTCCGAACTACTCAAAATGTCCCTAAGAGATGAATCCTGGCTCCATTGCAGTAACTGCGAGAGGGATCTTGGAGTCCTAGTGGAGAGTTACGTAAATCTGAGCCAGGCATGGGCTGCAGCTGCCAAATAAACCAACACAATCCTAGACTGCATTAACAGAAGGATAGAATCAAGATCATGTGATGTATTATTAGCTCTTTATAAAGCCTTAATAAGACCTCAGTTAGAATATTGCATCCAGTTTCTATGTCTGCCACAATAAAAAAAAAGATCTTGAGACTCTGGAAATAAGAGCAACTAGAATGATCAGGGGGCTGGAAGCTAAAACATCTGAAGAATGATTGCTGGAACTGGGTGTGTCTCAGCATGACAAGGAACAATGGATGGAAACTCATGAAGGAGAGGACCAACCTAGAATTAAGGAGAAATTTCATGAAAACTGGAACAATTAATCAGTGGGATGTCTTGCCTTCAGAAGTTGAGGGTGCTCTATTGCTGGAAGTTTGTCAGAAGAGTTTGGATAACCATTTATCTAACATATTACAGGGCCTCATGCTTGGGCAGCACGTTGGAGTAGAAGTCCTCCAAAATTCCCTTCCCACTACGTTACTTTATTATTGTGAAACTCCTGTTGTTTCCATCCCCAGATTAAATGTACAGATAGTTAAATTCCTTCTTCCCCCTTAATTTGAGGGAGCTTAAGACAAAAGCTAGATCTGTTAAATCAAGGCAAAATTTGAACATATTGGACAGCAATTCTCTGCAATTATCCTAGTGCCTCAAGTGAGGTTGAGATGCAGAGCATTATATGATCTCTCCATCAACTAAAATTTCATTAAATCCCCCAAATTCCTTGTGCATCCAATCACATTTGGCCAATGAAAAAAGATTTCTAATTTTAATTCATAAAAAGAATTCTAATTCACGTATACACTGATTGTGGGTTTTTTAATACTTGAAGGACTGATTGAAATGTATATGCAGTCAAATTCCTTCTTCCCCCTCAGGTTTAATGGAGTTTAAGACCTCAGCTAAAAATTAATCTTGTTGGACTTCCAAAGACAAAAGAGATTAAGAGGGATGTTTACTTATCTTTGCTGATGCAAAACAAACATTGTGCTCTGTGACAAATTGTTATCCTGTCCACATTGTGTCAATGAACTTAAAGGAATAAGGAATAAGAACATTTGATCCCTGGTTTAAAAAAGGGCACTGTTCCAATACAACCATGATTATGTTCCGGATAGTATCTTTTGCCACTAACCAAATGGAAATTTTAAATTTAATGTTGGGACATCAGTTAATGCTTGACAAACTGCAAATTGTCCATTTTCCTCCTGACTCACTTTAGTCATCTTTTGTTGGTCCAGCAGTTGAGTCCATCTCCAAACCACGAGACCCTTGTGTCCTCCCTTCCAGAGTATTGCAATATTTCAGCATATCTTTTATTTCTCAGACCTTGTGTCTCTCCAAGCTCACTGGAACTACATCTATCTGGAGGGAGCAATGCAGTGGGGCACCCCATGGCTCCTTCTTAGGCTCTGTACAGTTCAACATTGTCATCAATGATTTGGATGAGGGGATAGATGGGGAACTCATCAAATTTCTTTTTAACTTTATTGTCACAGTAGAACATGTGTACAATGAGATTGGTTGAACCTCCCTTCGTGCATACACACATTGAACACAACCCACATTGAAGACAGGAGTCCCTAACCCAGTCCGAATCTTATTACATTATGTGACCTTGTTGCACGACATGCTGGCCCTGCAAGTCTATCATATTATGTTGACATATCTTCCATTCAGAAGTCTGACAGCCCATGGGTAGAAACTCTTCTTCAACCTGTTGGTGCAGCTGGCTATGCTTTTATATCTCCTACCCGATGGTTGGAGAATGAAGAAGTACTGACTGGAATGTAAGTCGTCCCTGAGAATTTTCCTCACTCTTCTAAGGCAGCGAGCACTAGCGAGGTCATCTAGTGTATCAGGGAACAGGCCACGATGTTTTGTGCTGTGCTCGCCACCTTCTGTAATGTCTTTCTATCCACGGCTGTCAAGCCAGCTTACCGCACTGTAATGCAATGTGTGAGGATGCTTTCTATTGTGGACCGGTAAAAGGAGGTCATCAGTCATTATTCCACTTTATTCTTTCGCAAAACCCTACGGAAATGGACTTTGTTTTCGGACTGAAATTCCTCCACTTAAAGACTGTTCTTGGGAGAGTTTTTCTCCAGCCTAAGCTAACTTGGACATTGGAGGCAAAGTTGGAGATAATAAAGGGACTCTTCTTGTTTATTTGACTGTCTTGCCCTTGTGCCATGCCCTGGGACATCACAGGTTGGTTCTTCACCTGGCCTGATACGTTTTCCCTTTTGTGGTGGGAGAAAGGAGACCATCCCTCTGACCTACCCTTCTCCCCAAGAGTCTCCCTGTTCTTCTCTCTTAACCCTAGAAATCCAGTCCTGCAAGGACAACATCTTAAAGGTATACTGATCACCTTCTCCCATCCTGGGCTACAAACAGCAGAGAAGAATGCAAGATGAAAGCTATGCTGCTCTCACCTGAATATCTTTGAGGACAGGGCCATCAAATTCGCAGTCCATGGGCTGGATGCATCATCATGCACTGACCAGGCCCATGCCCAGTTGAGCGGAAGGGAAACAGTCCTAATAGCTCACGTGATGCTGCCATGACACCAGGAGTTTGACACCCCTGTTTTGGGAGTATTCAGGGGCACAAAATAAGTAGCAAATCACAATTTTTATTTCTTTTACTAAGATAACAATGATCCAACCAAGTCAAGATGAGAGTATTCAGAAGGAGAGCTCTAAGAATGAAAAGTGAGTCTGGGGGATGCGGTGGTTGAGGTCCTCCTTAATTCTAAGCTGGCACAAACCATTTCAGACATACAAATCCGGTTCTCCAGGATGTTGAAGATCTGCTCAGCACCATCAAATGGGGTTTTCTGAATAGGGGTGTGATGTGGGAGAATAGGTGGGGAACGGTGAGGTGCCTGGTCCAAACAGCACCTTGGTCCATCACCATGCATTTGAAGAATATGCAGAAGCATCAGCTAGTGTAAAATGTGGGGGCACAACAGTGGTGGGATTCAAATGTTTTTACTCCTGGGTCTGTGTGTGTGGCTTGGTGAGCATGGCAGGGAAAGGATACTGTAAATTCTCCATTCCCTCCCCACCCCGCTAACCTGCTTTCCAGCTCTGTTCTCCTGTGCAGGGCAACCAAAGAAGACTCAGCCCATCAGCTGGGACTCAATGGGAGGCAGAGAAGAGATGGGGACGAGGCCACTCAGAGGTGGGATTTGCCAATTCTCTGAACTACTCAAAATTTCCACTACCGGTTCTCCAGAACTGGTCAGAAGCTGCTGAATGCCACCTCTGGTGCCCAAGCAACCACGGGGAGCCCTAAAATGGCACACAGTATCCCTCTGATCCAGAAGCTGCATTGGTTACCAGCTTGCTTCTGGGCCCAAGGAACTGATTATGTCCTGTAAAGTCTTTGCTGGCATGGAGTTTGTGTCATTTGTGGGCTGCCTCTTCCTAATTAAATCTGTTCCTCCCATCAGATCCAGCAGAAGAGGCATAATAATAAAAATACTCTTTATAATAATGCAGGCCTGGAAGATTCTCCCTCTTCCCTGGTTCTTTGGGTTTTCTCACAGCATTAAGAAGTTGTTTTTCCCCTGATAAAAGACTTTCTGAGACCCCCCACTTCATTCTCCCACCTCCCCTTTGATATCTGACAAAAGACAATGACCTGATTATGTTTCTAATGGTCAGTGTATATATCTCTGAGGAGAAATTGGAGATTGCCCTGAAATCAGTTTGATTACACATTTTGACTGTCCCTCACTGACAACAACAGCAGCAACACAATATGTTTGTGAAATAAAACTTACTTCACATAGCGATATGTTCATATTTACTCATATTTTCCTAGTGAATTTTAGGAGCGGATTCCTGCATTGCTTGGGGTTAGAAAATAGTTCTCTCTCCATATTTCCAATATTCTTAATTCTGTAAGTGAAGATTGTTATGAACTAATAAAAACGCTTAAATAAAGTTTATCAAAGCTTAAAGAAAAAGCAGGGTTCTAATCCTGCACTTCTGATTGGCCGATAATAGCAATATCGGATTGGTCCGTTCTGGGGCATCTGATTGGCTGTTGATGAGCCACTCTCATTAGTTCAAGGGTTTAATGCTTCCATGTTCTCATTGGTTACTAGATCAGCAGCCTGCCCTATAAAAGGGCTGCTGCTGCCCCAGGTTTTTGCTCTGTTCATGAGGATTAATAAAGAGTTGAAGTTCACTGTTCACTGCCTTGTCTCCGTTCCTTGCACCCATGCGCAGAACTTAACACTGGTGACGAGGATGGGATTCGGAGACATCAGAGCTGACTGAACACTACAGAGCACCAAACAGAGCGCGTGGCTGAAGGCACATCGACAACGGAACCATGTCCAGAGGCTCCATACCACCCGCTCCATTTGACCCGGCACAAGAAGACTGGGACTCTTACATAGATCGCTTCCAGATGTTTCTGGAGACCAACAACTTGAAGGATGCTACTATGGGGAAAAAGCGAGCAGTGTTCCTGACCCATTGCGGGCCTGCCGTCTTTAAGATGGCCAAGGCACTAGCAAAACCGGCTGAGGTGAAAATCATGGACTGGGATGTCCTCGAGCCCCTTCTATGGGCCCACTATGCACCCGCCGCACCAACACTTGTCCAAAGACATAAATTTTACCAGAGAGACCAACGGAAGGGAGAGAATGTTGCAGATTTCATCGCGGATCTCCGGAACCTGGGAGGCCTCTGTGAGTTCGCAGATCTCGAAAAAGCTCTGAGAGACCGAATAGTTCTGGGATTAGGTGACCAGACAGTACAGAGCAAGATCATGGCAAAAGGGGACATCGACCTTGCTGATGTCATCAAAGACGCTACTGCAGCAGAAGCAACCAGGAAGTCGGCCACCCGAATGCGTTGCACCAATGCACTGCTCCATCAACTCGCCAGCGATACCTCACCTCGCCTAGAGAGGCACACAACAGCAACCCACCACGAGGACCTCAAATCGCCATCTGAAAGTGATGAGGAGGTCAACCAGCTCCGGTCTGAATGTGACCAACGCCACCAGCGAAATCGAAGACTATCGCACCAATGCGCGGGTTATGGGGCAAACCACCCGTGATCAGACTGCAAATTCCTCGATGCGCTCTGCCATTTCTGTGGGAAAAGAGGCCACATCGGAAAGCTTTGTAGAAGCAAGCAAGGATCCAGCCCACTTCAGAGGGGAAACAACTACCGCCAGTCCACAGAGAATCGCTCAGTGAGTTGGGAACATTTGAACCGCCAATGGAACAACCACTCCTACAGAAATAAAACACCGGCCATTTTATCGAGAAGAGAAGAGGCACACCAGACAATTACAATCAGTCACGCCTCATTACTAGATGCAAAGAAAATCCGAGTGAAGGTCCCCATCGAAAATCAGCCTTGTGTGATGGAAGTCGACTCAGGATCGTCTCTCTTGATGGTTTCCTGGAAGACTCTTAAACAATTAATCCCTGCCATCCGGCGTCAAGACCTCAGAGCTCAAAGAATCATACTCAAGGATTATCAGGGGAACCGAATCCCGGTTGTTGGATCCAGCCAAGTCCAAGTATCATTCAAAAATTGTACTGCATCATTACCACTGACCGTCGTTGACCGTGACCGGCCTAGCTTGTTAGGCCTTCAATGGTTCACCCCACTCGGGATCGAGGTAGCCAGCATTCACCAAACCAGAAGCAATGACTGGGAGGAGGCCATCGTCCAGGAATTCCAGGACGTTTTTGCAGAAAAACTAGGCGAGTGCAAGGGAACCCCGATATCATTTAACCTTAACCCTGAAGTAGCCCCCATCCGCCTTAAGCCTCGTCGGGTACCTTTTGCCCTTCAACCAAAAATTGACGCACAGCTCGATAAATTAATAGCCCAGGGTGTTTTAGAACCAACTGACCACGCTCATTGGGAAACCCCAATCGTAACACCCATCAAACCGGATGGATCGTTAAGGATTTGTGGGGACTACCGAGCTACCCTTAATCACGCTCTTCAATAAAACGCTGACCCAGTACCGGTGGTACAACACCTTCTCCATTCTCTGGGGGGCGGAAATGTCTTTGCTAAATTGGATTTAGCACAGGCTTACCAACAACTGCCTGTAGATAAAACAACCGCAGAGGCACAGACGATCGTTACGAACCGAGGCGCCTTTAAGTGAAACCGACTCCAATTCGGAGTGAGCGTAGCCCCAGGGATTTTTCAAAGTCTGATGGAGAGACTCTTGCAAGGGATCAAGGGGGTCGTGCCATACTTTGATAACGTTTTAATTGCTGCCCCGAATAGAGAAATACTAGAAAAGCGGCTTAAATTGGTTCTCCAGAAATTTAAAGACTCTGGCCTTAAGGTTAAAAAAAATAAATGTCAACTGTACAGACAAAGTAGAGTTCCTGGGGTACCTAATCGATAAACAGGGCATCCACCCCACTAACAGCAAACTGAGAGCAATCAAAAAACGCCCCAAGACCCAGAAATAGAACTGATCTCCAAGCTTTCCTGGGGCTCATTAACTTTTACAACATCTTTTTGCCGCAGAAAGCGACCGTAGCTGAGCCCCTCCATAGACTTCTCGACAAAAAAGCAACCTGGGTATGGGGACACCGCGAGGAGCACGCATTCCGACAAGTGAAAAACTTACTAACCTCAGATGCTGTTTTAATGCAGTACAACGAGACTCTCCCTTTAACAATTACATGTGACGTGTCACCGTTTGGAGTAGGAGCCATTTTGAGTCATGTGTGAGGCCCCTATTGCCTATTTTTCAAGAACCTTGTCAAAGGCTGAACATAATTATAGCCAGATCGACAAAGAGACTCTTGCTGTTGTATCTGCTGTGAAACAGTTTCATGAATATGTGTACGGACGAGTTTTTACTATTGTTACCAACCACAAACCATTGTTAGGGATTATAGCGGGAGACAAGCCAACCCCCTATATATTGTCACCAAGAATGACTCGCTGGTCAGAGTTTTTAGCTGCGTACAACTATAAATTACAACACCGCCCGGGGAAAGCCATTCCCCACGCTGATGCATTGAGCCGCACCCCACTTCCGGAAACCGTCGATGACCCAGCCCCAACCCTTACGACACTCCAGATTGAAATGCTACAGTCACAACTGCTAACAGCCAGAGACATTGCAATTGAAACAAAATGAGATCCTGTCTTATCGCGAGTTCTTAGCTGGGTCGAAAGAGGATGGCCAATAGAACAAACCTCTGACGATTTCACCCCTTTCAGAAACCGGCAAACAGAACTGTTTTCTCAAAAAGGCTGCATCCTATGGGGAGATAGAGTCATCGTCCCAGAGCGGTTACAACGAGCAGTATTGAAAACATTGCATGACGGTCACCCCGTGACCGTCATATGCGTGCATTGTGCGTATGAAAGCGCTCGCACGAAGCTATGCGTGGTGGCTGGGCATTGACAAACAAATCGAAGCCTGGGTAAAGACTTGCTTAAAGTGCCAAGAAGTCAACAGTGCCCCACCAAGAGCAACTCCAACAGAATGGGAAACCCCCCGGGGGCCGTGGTCCCACATCCATGTTGATTTTGCGGGACCGATTAAAGGACATACATTCCTCCTAACAGTGGATGCATTTTCCAACTGGCTCGAGATTCATGAAATGAAGAATAATACAACGGAGTCCGTCATCTGAAAATTGAACAGGCTATTCGCAGCACACAGACTGCCAGATGTCCTGGTCTCCGACAACGGACCCCAGTTCACCGCCCTGGCGTTTGAACAATACTGAGCGGATTGGGGCATCTGCCATGTGCTAACTTCGCCAGTTCACCCTGCGGCTAACGGCAGGGCTGAGCGCATGGTACAGTTTGTTAAAAAAAACTCTCTATAAAATGGACTATGGGGACATTGATGAAAAAATAAACAGAATACTCCTACTCCAACACATCACTCCGCACAGCGTCACCAACAAGACGCCAGCTGAACTATTGATGGGACGCAAGCTCCGTTCCCACCTCGACCGACTTCACCCTTCCTACAAGGCAGAGAAACCCTGCGGATCCAGTGGGAAATGCTGCAAGTTCAAGGTAGGCGACTTAGTTTTCACTAAAAACCTCTCCGGCGAACCATTATGGATCGAAGCAACCGTAATTCAAACCACCGGGACCAGATCGTACCGTGTGCAAACCTGCGACGGAAAAGTATGGAAACACCATATAGATCAGCTTCGCTCTAGGCTACAACACAGTTCCTGCAACTCCTGGGACTCCCAAACTGAGGGGAGAGGGGATGTCGAAGAAACCGAATTCAAGATGGGGGAGAGCAGAAGCGAAGGAAGTCAGCGAGCAGGCGTGATTAATGAAGAAGAATCAGGGAGGGGTGTGGCCTCACCACAGAGGAATACCTCAACGGAGGCTAACCCGCTAAGATCGGAGGACAACAACAGTGACAGAATTAGCGGCACCGAGTCGTCCAGCGAGAATGAGGAAGCGCTGGTACCAGATATGTCCAAAAACGTCCTACTGAAGCTGGACTGCAGACGGGAACTGGTGGGACAGTGCAAATCTAATTGACAGTTAAAACAACCCACATATCTTAGAGATTACATCACCGCACCCCTCAAACGGAACCCGGGGGGAAGGGGTGTTATGAACTAATAAAAACTTTTAAATAAAGTTTATCAAAGCTTAAAGAAAAAGCAGGGTTCTAATCCTGCACTTCTGATTGGCCGATAATAGCGATATCGGATTGGTCCGTTCTGGGGAATCTGATTGGCTGTTGACGAGCCACTCTCATTGGTTCAAGGGTTTAATGCTTCCATGTTCTCATTGGTTAATAGGTCAGCAGCCTGCCCTATAAAAGGGCTGCTGCTGCCCCAGGTTTTTGCTCTGTTCACGATGATTAATAAAGAGTTGAAGTTCACTGTTCACTGCCTCGTCTCCGTTCCTTGCATCCATGCGCAGAACTTAACAAAGATCTTGATATTTCAGGCCAAATTACAGTTGAATCTCATCTAAGACATTTGTGGAACCACAGAAGGAAATTCAGAAGCTTATTGTATTGTAGTGTATTGTATTGGATAGAAAGATAGATAGGTAGGTAGGTAGGTAGGTAGGTAGGTAGGTAGATAGGAAGATAGGTAGATAATTGGATAGACAGATAATTGACAGATGGAAATGAAAGGAGAAAAGAAGGAAAGGAATGAGGAAGGGAAGGGAAAGGAGGAAAAGAAAGGAGGAAGGGAAGGGAAAGGAGGAAAATAAAGGAAAGGAATGGAAAGGAAGAGAATGGAGGTAAAAAAAGGAGGAAGGAAAGGGAAAGAAGGAATGGAATGGAATGGAATGGAATGGAAAGGAAAGGAAAGGAATGGAATGGAAAGGAAAGGAAACTCTTATGTGTTTCAATCATTGACCACCACTGAGCCAACAGATTATGAAGTGAATTTATCCTGCATAGCCCGTTCACATAGTTTGTTCATGAAGCATGGGGATCCAGCTCGTGTCATGTAAAAGAAAATGGATTAATAAAACATAGATATATATATATAGAGAGAGATATTAAAAATGATGTCGTCTTTCCTCCTGTTTGTGTCTATGTCTGTGTGTGTGTATGTGTATGTGTGTGAGGCATTTCTGTGTGTAGAGACAAGAGGCATTGCAGCTCAGAGAATGTAAGAGACAGAGGAAGAGATTTGGGAAAAGCTCTCCCTGGAATCTCCTAGGATATATCCGCTAGGAGGAGGGAAGGAAGGATTCCATCTGGGAAGATCCTCTGTATTGTGAGTCAGCAAATACATAAGTAAGCTCTGGCTGAATTGCTCTTGTCCATCCTTAGTCTTAGCCTGACAACTGAAAGCTCCTCCAGTCATCTTATGTCTGTGTGGCAAAACAATTATACAGGAGGGATAGGTGACAATTCTTCAAAGGATCTTGTCAGATCAAACCCTTCCTTCCCTCCTCCTAGCGGATATATCCTGGCAGATTCCAGGGAGTGGTTATCCCAACTCTCTTCCTCTGTGGAAGCATGGCAGAAAGGTCCAGTCTCCAGGGTTCCACCAGATGAAGCTCCTTAGCAGATTGCACCCACAACAGACCTCTTCTGTTGGATATGATGGGAGGGACAGATTTCATTGGGAAGGGACATTGATTTAATTGGGAAGAGGCAGTCCCACCAATAACACAAACACAGGAAGCGCATTTGGAAGTTATAGCTGCTGCAGAGTGTGGAAGTGCAGGCAATTTTGCGGGGCCCAAGAATGGTCCGTGTGACCCCACTGCTCCATGAGCTGCATTGGTTACCAGTCTGCTTCTCATTCCAGTTCAAAGTATTGGTGATCCCTTTTCAAGCCCTTCATGGGAAGGCGTCAGGTTACCCACCCCACTGGAATTAGCCCATACCACAGATGCCAGGAGAGGGGGCACCCTGAAGGTCCCGTCGTCTGGCCCAATATTCCAAGTGGTGGAGTCCAGGAGCAAGGGTTTCCCTGCTGTAACGCCTACCCTCCCGAAAACCTTGCTATTCCCAGTGTGAAGTTGGCCTCAACCTTCTATCTTTTCATACGGGCCTAAAGAGGTGGCCTTGCCAGTCTACCTGGAAGCCCCATGGTGGATCAGCTCAATGGAGGAGGTCAATTGAGCAATAACAGATCCACTTCCACCCCACTCCACCACCGCCCTTCAAGTGTCTCTTTGATTTTAATGTTTGAGTTTTAATGTTTATCTTTTAGCGGGAATTTAACTGTAACCAACCCAAAGATACCCTATGGAACGATGGGTAGCCAATAAAATTTATAAATAAATGCTTATAAAATCCTCAACTCAGATCAAAGGTTCGGGATCCTACCTGGATCCTTGAACACGAATGTGACCCACAACAAAGCAAATAGCAAAGCTTTCATCTTGCAATCTGCTCTGCAGCCTTCAAAGTGCAGTCCAGGGTGGTAGAAGATATATACCTCTACCCCACCTTGTGGGGGCTGGAGAGCCAGGTTCAAGAGAGAAGATCCAGGTTCAAGAAGGAATAGCAGTGAGTCTCAACATGGCAAATATCAAAACTGGATGTAATATTCTAAGCGAGGTCTTGTTAAGGCTTTAAAAAAGTCTGAATAATACTTCACATGATCCGGATTGTATCCTTCTGTTTATGCAGTCTAGGATTGTGCTGGTTTTTTTGGCAGCTGCAGCACACAGCTGGCTCAGGTTTAGGTAATTGTCTACCTGGACTCCAAGATCCTTCTTACAGTTACTGCAATGGAGCCAGGATTCACCTAATCTGTATCTGTACATTTGATTTTTGTTGCCTGACTGTAAAACCTTACTTTTTTTCACCACTGAATTGCGCTTTGCTGAATGGGTCCCAGAGTTCCGGTCCATTGAAATTCATCTGGATTTTGAGCCTATCTTCTGGAGTGCTGGCTATTCCTGCCAGCTTAGTGTCATCTGCAAATCTGATGAATTCCCCATCCATCCCCTCATCCAAATCATTGATGAAGATGTTGAATTGTACAGAGCCTAAGAAAGAGCCTTGGATACCCCACTGCATTCCTCCCTCCACATTTTCAATTCCATTGAGCTTGGGGGATCACAAGGTCTGAGAATTAAAAGATTTGCTGAAATATTGCAGTCGTCTGGAAGGGAGAACACGAGGGTTTCTTGGTTGGGAGATGGACTCAACTGGTGTGCCACCAAATGATAAGTACAGAGAGTCAGGAGGAAAGTGGGGGATTTGCAGTTGGTGAAGCATTATCCAATATCCCAACCTTAAAAGAAAAAGAAAAATATCTGGTGGGTTAATGGCAAAAGGTACTATCTGGAACACAATCATGGTTGTATTGGAACTGTGCCATTATTTTTTTAACCAGGAGCCAAATGAATGAATGCCAGTTCTTATTCCTTACTCCTGTAAGTTCTCTGTGAGAGACAATGTGGAGAGTATGATAATATTGCAGAATGCACGATGTTTGTTTTGCATGAGCAATGATAGGTAAACATCTCTCTTAATCTCTTTTGACTTTGGAAATCCACCAAGATTAATTTTAAGCTGAGGTCTTAAACTCCATCAAAGCTGAGGGGGAAGAAGGAATTTAACTATCTGTACATTTCAATCAGTCAACTGGAAGTATTAAAATACCCACAATCAGTGTATAGTTGGGGGATGTAATGGAATTTTAGTTGATGGAGAGAGCATATAATTCTGTGCATCTCAACCTCACTTGAGGTACCTGGATAATTTTAAAGAATTGTTGTGCAAGATGTGCAAACTTTGCATTGATTTAAAAGATACAGCTTTTTACTGAAGCGCCCTCAAACTTGAGGGGTAAGAAGGAATTTAACTATGTGTACATTTAATCTGTGGATAGAAACACCAGATGTTTCACAATAATAAAATAACATAGTTGGAAGGGAATTTTGGAGGACGGTAATATTTTAGACAAATGGTTATCCAATCTCTTCTTACAAATTTCCAGGAATAGAGAACCCATAACTTCGGAAGACAATCCATCCCACTGATTAATTGTTTCAACTCTCAAGAAATTTCTCCTTCGTTCAAGGTTGGTTCTCTCCGTAATGAGTTTCCATCCATTGTTTTTTGTCCTGCTTTCTGGTGCTTTGGAGAATAGGTTAACCCTGTCTTCTTTGTTGGAGCCCCTCAAATATTGGAAGACTGCTATCATGTCACCCCTAGACTTTCTTTTCATTAGATTAGACAGTTCTAGCAATCATTCTTCAGATGTTTTAGAGTCCAATCCCTTGATCATTCTTCTTGCTCTTCTTTCCAGAGTCTCAACATGGCAAATTTAAAAACTGGAGGCCATATTCTAAGCGAGGTCTTATTAAGGCTTTATAAAGTCTGAATAATACTTCACATGATCTGGACCGTATCCTTCTGTTTATGCAGACTAGGATTGCGTTGGGTTTTTTTAGCAGCTGCAGCAGACAGTTGGCTCAGGTTTAGGGAACTGTCTACTAGGACTCCAAGATCCTTCTTGCAATTACTACAATGGGGCCAGGTTTCACCTAATCTGTATCTGTACATTTAATTTTTGTTGCCTGACTGTAAAATCTTGATTTTTTTCAACATTGAATTTCATTTTCTTAGATGGGTCCCAGAGTTCAAGTCTGTTGAAATTCATCCAGATCTTGAGCCTATCTTCTGGAGTGCTGGCTATTCCTGCCAGCTTAGTGGTATCTGCAAAGTTGGTTAGTTCCCCTTCTATTCCTTCATGTACATCTAGAGGTGGTATTTGGCCAGTTTAGACTGGTTTGGTGAAACGGTTACAGACATTTTGAGTAGTTCAGAGAACCGGCAGTTACCACCTCTCGCTGGCCCCACCCCGCCTACCCAGTTGCCACTTGACCCGCCCATGCTGTCCACTCTCCCTGTCCTGCAATGTCACCTCCCTGGCATAGCACACTGTGTGGCTCCTAACCTTGACCAGACAGGCTCTGCTCTGCGGCTTGCCTGCTTTCCAACATGGTGCTTATGACCCAACTGAGCTCCCGTAATCCACCTGCCAGGGTAAGTAAGCCTGCAAATCTCACTAGCCCCTCTGTCTCTGGCCTCCAGCTTGTTTGGCTTGCTTCACCACCGCAGCTCCATATGGGCCGTGGAACTCATGGCCTAGCAAGATGCCCCCCCAAGTCCCTGTCTTCCCGGTCTCCAGCTTGCTTTCTTTGTGTTAAGTTTGGAGCATGGGCGCGAATAATGGAGACAAGCCGGTAAAACGGTGAACTTCAAACTCTTTATTTACATAGTGTGACAGCTCAAACTCAATGGCTGCAACAGCCTTCCTTATATAGGCAACTTATTAGATATTCAACCAATGAAAACCAATGAAAACTAGCGCTAGCTCCGTTAACCAATAAGAGAGGCTCGTTAATGGCCAATCAAATTCACCAGAACGGACCAATCTGATATCGCCATTAACAGCCAATCAAAAGTGCAGGGCCAGAACCCTGCACTTGACTTCAAGCTCAGATAACTTTATTAACACATTTATTCATTCACAACCCCCCTTCCCCCAGATTCCATTTATGGGGTGCGGTTACGTAGTCCTTGAGGTAGGACGGTTGCTTTGTTATTCTCGCTGGCTTTCGTTGTGCCCCCGGTATTTGGCTGCACTCTTGATGAAGTAGGGTGTTGTTTGGTGAAGGGGGTACCTCTGACCCTGAGTTGGAATTTCCATTGTCACCAACATCTTTGGTATCCCCAAGAGGCAAGCTCACTCCCATCCCTGATTCCTCTTCACGTGTTTCCGTTCCGCTATCGTTCCTTTTATTAAAGTTTTCTGCTAATTCGAGTTCATCTTCCTCCGTATCCCCCCCCCTCATTTGGGGCATCAGGGAACTCGGAGATCCCTGATGGCAGCCTTGATCGTAGTTGATCAATATGGCGCTTCCATAGTCTATCATTGCGGCATTGTACGAGGTAGGATCTAGGGCCGGTTATTTGGACCACAGTCGCTTCTACCCACAATGGATTTCCCGACAAATTTTTAGCGAACACCAAGTCGCCTACCTGGAAGGTACGGCATTGCCCGCTGGATCCATGTGGTTTCTCAGGTTCGTAGGAGGGATGTAGGCGGTCGAGGCGGGAGCGGAGCTTCCGCCCCATTAGCAACTCTGCGGGAGTTTTGTTGGTGACGCTGTGTGGAGTGATATGCTGTAAAAAGAGGATCTGGTTTATTTTTTCTTCGATGTTGTCGTAGTCCATTTTTTGTAGCGTTTTCTTGACGAATTGAACCATGCGCTCGGCCCTTCCGTTGGCCGCAGGATGCACAGGTGAAGTCAGCGCATGACGAATACCGCGGTCCACCAGGTACTGTTTTAAAGGACAGCGCGGTAAATTGGGGCCCATTGTCGGATACCAGCACATCTGGTAATCCGTGTGTTGCAAAGAGTCTGTCCAGTTTCTTAATGACCGCTTCGGTGGTTGTGTTCTTCATATGATGGATTTTGAGCCAGTTCGAGTAGGCATCCACTGTTAACAAGAATGTGTGGCCTTTGGTAGGTCCAGCAAAGTCCAGATGGATACGGGACCAGGGTCGCCGCAGTGATTCCCACTCGGTTGGGGTTGCTCTTGGTGGGGCGTTGCTTACTTCCTGGCATTTCTGACAAGCTTTGACCCATGTTTTGATTTGCTTGTCGATGCCTGGCCACCATGCGTAGCTTCGTGCGAGGGCTTTCATGCGCACGATGCCGGGGTGGCCATCGTGCAAGGTTCTCAGGACTGCTCGTTGAAGTCGCTCTGGGACAACGACTCTATCTCCCCAGATACCGCAGCCCTTTTGTGAAAACAGTTCTGTTTGATGACTCTTGAATGGGGCGTAGTCATCAGGTACCTGGTCCAATGGCCATCCACGTTCCACCCAACTGGGGACTCGTGCTAAGGTGGGGTCGCGTTTTGTTTCCATTGCAATATCTCGGGCTGTTAATGGCGTCGCGCGAAACGTCTCGATATGCAACGTTGTCACTGTAGGCGCGGGGTCATCAATAGTCTCTGGAAGCGATGCTCGGCTCAAGGCGTCGGCGTGGGTAATGGCTTTCCCTGGGCGGTGTTGCAGCCGATAATTATAGGCAGCCAAGAATTCTGACCAACGAGTCATTCTGGGAGATAGTATATAGGGGGTCAGTTTATCTCCGGCTATTATTCCCAGCAAAGGTTTGTGGTCAGTCACTATAGTAAAAGCTCGGCCGTAAACATATTCATGAAATCTTTTGACAGCAGACACAATAGCAAGGGCTTCTTTATCAATCTGACTGTAATTACGTTCTGCTTTTGAAAGCGTCTTTGAGAAATAGGCAACAGGGGCTTCGTTACCATTTGGCAAAATGTGGCTCAAAATGGCGCCTACTCCGAAAGGCGATGCATCACACGTGATCGTTTACAGCAAGGTCTCATTGTACTGCATTAGTACAGCGTCAGAAGTCAATAATTTTTTTACATTTTGAAATGCCTGCTCTTCTCTATGTCCCCATACCCAAATTGCTTTTTTGTCCAATAAACGATGTAGGGATTCAGCTACTGTTGCCTTGTGTGGCAGGAATACGTTATAAAAGTTGATAAGGCCTAGAAACGCCTGGAGGTCGGCCTTATTTCGTGATTTGGGAGCCTTTTTGATTGCCCTCAGTTTGCTATTGGTAGGGTGAATGCCCTGGCTATTAATCAAATACCCCAAGAATTCGACACGATCTGTACACAGTTTACACTTATTTTTCTTCACTTTAAGACCTGCGTCTTTGAATTTCTGGAGGACCATTCTCAGGTGATCCCGTAAAATCTTTGGGGTAGGGGCAGCGATTAACACATCATCAAAGTATGGAACAACGCCTTTTATCCCCTGTAAAAGTCTTCCCATCAAGCTCTGGAAGATCCCCGGGGCTACACTCACTCCGAATTGGAGTCGGCTACATTTAAAAGCACCACGGTGCGTCACGATCGTCTGTGCCTGTGCCGTTTTTTCATCTCCCGGCAGTTGTTGATATGCCTGAGCTAAGTCTAGTTTAGCGAAGACTTTTCCGCCCCCCAGGGAATGGAGGAGGTGCTGCACCACCGGTACCGGATACGTGTTTTACTGCAGGGCGTGGTTCAGGGTGGCTCGGTAGTCCTCACAAATTCTTATCGATCCATCCGCCTTAATGGGTGTCACGATTGGGGTCTTCCAGGGAGAGTGATCGGTGGGCTCTAACACACCCTGGGCTATTAATTTATCAAGCTGCTCGTCAATCTTTGGTTTAAGGGCGAATGGAACCCGACGAGGCTTAAGGCGGATGGGAGCTACTTTTGGATTAAGATTAAATGATATCGGGGTCCCCTTGTACTCGCCTAATTTTTCTGCGAAGACGTCCTTGAATTCTTGGACGAGGTCCTCCTCCCAGTTGCTGCTGCTGATTCGGTTAATTCCTGCCACTTCAATGCCAAGTGGAGCGAACCATTGGAGGCCTAACAGGCTAGGCCGGTCCTTATCAATCACAGTCAGGGGTAGGTATTCTGTACGGTTCTTGAACGAGACCTGGACTCGACTGGATCCTATGACTGGAATCCAATTCCCCTGATAGTCTTTAAATATAAGTCTTTGGAAACGGAGGTCTTGTCGCCGGACCGTAGGGATGAGCTGCTTGAGGGTCTTCCAGGAAACCATTGAGAGGGACGATCCTGAGTCGACTTCCATCAGGCAGGGCTGGTTTTCGATGGCCACTTTAACTTGGATTTTCTTGGCATCCAAGGAGGAGGCATGACCGATAGTGATAGTTTGGTGAGCCTCTTCTCGCTTCGTGGGGCGGTTTAGGGTTCTGTTTCTGTTGGAGTGGTCAACTGGTTCTCGCCTTACAGGACAGTTTCCTGTCGATTGGTGATAGTTAGCCCCTTTGGAGGGCTGGCTGAATCTTGTAAAACTTCTGCAGACCTGTCCAATATGGCCTCGTTTCCTGCACTCATAGCAGAGTGCATCGCAGAATTTGCATTCGGACCGGGGGTGGCTTGCCCCACAGCCAGCGCAAGGATGTTGGGACTTCTGGTATTGGTCCCGTTCAGACCGTAGTCGATGGACCTCTTCTTTGTCACTGTCTGATGATGAAGAGAGGTCCTCATGGTGGGCCATCAAAAGCTGTCCATCTGCCTTGGGTAAAATGTCGCTGGTCGGTTGGTGAACCGGAGCGCGGTTGCGGCACATTCGAGCAGCCGACTTCCTGGTTGCTTCTGCTGCAGTAGCGTCAGCGATGGCATCTGCAAGGCTGATGTCACCTTTCGCCATCAGCTTACTCTGCACGTGCGGTGCATCTAGTCCCAGAATTATTCGGTCTCTCAGGGCCTCTTCCAGGTCGGTGAACCCGCAGAGGCCTCCCAGGTTACGGAGATCCACGACGAAATCTGCAATGCTCTCTCCTTTCCGCTGGTCTCTCTGGTAAAATTCATGGCGCCTCACGAGTGTTGGCACGGTTGGTGCATAGTGGGCTCTCAGTAGGGGTTTGAGGACATCTCAGTCCATAGACTTTACTTCTGCCGGTTTCGCTAGTGCCTTAGCCATCTTGAATACGGTTGGCCCACAATGCGTTAGGAATACCGCCCGTTTCTTTCCGGTAGTGGCATCCTTCAAATTGTTGGTTTCCAAGAACATTTGGAAACAATCCATATAGGAGTCCCAGTCTTCTTGCGCTGGGTCGAATGGAGCGGGTGGTATGACGCCGCTGGACATGGTTCTGCCGTTGTGCATTTCTGCCACGTGCTCGGTTATTGTTCTTCGTTGTTCAGTCAGCTCTGACATCTCCAAATCCCATCCTCGTCGCCAGTGTTAAGTTTGGAGCATGGGCGCGAATAATGGAGACAAGCCGATGAAACGGTGAACTTCAAAACTCTTTATTTACATGGTGTGACAGCTCAAACTCAATGGCTGCAACAGCCTTCCTTATATAGGCAACTTATTAGATATTCAACCAATGAAAACTAGGGAGCGCTAGCTCCGTTAACCAATAAGAGAGGCTTGTTAACGGCCAATCAGATTCACCAGAACGGACCAATCTGATATCGCCATTAATGGCCAATCAGAAGTGCAGGACCAGAACCCTGCAATTGACTTCAAGCTCACATAACTTTATTAACACATTTATTCATTCACAACACTTTGCTTCGCTGCAGCAGCTGCATCCCACGCAGCACAGGGAACCTGCATGGTTGTGCTGGCTGGGAGAACTCTCCCTCTGGCTGGGAAGCCACATGGTTGTGCTAGTTAGCAGAACAAATCTTATTTATTTATCTATCTATCTATTTATTTATTTATTTATTTTATTTGTCAATCGCTTACAAGATAATAGGTATAAGTATATACATAGTTATGAATACATGAAATGGGTACATATAAGAAAAATAAAAGAAACAATAGGACAGGGACGGAGGGCACGTTGGTGTACTTATGCACACCCCTTACAGACCTCTTAGGAAAGGGGTGAGGTCAATAGTAGACAGTTTAAGGTTAAAATTTTTGGAGTTTGGGAAAGAAACCAGAGTCAGGTAGAGTATTCCAGACATTGACCACTCTGTTGCTGAAGTCGTATTTCCTGCAATCAAGTTTGGTGTGGTTTCCCTTGAGTTTGTATCTATTGTTTGCTCTTGTGTTGTTATGGTTGAAACTGAAGTATTCATTGACAGATAAGACATTGCAATATATGATTTTATATACCATACTTAGATCAGACCAAAGACAGCGTAATTCAAGATTTTCTAAGTCTAGAATTTCAAGTCTGGTGGCGTAAAGTATTCTACAACGAATAGAGGAGTGGAGAACTCTTCTTGTGAAATATTTCTGGACTTTCTCAAGTGTGCTAATATCAGATATGTAATGTGGGTTCCAGACTGATGAGTTGTATTCGAATATTGGTCTAGCAAATGTTTTGTATGCTCTAGTTAGTAGTGTGATATTACCAGAGAAAAAGCTACGTAGGATTAGGTTAACAACTCTTAATGCCTTTTTGGCTATGTAGATACAGTGGGCTCTCGCACTTAGATCACTAGAGGTGAGTATTCCAAGGTCCTTTACAGAGCTTGGATCATCAACAAGATCTTGACTATTCAGCTTGTATTTTATTTTGTGAATTTTTTTTTGCCAGTATGTAAGACAGAGCATTTATTTGTTGAGATTTGAAGTTGCCATTTGTCTGACTATTCTGATGCATAGTCAAGATCTTTTTGAAGGGTAGCAGTATTGTCTGTAGTATTGAAGAACTTTACATCATCAGGGAAAAAAACGCAGTTGCTCTTAATATGATCAATTATGTAGAGTATGAAGAGATTTGGTCCTAGAACACTGCCTTGGCCATAGGTTAGGCAAGGAGCTGGTCCTGAAAGATTTTTCAAATATTATAGTTAGAGGTTCGGTTACGGCAGTGGATAGTTTTTTTTAAGAAGTAGGCACATATTCCGTCCAGTCCAATAGAAAGAGATGGTTTTAGAATGCGTAGTGCTTTTTCAACATTGTCTTCTGTAAAATCGATATGTATTAGATCATTGTAGATTTCTGTGGTTCGGTTAGGAAATACTGGCACATAGTCGAGGTCTTTTTGAAGGGTAGCAGTATTGTCTGTGGTGTTGAATAGCTTTACATCGTTAGCGAAGAGAACTCAGTTGCTCTTAATATGATCACAGAGGTCATTTATGTAGACAATGAAGAGAGTTGGTCCTAAAACACTGCCTTGGGGGACACCACTGTTGACAGGTACAGAATTTGATAGGATGCTCCCAATTTTGTCCATTTGTTGTCTGTTTGAGAGGAATGCTTTTATCCAGTTATGCAGTTGTCCAGAGATACCATAAGATTTTAGTTTTAGGAGTAGTTTGTCATGTACCATTGAATCAAAGGCTTAACGGAAGTCTATGTAGATTGCATCTATTTTTCTGCCCTGATTGAGTTGTGTAATCCATATGTTTTTGCAGTGTAAGAGGTGCAGATTACAAGATAGTTTTTTCCTGAAACCAAATTGTTTATTAGAGTAGGTTGTTTGTGTCTAAGTGGAGGATAATGGATTGGTTAATAATTGATTCCATGACTTTACAGGGGATGCATCATAAGGAGATTGCTCTGTAATTTTCAACTAGGCTGGGGTCTCCCTTTTTGAAGATGGGGATGACCGTGGCTTGTGACCATAGTTTTGGCAAGGAGCTGGTCCTGAAAGATTTTTCAAAGATTATGCTTAGGGGTTCGGCTACGGCAGTGGATAGTTTTTTAAGAAGTAGGCACATATTCCGTCCAGTCCAATAGAAAGAGATGGTTTTATATTGCGTAGTGCTTTTTCAACATTGTCTTATGTAAAATCGATATGTATTAGATCATTGTAGTTTTCTGTGGTTCAGTTAGGAAATACTGGGCATGATCCGTTGCTGTTTACAAATACTGAGCCAAAGAATGTGTTAAGGAGGTTGGCTTTAATGGTGTCATTGTTGCAATCTTTACCATTAGGTCCTATCAGGGGTGGGATGGACCTTGAGTCTTTTAGTTTGTTGTTTACAAAATTGTAAAAAGTGCCGGTGGAATTGGTGCGTAGAAGGTTTTCCTTTTGTTTAATATGATAATTGGTGAATTCAGTCTTTTTCTGGTGGCATAAATCATGTGATCAGCAAGCCATGCCCAGCCAGCCAGCCACGTCAGCCAGTCATGTGACCAGCAAGCCACACCCACCCAGTCCCATGATCACCAAGCCACGCCCACCCAGTCATGGGACCAGCAAGCCACACCCCCAAATTAAACCACACCCACAGAAATTTGAATCCCACCCCTGGGTGTGGGGCACCGAGGATGAGTTTGTAGCACCAAGGGGGCGATGGACTGAAAAAGTTTGTAAAGATATTTAGTAAAATTCTAAGGAAAAACAGGAATAAGGACAAATATGTATATAGTTATGTATATATGTAAAGTAATGTAAATAAATGTAATATTGCAATACAATAATAATACAAATAAGTAAGGACTTAGTAAATAAGTTATAAATATATTTGTAGTAAATGAACTTAATTGACACTAATAGATATGTACACTGTTATGATAATGCTGAAAAATGTGAGAACACATTTCTCTTTTATAATTTTTTTTGAAATCTTGAATAATGATATTAATAAAAAAAGACTATTAAAAAAAAGATTGGGAATGGGTTAGGGACTTCTATCCTCACTGTGAGTTGTGTTGGGAGTGTTTGTGTGTACGAAGGGATGCTCAGCCAATATCATTAAACACATGTTGTACTCTGACAATCAAGCCCACTCTGTCCACTCTCCCTGTCCCACACAGTCACTCCTCACCTCCCCGGCATAGCACGCTGTGTGGCTCCTCACGTCGACCAAAAAGTCTCTGCTCTACAGCTTGCCTGCCTTCCAACATGGTACCTGTGGCCCAACTGAACGCCCCTGATCTGCCGGCCTGGGTAAGTAAACCTGCAAGTCACACTAAACCCCTCTGTCTCTGGCCTCCAGCTTGCCTGGCTTGCTCCGCCACAGTGGCTGCATCCCGCACTGTCTGGGAGAACGCTCTCCCCATGGGTGGGAAGCCACATGGCTGTGCTGGCAAGGGGAACAAATTCCCCAAGGATTTCTTTGCCTACCTGATTTCCAGCTCCTTCGCATTTCTCATGTGTAGAGAAACGAAAGTTTGTGGGAGGGCTAAAAAAATCCACTCAATCAATTCCAACTTCTCGCAAAAGAAAAAGATCTCACAAAGTTTAATTGAATTCAAAGATTTTTTCTATTACACAAATACAAGCTGAATAGTCAAGACCTTGTTGATGACACAAACTTTGTCAAGGATCTTGGAGTATTCATCTCTAATGATCTAAGTGCTAGAGCCCCTGTAACTACATAGCCAAAGAGGCATTAAGAGTTGTTAACCTAATCCTGCATAGCTATTTCTCTGGTAATATCGCTCTACTAACTAGAGCATATAAAACATTTGCTAGACCAAGACTTGAATAGAGCTCATCAGTCTGGAACTGGCATCACATATCTGATATTAATACAACTGAGAAAGTCCAGAAATATTTTAGGAAAAGAGTCCTCCACTCCTCTACTCATAGTAGCAGAATGCCTTATGCCACCAGACTTGAAATTTTAGACCTAGACAAACTAGAACTATGCCACCTTCAGTTCGATCTAAGTATAGTACATAAAATCATACATTGCAACATCCTACCTATTAATGAATACTTCAGCTTCAACCAAAATAATACAAGAGCACACAATGGATAGAAACTCAAGGTAAACCGCACCAAACTTGATTGCAGGAAATACGACTTCAGCAACAGAGTGGTCAATGTCTGGAATATTCAACTTGACTCTGTGGTTTCTTCCCCAAACCCCAAAATCTTCAACTTTAGACTGTCTACTATTGACCTCACCCCTTTCCTAAGAGGTCTGTAAGGGGCGTGCATAAGCGCACCAACGTGCCTACCGTCCCTGTCCTATTGTTTCTTTTTTTCTTATTCGTATCCATTTCATGTATTTATAACCATGTTTATACTTATACCTCTTATCTAATAATTGTTTAAATAAATAAATGAATTAATTAATTAATTAATTAATTAATTAATTTAAGAGCTGACCAACTCCTATGATTGTCAGCCCTGGAAGCCATCTTTTTCTTTGGAGCTTCACCGATGCCACATTTAGTGCCTGGGAAAATGGGAAGGAGGATTTCAAGAGTCGGTGAAAAATTAGCCAAAACAACATTCCTTTCTCTGGGAACCAAAGACACTCAGCCTGCACCTGGATGGGACTGATGGGGTTGTCTCAAGCTGGGACAATGAACTGATTGAGATAAAACCACTATTTCAATACAAACCACTATTTACTGTATTTGCTTATGGGTAATTTCACATAGTCATATTGTGTGCACTCTGACAGGTTGATTGTTCTCACTGTCAGAAAATTTCTCTATATTTCCAGGTAGAATCTCTCTTGGATCAGTTGCCATCCATTATTCCTTGTCTGGCTTTCCAGTGCTTTGAAAATAGGTTGAAACCCCTCCCTCTCTGTGACAACCCCTCAAGTATTGGAAGACTGCTATCATGTCACCCCTAGTCCTTCTCTTCACTAGACTAGCCATGCCCAGTTCCTGTAACCATTCTTCATATGTTTTAGTCTCCAGTCCTCTGATCCTCTTAGTTGCTCTTCTCTGCACTTTTTCTAGAGTCTCAACATTTTTATTAGTATGGTGACCAAAACTGGACGCAACATTCTAGGTGTGGTTTTACTAAGGGTTCTGAGCCATACATGAAGCAAACTGATGCCCACCATGAAGATGTGGCACGACCACGAATGCGAAGCCAAACAACAGGATCACAGCTCACCAGCTCAAATCCCCCAGCAAATAAGACTAACCTGAGCACAACCAAGCCCCCACCTGAACGGAACACACCCCCAGCCAATCAGAACACAAACCACCCCCCTACCAATCAGAATATCGCCAAACCCCCAACTAATGAGAACACACCCCCAGCCAATCAGAAAACAATCAAGCCCCCCACCCAATCAAGAAAACCCGAATAACCAAAGATCCACATACAAATACCCACGAAAAGCTCAGAACATGTGCGTGTGTGTGTGTGTATATTCCAATATATATTCCTAAATTTCAATATTTTTCTAGTCATTATATTGATACTTTTGTCTGTCCTGTTTCAATTTCATATTTTCTTTTCTCATTAAATTTTTTTCCTGTAGTTACTAATGAGAGTATGACACCTTTGTATCTTTTAATTGTTATCCATTCAACTCTTATTGAACTTCAATTTATGCTTTACAATTATATCATTCAATATAACACATAACTTCCATATATATACATAGTTCTTTCTTAAGTTTTCATGGGTATTTATATGTATGGTATTCATCTTTGTTTGGGTATTTTCCCACATCGTTATAGTTGTGCTTTTAAAGTTGTAGCAACGTTTCGGCTGATGAGATTCTGCAGAAACGTTGCTACAACTTTAAAAGCACAACTATATTGACATGGGAAAATCCCCAAACAAAGCTGAATACCATATATGTAAATACCTGCAAAAACTTAAGAAAACAAATGTCAGACCTCTACGTGGAGGAAATAAACAGCCAGACCAAAACTTACCAGAAGCTGGAAGTTAAAAGAGCAGCAACACTATGTGACCTCAAATTTCTATGCAGCTGCAGAAACAACAATGCTTCAACGACCTGCTTCAAATTAACATTTCATCATAATACAATACAATACAATACAATACAATACAATACAATACAATACAATACAATACAATACAATACAATACAATACAATACAATACAATACAATACAACACAACACAATCCTCCAACTGTTTTCTCAAAGGTTTTTTTTTTCAGGAGGCAACTGGACTTTCTGGCTTTTCTTTGAAGATGTTTTGCTTCTGATCCAAGGAGCTTCTTCAGCTTTGACTGGATGGTGGGTAATAAAAATACTACAACCTTTAATGCCAGAGTAGCTTCCGGTTTGGAAGTGTAGTTTGCATCCATTTAGAGAGTCGGTGAGGCAACCTGGAGGTTTGTCTGTGTCCTTGGGTCACCTGAGTGCTCCTTGTCTTTACTAGACTAGCCAAGCCCAGTTCCTGCATCCGTTCCTTGTATGTTTTAGCCTTCAGCCCCCTAATCATCCTGGTTGCTCTTCTCTGTACTATTTCTAGAGTCTCAACATCTTTTTTATAATGTGGTGACCAAAATTGGATACAGTACACTTGGTGTGGTCTTACGAAGGCTTTATAGAGTGTTATTAGTACTTCCCCTGATCTTGACTGTATCCCTCTGTTAATACAACTTAGGATTGCATTAGCTATTTTGGCTGCTGCTGCACACTGCTGGCTCATGTTTAGCTGGTTGTCCACTAAGACTCCAAGATCCCTCTCACAGTTACTGCCTGGTTTCATCCAGTCTATATGTGTACTTTTGGTTTTTCTTGCCTAAGTGTAGGGCTTTACTTTTCTCTATATTGAATTACATTTTATTAGATACGGCCCAGGGTTCTAGTCTGTCAAGATCCATCTGGATCTTGAGCCTATCTTCTTGGGTGTTAGCTATTCCTGCCAGCTTAGTATCACCTGCAAATTTGGTAAGTTCCCCTTCTATTCCCTTATCTAAGTCATTAATGAAAATATGGAAAAGTCCTGGGCCCAAGACGGAACCTTGTGGCACCCCACTGCTTACTTCCCTCCATGTGGACTTAGACCCATTAAGGACTACTTGTTGAGTACAGTTTGCCAGCCAGTTGCGAGTCCATCTAGTCGTGGTGCTATCTATTCCATTTTTTTCTAGCTTACTAAGAAGTAGGTTGTGGTCTACTTTATCAAATGCCTTGCTGAAATCTAAATATATTATGTCCACAGTATTTTGCTGTTCTACTAATTTAGTCACTGTGTTGAAGAATGAAATAAGATTGGTTTGGCATGATCTGTTTTTAACAAACCCGTGCTGACTGCTAGTTATTACTTTACTTGTTTCTAGATGTTGGCAGATCTGTTTTTTTATTATCTTTTCCAGTATCTTCCCTGGTATTGATGTTAGGCCGATTGGTCTATAGTTTCCTGGGTTTGTTTTTTCCTCCTTTTTTGAAGATGGGAACCACATCAACTCTTTTCCAGTCCTCTGGTAGTTCCCTGGTGCTCCAGGATTTTTGAAAGATATGGTGCAGCGGTTCTGAGATTACCTCTGCCGGCTCCTTTCAAACTCTGTGATGTAATCCATCAGGCCCCGGTGATTTGTTTTCATCAAGATCAGACAAATGTTCTCTTACTATTTTTTTGCTTATTTTAACTTTTATTTCTGGTCTGTCTTTTATACAGTTATGTTTTTGGGGGGTTGAGCTATAGTTTCTTTTTGTGTGAAGACAGATGCAAAGAATGAGTTAAGCAATTCTGCTATCTCTCTGTTGCCTGTTACTTCTTTGCCATATTCTCTCTTTAGTGGACCGACTGTTTCCTTGATTTTTTTTCTTGTTATTTATATGTTGGAAGAAACTTCTTTTATTATCTTTGACTTTTGTTGCAAGTCTTTGTTTGTTCTGAGCCTTTGCTATCCTGACTTCGTCTTTGCAGATTCTGGCTATCTGCTGATATTCTGCCTTAGTTGTATATCCTTCTTTCCATTTTTTGTACTTGTCCTTTTTTTCTTTCAATTTGCCAGAGAGATCTCTGTTCAGCCAAGCTGGTTTCTTCTTGGATTTCTTGTTTTTCTTTCTCAGTGGTATTGTGCTGGTCTGGGCTTCTATGATCATACTTTTCAGAGTTTCCCAAGATTCTTGAGTTGTTTTCCCCTTTAGGATTTTCATCCATGGAATCTTTCCCAAGTTCTCTCTGAGTTTATTGATATCAGCTCTGTTAAAATCCAAGACTCTGGTGTCATTATGGTCTGTTGCTTGTGTTTGTGTTTTGTTGAATTCTAGTATGACATGGTCACTCTCATCCAAGTTTCCTGCAGTTTCAACTCCCTCTATCACTTCTTCTCAGGTTGTAAGAATTACATCCAGTATGGCTGTCCCATACTGTCCCTCCAGTATGGCTTGAGTTTTGCTGTGTTGCGTGGGATGCATCTGCTGTGGTGAGGCAACCCAGCCATGCTTAAGGCCAGAGATGGAGGGATTAGAGCGACTTGCGTGCTTACTTACCCAGGCAGGCAGATCAGGGGTGCTCGGTTGGGCCATGGGCACCAAGTCAGAAGGCAGGCAAGCCATAGAGCAGAGACTGTTTGGTTAATGCAAGGAGCCACACAGTGTGCTATGCTGGGAAGGTGAGGAGTGACTGTGTGGGGCAGGCTCAGAGAGCGGGGTGGGCTGGGCAAGTGGTGACTGGGAAGGCAGGGACGGGCCTAGCGAGAGTGGTATTTGTCGGTTCTCTTAACTACTCAAAATGTCCATAAACGTTTTGCTAAACAGGTCTGAATGGGCCAAATGCCACCTCTGGACTTACATGAAGAAGGAATAGAAGGGGAACTCATCAAATATGCAGACGACACTAAGCTGTCAGGAATAGCCAGCACTCCAGAATTACAGTCAGACAAGCAAAATCAATGTACAGATACAGATTAGGTGAAACCAGGCTCGGTTGAAGTAACTGCGAGAGGGATCTTGGAGTCCTACTGGACAGTTGCCTAAACTTGAGACAGCCGTGCCAAAAAACCCAACACAATCTTAGACTGCATTAACAGAGGGATAGAATCAAAATCATGTCAGGTATTATTAAGAATTTATAAAGCCTTAATAAGACCTTGCTTAGAATATTGCATCCAGTTTTTATATTTGCCACAATTTTTAAAAAAGACGTTGAGACTCTGGAAAGAAGAGCAACAAAAATGATCGGGGGCTGGAGGCTAAAACACCTGAAGAATGATTGCTGGAACTGGATATGTCTAACTTACTGAAAAGAAGGAGTAGGGGTGACATGATAGCAGTCTTCCAATATTTGAGGGGTTCCAATAAAGAAGACAGGGATCACCTATTCTCCAAAGCACCAGAAAGCAGGAGAGAACCCAACTAGAACTAAGGAGAAATTTCTTGACAGTTGGAACAATGAATCAGTGGGATTGTTTACCTTCACAAATTGTCGGTGCTCCAACACTGGAAGTTTTTAAAAATATGTTGGATAACTGTTTATGTAAAATATTACAGGGCCTCGTGCTTGGGAAGGGAGTTGGAGTAGAAGTCCTCCAAAATTCTCTTCCAACTATGTTATTTTCTTATTGTGAAACACCTGGTGTTTCCATCCCCAGATTAAATGTACGGATAGTTAAGTTCTTACTTCCCCCTCAGGTTTGAGGAAGCTTAAAACAAAAGCTATATCTGTTAAATCAAGTCAAAGTTTGAACATCTTGGACAGCAATTCTTTATAATTATCCTAGTGCCCCAAGTGAGGTTGAGATGGACAGAATTATATGTTCTCTCCATCAAATAAAATTCAATAAAAAGTCAGTAAAAAAAGGAATTCTAATTCATAAAAAGAATTCTAATTCACATATACACTGATCATGGGTATTTTGATACTTCAAGTTGACTGATTGAAATGCACAGATAGTTAAATTCCTTCTTCCCCGTCAGTTTTGATGGAGCTTAAGACCTCAGCTTAAAATTAATCTTGTTGGATTTCCAAAGACAAAAGAGCTTCAGAGAGATATTTACCTATCTTTGGTTATGCAAAACAAACATCGTGCACTGTTCAAAATTATTATACTGTCCACATTATCTCTCTCAATGAACTTAAAGGAATAAATGATGAACAGAGACGTGGCATTCATTCATTTGGCTCCTCGTTAAAGAAATGGCTCAGCTCCAATACAACCTTGATTGTGTTCCAGATAGTACCTTTTGCCACTAACCCACTAGATATTTTTAATTTTTTTAAGGTTAGGATATCGTATAATGCTTCACAGATTGCAAATCCTCCATTTTCCTCCTGAATCACTTTAGTCATCATTTGGTGGTACACCAGTTGAGTCGGTCTCCAAACTAGGAGACCCTTGTGTTCTCCCTTCCAGACTACTGCAATATGTCAGCAAATCTTTTGATTCTCAGACCTTCTGTCTCTCCAAGCTCAGTGGAACTGCATGTATGTGTTCCAATGCAATCCCAATGCAATCATGATTGTATTGCGGATAGTACCTTTTGCCACTAACCCACTAGATATTTTTAATTTTTTTAAAGTTTGGGATATTGCATAATGCTTCACAAACTGCAAATCTTCCATTTTCCCCCTTCCCGTTCTTCTCTAGAGCAAACAAAAGAAGCAACGATTGAGCAGAGAGCTCTTCCTGTGCTTTCTTTCCCCTCCTTTCCATTTTACTTGTGATCCACATAGTTAGAAAACTCGAGCTATGTCTGCCACCAGGAACCTCAAGCCCAGTAAAGATCAAGAACCGTTATTAGGGATATACACCCTAGCAGAATCTGCACGGCAGTCAGGCAGGCAGGCAGGCAAATATGTGAGATAAACGTGTTTGTAGCTTACACTCAGTAAAACAGATACACTGTGCTAGTTAAATAGTTTATTCCAGTAAGAGTTTTAGCATAGTCAAACAGTCCATATATCAGTCACTAGTTCAGTCCGTCCAGGGATTACTCAGTTGCAAAGTTCAGTGTCGAAAAAGAGGTCAGTAAACTTACAAATATCAGTCAAGTAATAAATCTTCTCACAGTAGAGATATGAAGAAGATCAAACCTCCTTTCTTCCTTTAGCAGCAGGGAACACGCAGTTAGCAAGCAAGCAATTCAGTAAGCCAGGAATACAGTAAGCTCTCTTGCTCCCTCTTATGGCGGTTTTACAGCCGCACCCAAAACGACATGCTTTGCATTTAAAGTGACACACACTTTAACTTACAATCATAGTTTATATGTATTATTTTACCCAAACTAAATTAGGTAACCTTGTTATTCCTAACAACATTCATCTCCAATGTGCATGGTGGGCGGTGGCCTGATAAAGGCACTGAAGGGTTTAGAGAAGCCGTCTGAGAATGAAGCTTTGGCCGCTGCTATGGCGATGGTGATGGTGAAGGAGATGCATGCAGGAAAAGATCCACTTTCCTCTCAGCCCCGCCAACCCCGCTTTCTTCCTTCCTAGCCAGACACATGGCTCCTTCTCCCCGGAATGACCCCAGCCAGGAATTTGGAGATCCCAAGCTAGAGGCACTTATCACTCCATTACGCAGCGCTAGGGATTTGAGTGTCTTAGCCAATGAGCCACCATGTCCCTTTGTTAACCCTGATGTAGACTAAAGGTATCACAAGATCCAAACATCAGGATAGACAAGGAAGATAAATAGAGAGATGCTGAAAGAAAAGATTTTCTTACCGATGACTTTAAAACCAGAAATTCCTCAAACCTGTGAGGGTCCTGGCCAGAATAGTCTTGTCACCCATAAAATCCTCTTTGTCCTCTTTGAAAAAAAATTACCAGTCTACATGGGCAGATTACCTATCTAGAATCTCTAATCTGTGCTCTCCAAGCAGAAATTAGATGCCCAATCCAGTGATCTATTGAGCTGGCGTGCTACCAGTCCCACTACCACAAATGTCCTACAGGAAAAAGGCAGTAGGGACAACCGTGGGATCTGGCAGGGTGAGAGCTATGGACCATAAACACAAAGCTTTTGCTGTGTCCCAACATAACAGATACAGTGCCCTTACTGACCTTAATAGGGACACTAAAGTGACAGGTCAAGATAGTTGTGATAATGATAACTCAAGTAAGCCGGGGATTGTGGTCCTAGAAGAAGAGCTTACTTTGGAAAGGAGAAAGTTTGAATCAGGTATTAGTCAGACAAGAAGGCACTAGTCAGAAAGAAGAGCAAGGCATCCAAAAAGGGAAGACACCTTCTGGTTGGGGACTCATTTGTAAGGGATGTAAATTTAGGAAAGAATACTGAGGTTTTGAAAGAGGCCAGGTGTCTACCAGGTGCTACTGCCAGCAGAGACAAGAAGCGTATTCTTAAGATAATCAATAATGCCAGCAAGGACTGTGATGTTTGTTGTGTATGTAATATAACTAAATAAAGTATAAGCTTGGAGTCAAGTGCAGGGTTCTGGCCCTGCACTTCTCATTGGCTGTTAAGCGGCTGGACCAGATTGGCCCATTCTGGGGAATCCAATTGGCCCTTAATGGAAATGTCTTATTGGTTCAAGAGCTAATGTTCCTAGCTTGTTATTGGGTAATCGTTACAAGGTTTGCCTATATAAGGCAGGTTCTACTACTGTTCAGTTGAGCAAGTATAATGTAAATAAAGAGCTGAAGTTCACCGTTCAGAAACTTGTCTCCATTCTTTCTCGCCCATGCTCAAAACTTGACACTGGCGACGAGGATGGGATATGCAGACAACTGAACCAACGGAATCCAGAAGCAATACTGAGCACGTGACAGACGGCGCCAACAACGGAACCATGTCCAGCGGCCTCGTACCACCCGCTCCGTTCGATCCGACCCAAGAGGACTGGGAGTCCTACATGGATCGCTTCCAAATGTTTCTTGAGACGAACAATTTGAAGGACGCCACACCAGGAAAGAAATGGGCGGTGTTCCTGACGCATTGCGGTCCAACTGTATTTAAGATGGCTAAAGCACTAGCCAAACCCCGAGAAGTGAAGGCCATGGATTGGGATGACCTCGAACCTATCCTGCGAGCCCACTACGCTTCTACCGTGCCTACACTTGTGAGATACCATGAGTTTTATCAAAGAAACTAGTGAAAGGGAGAAAGCGTGGCCGACTTCATAGCAGACCTCCGTAACTTGGGAGGTCTCTGCGGATTCACCGACCTCGAAGAAGCATTAAGAGATCGCATAGTCCTGGGACTAGGTGCTCTGGGCGTCCAAAGCAAGCTGATGGCAAAAGGCAACATCAGCCTTGCTGACGCCATTGCCAATGCTACCGTGGTAGAGGCAACCAAGAAGTCGGCTGCACAACTACGCCAAAACTGCGCTCCGGTACCACCACTGGCCAGCGAAATCTCACCTAGTGCAGAGGGACAGCTCGTGATGACACACCACGAGGACCTCTCTTCATCATCAGAAAGTGATGAAGAAGGGGTCCATCGACTGCAGTCCAATCGAGACCACTACCTGAAGCCTGTACGCCCTTGTGCTGGATGTGGAGCCAACCATGCCAGGTCTGAATGCAAGTTCCGCGACGCACTCTGCCATGAGTGCGGGAGACGAGGCCACATCAGACGGGTCTGCCGCAGCTTGCCAGGACCCAGCCAGGCCTCAAAAGGCACCAACTATCGCCAATCGATAGGAAACCGTTCTATAAGACGAGCGCCAGCAAACCAATCCTACAGAAATTGGCCGTTGCAGCATGAAGAGGCTGACCATACTGTCACTATCGGTCACGCCTCAACCCTGGACACTAAGAAAATCCGAGTAACAGTAGCTATCGAAAATCAGCCTTGCCACATGGAGGTCTATTCGGGATCGTCTCTCTCGATGGTGTCATGGAGAACACTCAAGCAACTCATCCCCACAATTCAACGCCAAGACCTCCGGTTCCAACGCCTCATCCTCAAGGACTACCAGGGGAATCGAGTCCCCATCGTCGGGTCCTGCCGAGTCCGAGTTTCCTTCAAGAAGCACACAGCGTACTTACCATTGACAGTCATCGATAGTGATAGGCCTAGCTTGCTGGGCCTGCAATGGTTCGTGCCACTCGGCATTGAAGTGGCTGGTGTAAACCGAGTCGATGGCTGTGACTGGGAGGAAGACCTTATCTCTGAGTTCAGGGACGTCTTCGCAGACAGTTTAGGCGAGTACAAGGGGACCCCGATCTCATTTAGCTTAGATCCCAAGGTAGCTCCCATTCGCTTAAAGCCCTGTCGAGTCCCGTTTGCCTTAAAGGCTAAAATAGATGAGCAACTCGACAAACTGATAGCTCAGGGGGTGTTGGAGCCCATCGATCACTCCCCTTGGGAAACCCCTATTGTAACACCCATTAAGCCAGACAGGTCAAACCGAATTTGTGGGGACCACCGGGCCACCTTGAACCACGCCCTCCAGCAAAACGCGTATCCAGTTCTGGTGGTGCAGCACCTCCTCCATTCCCTGGAGGGGCGAGAAAGTTTTCGCTAAATTGGATTTAGCTCAGGCATATCAACAATTGCCAGTAGATGAAAAAACGGCACAGGCCCAAACTATTGTGACGCACCGCAGTGCCTTTAAATGTACCCGGTTGCAATTCGGAGTTAGTGTCGCTCCAGGGATATTTCAGAGCCTTATGGAAAGGCTATTACAAGGAATTAAGGGCGTGGTCCCTTATTTTGACGATGTATTAATTGTAGCCCCAACAAAAAAAATCTTACAGGACCGGTTAAAATTAGTCCTAAGAAAATTCCAAGAAGCCGGTCTTAAGGTTAAGAAAAATAAATGTAAATTATGCACTGACAGTGTTGAGTTTTTAGGGTACCTGATTGATAGCCAGGGCATTCACCCTACCATAGGTAAATTAAAAGCGATCAAAAACGCTCCCAGGCCACGAAGCAAGGCTGATCTCCAGGCCTTCCTAGGCCTCATCAACTTCTATAATGTGTTTTTACCACACAAAACAACTGTCGCTGAGCCGCTACACCGATTATTAGATAAAAGGGCAATTTGGTTATGGGGTTACCGTGAAGAACAGGCGTTTAGAAATGTTAAAAAACTGCTTACTTCTGACTTTGTACTCATGCAGTATAACGAGACTTTGCCGTTAGTTATAACCTGTGATGCATCGCCTTTTGGGGTAGGTGCCATTTTCAGCCATGTACTGCCTAACGGGAACGAAGCCCCTGTTGCATATTTTTCAAAGACTCTTTCCAAGACTAAGCGAAACTATAGACAAATTGATAAAGAGGCCCTTGCAATCGTCTCAGCTGTGAAAAGATTTCACGAATACGTGTATGGCAGGCCTTTTACTATTGTAACTGACCACAAACCGCTGCTAGGGATAATAGCCGGAGATAAGCTGACTCCCTACATATTATCCCCTAGAATGACCCGATGGTCAGAATTCTTAGCTGCTTATAATTATCGGTTGCAATATCGGCCGGGGAAAGCCATTCCCCATGCCGACGCATTGAGCCGAGCACCGCTTCCAGAAACTCTCGACGATCCGGCACCAACGGTAACCTCGTTGCAAATCGAGGCGCTCAACTCGCCGCCACTGACTGCTCGAGACATCGTGAGAGAAACCAAACGCGACCACACCCTAGCACGAGTCCTGGGCTGGGTAGAACGCAGATGGCTATTGGACCAATTGCCTGAGGACTTCACACCATTCAAGTCTCGGCAGACCGAGCTCTTCTCCCAAAAAGGCTGTGTCATCTGGGGCGATAGAGTCGTTATCCCAGAACGGCTCCAAAAGACACTGCTAAGAACCTTGCACGATGGCCACCCTGGCATCGTGCGAATGAAAGCCCTTGCACGAAGCTACGCATGATGGCCGGGCATTGACAAGCAAATCGAACATTGGGTTAAAGCTTGTCCCAAATGCCAAGAAGTCAGCAATGCCCCTCCAAAAGCCATGCCTATGGAATGGGAGACACCACGTGGACCCTGGTCCCGAATTCACCTGGACTTCGCGGGGCCAACCAAGGGCCACACCTTCCTGCTTACCGTCGATGCCTACTCGAATTGGCTCGAGATTCATCGCATGACTACTACAACCTCCAAGGCAGTCATCAAGATTTTAAACAGACTCTTTCCAACCCACGGATTACCAGACGTCCTGGTATCCGATAACGGCCCACAATTTACGGCACTCACGTTCGAGCAGTACCTCACTGACCGCAGCATCCGCCATGCGCTCACCTCACCTGCGCACCCTGCGACTAATGGCCGAGCAGAATGCATGGTCCAATTCGTAAAGAAAACCTTGCAAAAAGTAAACTATGATAACATTGACGACAAAGTCAATCAAATCCTCTTCTTGCAACACATCACCCCACATAGCGTCACCAACAAGACGCCCGCTGAAATGTTAATGGGACGAAAGCTCCGCTCCCACCTCGACCGGTTGCACCCTGCTTATGAACCAGAGAAACCATTAGGATCTAGCGGTCGCTGTCGCACCTTCCAGGTAAGAGACCTGGTGTATGCAAAAAACTTATCGGGCGACCCGTTGTGGGTGGAAGCAACGGTAGTACGTGTAACCAGCCCCAGATCCTACCTTGTGCAATGCCGTGACAATAAACCCTGGAAACGGCATATCGACCAGTTACGGTCGCGCCTTGCAGCTGCCAGTCCACAATTCCCCTATGACCAAACTGAGGGGGGGGGAGGTACGGAAGAAGATGAAGCCCTAGGAAACCCGTTCGAAGGGAACGATGACCTAACAGAAGCCCAGGCTGTGGAGTCGGAGGGAGAAACGTTTGCACCTCAAGAAAGTGCAGAAAACAGGGGCAACAACGCAGAAGCAAACTCTGAACCAGAGGCACCCCCGCTACCAAACAGCAATCTGCCTCAGCAGGATTGCAACCAACCAATACAGCGAAAGTCAAAAAGACTTAAAAAACAACCGTCCTGTTTAAAGGACTACGTAACTGCGCCCTGAACTAATAAGCCAGGGGGAAGGGGTGTTGTGTATGTAATATAACTAAATAAAGTATAAGCTTGGAGTCAAGTGCAGGGTTCTGGCCCTGCACTTCTCATTGGTTGTTAAGCGGCCGGACTGGATTGGCCCATTCTGGGGAATCCGATTGGCCCTTAACAGAAATGTCTTATTGGTTCAAGAGCTAATGTTCCTAGCTCGTTATTGGGTAATCGTTACAAGGTTTGCCTATATAAAGCAGGTTCTACTACTGTTCAATTGAGCAAGTATAATGTAAATAAAGAGCTGAAGTTCACCGTTCAGAAACTTGTCTCCATTCTTTCTCGCCCATGCTCAAAACTTGACAATGTTGATGCTATTATACATCTTGGTACAAATGATCTGTCCCAGAAGGATATACTTTCTGTTCAGAAAGACTTCCGGAGCTTGGGGTATGAACTTAGTAATATGGACTGTAGGCTTATATTTTCAGAGGTTCTACCGGTATACAAGGAACAAAAAGGGAAAGGGCAGCGTGTAGCAGAATTTAATGTGTGGCTAAAGGAGTGGTGTAAAAGGGAAGGCTTTGGTTTTATTAGTCATGATGTCTACAGCTAGTCCAATGAAAAACTGTACAAAAGAGATGGTTTGCATCCATCAAAGAAAGGGACTGAGTTACTTGGCATTAAATTCACAGATTTCCTGGATAAACATTTAAACTGAATAGTGGGGACAGAGAATTAATGGATTCAGCACATTTCTGTCCCCAGCAACTTAAAACTGATAAGGATACCAGTGCATGCAAAATAGATGTTTGTGCAGGTAAGATTATCATCCTTGATGCCAACTAAAACTGAGCACTTAATAGTGGGTGCCATACCATGTGCACTAATCAAACAGGTAGTAAGAAAGTAGGGATAGGCAGGCACAACACAGATTATGTAGTCAGAAAACAATGTCAGACATAAAGATCTCAAGTGCCTATATACAAATGCACAAAGTCTGGGGAACAAACAGGGTGAACTCAAACTACGAATACATGAAGGTAAATATGATATAGTTGGAATAACAGAAACTTGATGGAATGAAACCCATGACTGGAACATACTGGTAGAAGGATACAAACTATTCAAAAAAATACCAGACCCCATAAAAGAGGAGGTGGAGTTGCACTGTATGTAAAGGACCACTATATTGCTGCAGAAATGCATGAAACCAAAGATGAAAACCTCCTAGAATGCATATGGGTCAATTTAAAAGAAAAAAAGAATGACATGGCCATAGGTGTATATTATAGGCCACCCAATCAAGGAGAAAAAATAGATGTCCTTTTTGCCAGCCAACTAACAAACATAAGCAGGAAACACACAACAATAGTAATGGGAGACTTCAATTATCCTGATATCAATTGGAAAACTAATTCTGCACCAAGTGAGAAATCAAATAAGTTTCTTACCAGCCTAGCTGACAACTTTGTTGTCCAAAAGGTAGAGGGTGAAACTAGAGGGACAGTCATACTGGTCTTAATTCTTACAAACAGAGAAGAAGTGATAGAGGGAGTTGAAACTGCAGGAATCTTGGGTGAGAGTGACCATGTCATACTAGAATTCAACATAACACAAACACAAGCAACAGAACATAATGACACCAGTCTTGGATTTTGAAAGAGCTGATTCCAATAAACTCAGAGAGAACTTGGGAAAGATTCCATGGATGAAAATCCTAAAGGGGAAAACAACTCAAGAATCTTGGGAAACTCTAAAAAGTATGATCATAGAAGCCCAGACCAGCACAATACCACTGAGAAAGAAAAAGAAGAAATCCAAGAAGAAACCAGCATGGCTACACAAAGATCTCTTTGGCAAATTGAAAGAAAAAAAGGGACAAGTACAAAAAATGGAAAGTAGGACATACAACTAAGGCAGAATATCAGCAGATAGCCAGAATCTGCAAAGACAAAGTCAGGGTAGCAAAAACTTGCAACAAAAGTCAAAGATAATAGTATTTCCTAGCTGAACCACAGACAACTACAATGATATAATACATATTGATTTTCCAGAAGACAATGTTGAAAAAGCACTACACAATCTAAAACAAACATCTCTAAATGTGACTGGACAATGGGGAGATAACGAGAGGGGTGGCTTGGGGAGGGGGAAGTTAACTGAGGGATTTTCATGCTCCATACTTTTAGTTCTGGCTTTGCAGTAGTGTAACCACTTGGCTTTTAGTGAAGACAACTTTTCCACTACAAATGGAGTGGAGAGTGGTTCTTTCCTAAGGGACCGAGGTTGGGCCAAGTCTAACAGTAAGCCAGAATTTGTCAGACCCTACTCCACCTTGGTCAACTTCTGACAACTGTTGGGCCTCAATTTGATATTAAAATTTCTCCTTCCCTCCCTGCTTGCTCTGACTGAGATACAATCTACCAACTGCCTTCTTCCTGTGTATATTTTGATGTCTCAAGTTGAATAATTCAGTTCACATGCCTTGACTCAGAATTGCATGAAAAAATGTTGAGCAAATGCTTTAATAGAGCTTAACAGAGGAACTTTGGCAATTCATTGAAGGCAAACTGCAGTTCTTAGACAGCAATTTTTGACAGTTAGCATTATGCTGAAAATGAGGATGAGATGCAGAGTGATATGATCTCTCCACCAATTAAAATTCCATTATATCCCCCACCTATTCTCCCCTTCTGTTCCATTGGTTGATTGCTGTCACTGTCAGAAAATTTCTCCTTATTTCTAGGTTGAATCTCTCCTTGTTCAGTTTCTATCCATTGTCTGGCCTTCGGGTGCTTTGGAAAACAGAATGACCCCTTCCTCTCTGTGGCAGCCCCTGAAATATCAGAAGATTGCTATCATGTCTCACTTGGTCCTTCTCTTCACTAGACTAGCCTGCCCAATTCCTGCAATTGTTCATTGTATGTTTTAACCTAGAACTAAGGAGGAATTTCCTGACAGTTAGAACAATCAGTCAGTGGAAGGACTTGCCTCCAGAACTTGTGAATGCTCCAACACTGGAGGTTTTTAAGAAGAGATTGGACAGCCATTGGTTTGAAATGGGATAGGGCTTCCTGCCTGAGCAGGGGATTGGACTAGAAGACCTCCAAGGTCCCTTCCAACTCTGTTATTCTGTCAGTGTCCTTAGGAGTGAATTATCAACCATCAGTGGAAAAGTCAGGTCTAGCCTCAAAGAACCTTTGCATGACCTTCAAGTTAAAAGGACATTGGAAGCAACCTATTTTATGAAAGAGAGAAATTATGACAGGATGGGTGATGAGAGTGGCAAAAAAAAAGAAGAGGAGAGAGAAGAAACATTAAAATATAATTTACTCTGTCCTCAGATTGTAGCAAATGAAATTAGATGTAATCCAAATATTTTTCCATCCCTAAATTTTTCCATTTCGGACACAGTGTTGTTCAATCTCTTCTTAAAAACACGACAGAATAATCTAGAACTGAGTTTGGTGCTCCAGCACAGGAGGATTTTTTTTTTTTTTTGTAAATTTTATTTGAGTTTTCACAAAGAGAAAAAAAATACAAATAAAACATCTTTTTTGAAAGCAGCATAATCCCGGGTTACATTTCTTCGTATAGACACAAATTCAGGTTCATGCTTATTTTTATATTCTATTCCATATCTTATTACTATTTTACGTTTTCTGCATAGCTTCTCCCCTCTTGTACTTTTCTCAATTTTATTTTAATTATCTCATCTCAATTCAAATCATTGTATTTATATTTTTTGTCTGTCCTGTTTCAATTATCTATTATCTTTTCTCATTAAATAAAATTTCTCCTGTAGTTACTGATTGGAGTATGATGCCTTTATATCTTTTCCCTAAAGTTGTAACATTCTCCATTCTCTTTCTCCCCTTTCCTTTTTCTTCCCCACATAGAATTACTTGTTCATTAAAGATGGCTTTTTCTTTGTCCCAGTCTTCTTGTTTTGCAGTCTTTTCTTGTTGTTTCTCATAGTTCCAAATCTCCATTTCTAAGAATTCAAAAACGAAGCCAAAAGAACCCTTCCCTTCTTGTGCATCTTCTTTGTACTTTTTAAGTTCCATTTCCATTCATCCAGAAGTGGTGCCATTGCATAAATTTTTAAACAACCACCCGATTGATTTTAGTCATTCAAATATAATAACCAAAAATCCAAAAATCACCAAATAATCCAAATACACACAAGCTGTTTCTTTTTGCTCTTTTTTTTCACTTTCTCTTCCTGGGGTTACTGTTTAGTTGCAAAGTTTCAGTTAAAATGTATCTTTTAGAAGTCTTGTTGAAGTTTTACTTTAGATTCTTTTTAATTCCAGGCAGTCTCTTCCCTCTTCCAGATCCTGCCCTTATTCTTTTTCTCTCCCTTCCTGCTTATGAAAAAGAAAGATTTTAATGTCCAGAAATCTTTATTATCCCTTTGGCATTTTGTTTTATTTTCAGATTAATTGCCTATTGATTGCAAAGCAGATTTTTCCGATTTCTTATTTAAGTCTCTTAGCTGTCAGTATAGGAAAGGAGAGAGAAGAAAAAGAAAGCCAAACCTTTCCCTTTTCACTTTCCTTCGCTGCTTCCAACTCTTCTTTGGGAGCAATGTTATTGTTTGTATGTTTAAATTCCAGGGTACCTTGGTTGTTGCTTTTACAATTTAACCCAGTCAGCCAAAATGTTCACTTCTTATCGTCCTCCTTTTCTGGTCGAGTTCTTTTTGGTGGCCATTTCTGACCACCACTACAACCGCCTTTGGGAAGGGGAGTAATGGCCAGCTGAGGAGGAGAAATGTGGCTCTCCTTGACCCTGTTGGTGGTCTCCCCACTCTTCACCACCTCTACGGGGTGGCTTAGCCCCGAAACCACCCAACTCGGGGCGCTCCAGCGGCGAGCCCAGACAGAAACCGCGCATGATTGTGGATTTCTGTCTGTCACCGAAGCCCTTCAAACCGGAAGTCCAACACAGGAGAATTTTAAGAAGAGATTGGACAGCCATTTGTCTGAAGTGGCATAAGATCTCCCACTTCAGCAGGGACCTCCAAGGTGTCTTTCAACTATGTTATTGTGTCTCTTCCCATGATTCTTTTCACTCTTTTTCTGATTCAGACAACCAGTTCCTTCTTACCCAAATTCATGTGTTTGCTTCCCCTGACATGACTGTACCAACTGAAATCAAATTGATTTCTCAACTTATTTGCCAATTTCTGGGTTGCATTAATTGCAGGAAAGTGAAACATTAGAAAGATTGCACCAAACTTGGAGGTAAACCTTGACAATCTTTTGGAAGGAAAATCCATCTGGTTCAATTCCAATCTGGGAGAAAGGCAGTGGAAACAACACGGAGACTGATTGGAAATATGGTTTATTGAACAGAACCACAAAGACAGTTCTGGGTTAGCTGAACAAAATGGAGTTGAGAGTGGGTGGGTTTTTATACCTTCTTTGGGCTTTGTATTTGAGCTTCCTGTTCCTGTGCAGGAACATGCCCTTTAATATTCTATTGGCTGTTATCTGATTCCTATGGGGTCATGGCTGGCTCTATAAGCAAAAGAGAAAATGCAAATCCTAGATATTTGTCTGAGCTAATCTTGTCCATCTTTGGCTTGTTGCTTATCTGGAGTTTCTGACTGACCCAGTCTTTCTGAGTGGATTACCAAATCTGCATTTCTAAAAGCTGGCTTCCTCAGTTTCTGCATGGGGGCAGGGAGACTGGGAGTGATTTCTGCCTCCCTTAAGATGTTTTATTTCTCCTTTAGGGGAAATATTCTATCGTGCCTTTGTTTTTAAATATTTCCCAAACTATTTTATACTTCTGGGGTGAGGCGGGCTTCCTACATTAGGAAAGCTGTAGCTGCAAAATAAGGATGATTTGCAAATAGCTACATATGGAAGAAAAATAAAATAAAACTCAATTGATAAAAACTGAGCCACCCAGGAATTTTAAGGCTGTTAATATTACCATAATGAAAAATGGCTAGTCCATTCCGCACTTTTCCCCTCTTTCATCTACTCACCTTTTAGCTCTTCCATATTAATCCTGAAATACTGTTGATGATGCAACTAATGGTTTTCTGGTAACTGACCCAATTCCAAACACATTAGCCCAAGCAGAAACTGCCTTTCTTGAGTCTCTGCTGTCTAAAAGATTTACAGGTCATAAACATTTTCTTGATGTATTAAGTGGGCCATTGGCTCCCTTTCTGCTCTATGCACAAGTCTTCCAAACAAGATAAGATAATCTTCTAAACATGCTGTTTGCACAAAGGATGAGTCACTCTGATAGAATTCAACCCCAGGAGCAAAAGGCCAAATTTCTCTTTCTTTTCTATGTTGATCTGGTGTTTTAAATGTTCTTGAGAAGGTTGAGGAACCAAATTGCTTTCTTGGAATTGCTTTCTTTTCTTTTTTTAGCATTTTCGTGATAGGTGTTGCACATAGATCATAAAATGTGTTGAAAAAGTAGCTCAAAATTCAGTGTCAACTATTCAATGAAATGTGTCTGAGATGATGGTGGTCATGTTGACAAATTATGGAAGATGTTCTATAGGAGTCATTTCAGGTGGTCTCTGAGCTTGGTTGCTTTCTTGCAGATGTTTCATGACCAAACTAGGTAAAATCATCAGTGCTACCCCATAGGTTGTTAACCACCGGATATCAGAGAGAGAGGTTACACTATTTTGAAAAGCTAAATTGATGGTGAATTAATTCTTATCCAAACCTAGTCCAAGGAACCCAGTTGTGATGACTCGGGGCATGGCACAAAGGCAGCACAGTCAAATAAGCTGTTATCTCCAACTTTGCCCCCAATGTCCAGTTTACCTTTGGCTGGAGAAAAACTCTCCCAGGAACAGCCTTTAACTGTAAAAAGTTCAGTCCAAAACAAGGTACACACAAACTGTAACTTAAAATCCAAACAAGCAAGCTGAAGTAATTAGCTTGACAGGGCAGAAGAAGGAATTGCAGACTTGAAAGGCCAGCAAAACACACATAGTTGGGAAGATGCCAGGAACACAGATAAGCCATGATGATACAAGATAATTCATGTTTGCTCCCAACAGCTTGCTGTGTGCACCTTCCTCTTTTATACACTGTGTTCCCAGCTGCAGCTAATGAAGGGAATCAGGGCCCTTTCCTCCCCCATAAGTCCCACAACTCACTTTGCTCCCTTCTCCATTCTTCCCTGCGTGCCCTGGGATGAAGAGGGGGTGGGCCTGGGTCTTCCTCTGAACTCCCTCTCCCTTGCTCTCCCTCTCCCCTGCTCTGCCCAGCTGGATTTTGCCCTTCCCCAGTTTCTTTCACAGCCAATGGAGCCATACTCCCCCTCCCTGTCAGATTCCGACAGGGGCATGATACCAGTATAGGTAGTCTCTGACATTTCCAGCTAAATGGGCTTCAGAAAATAGACAAGAAAGTTGAAGATTTTTGATGGCTTCCAACAGGGTAGATATGAAATCCTGGAATCATTAAGATTAGTATGAAGGGACATATTGACATGAATTAAAATAACCTTTGCTCTTTGCTTCTGTTAAAGAAGTTGCTTGTACCATTTTGCTATGGTTGGGAATCATTTGTTAGGAATTCATTCTGTAAGAGAATTGTATCCTTTTCTATCTGGTTTCTCATTTCTGCAATTTGCTTCAGAGCTAGGCACATCCTTGGAGATAGTTCCCAGGAACCTCCTACTCCATAGATAAGGGGAGCTGCCTATGAGCAAAAACACACAAGGACAAGGGATACTGTGTAAAATAACAAAGCATGCACAAAGAACGCTCCATGGATAAGGAAGGACAGGGCACAGGCAAGACATTGAATAACCTTTGAACTTCTGTCTCTGATTGGATAAACTTTGTTTCTATCGGCATAATATACAGAAGCCTGATGATGGCAGATGAGATTCTGCTGAAACGTTGCTACAACTTTAAAAGCACCACTACTATGACGTGGGAAAATACCCGAACAAAGCTGAATGCCAGACATGTAAGTACCCGCGAAAACTTAAGAAAATATATATATATATATATATATATATATATATGGATCTTTGGTTATTCGGGTTTTCTCCCGCGTAAGATTGGAAGTATCTAGGCAACGTTTCGATGAAGTCTCATTCATCATCTTCAGGCTTGGTCTTCAGCTCTGTGCTTCTCAGAGTGATGTGAGCTTGCAGCTGCTTCTTCCTTTTAACTGCTCCTGGGGGTGTGACTTGATTGGCTGGGGGCTTGGCTGTGTTCTGATTGGCTGGAGGCATGTTCTGTTCAGGTGGGGGCTTGATTGTGCTCAGGTTAGTCTTAGTTGCTGGAAGGTTTGAGCTGGTGAGCTGTGATCTTGCTGTTTGGCTTCGAGTTCGTGGTCGTGCTGCATCTTCATGGTGGGGGTCAGTTCGCTTCATGTATGGCTCAGAGGGGTTTGAGGTGGGTAGTGATGCAGCTGCAGTGCGGCTTCTGGTCCGTGGTCGTGTTTCATCTTCTGTGTGGGTGTGAGTCTGCTTTTTACGTGGAAGTGTGGTGGTGGCATCTTGTGTGGCTCTCAGGGGTGTGGGTCTGGTGTCATTCTTCATGTTAGGTACGCGTCTGTTCATGAGGGCGGGTTTCCAAATGGCTGGTAGGCGGGAGGCATCATCTCGTTTATTCATGCTGTGTGGGCGTTTTTCTATCTCTATGGCTTCTCTGATGATTCTGCTGCTGAAGTGTTCGGTTTTGGCGATAGTTCTGGTATTTTTAAAGTCAATCTCATGTCCTGTGGCTTTGAGGTGTTGGACCAGGGAAGAGGTCGGTTCTTCCTTTTTGATTGAGTTCTTATGTTCTTCAATGCGTGCACCTATTCTTCTGTTAGTCTGTCCAATGTATGTGGTGGGGCAGGCAGTGCAAGGGATTTCGTATACTCCTTGATTTTCTAACTCGATTGTGTCCTTAGGGTTTCTTAGGATGGTGGATATCTTTCTGTTTGTGCAGAATGCTGTCTTAATGTTGTGTTTTTGGAGGATCTTGCTGATTTTATCCGTAGTGCCTTTTATATATGGGAGGAGGGCTTTGCCATTCTCTTGTTCTTTGTCTTGGATTTTGGCTGGGGTTTCTTTTTGGATTAGGTGGGTGATCTTCTTTCTTTGGAATCCATTGGCTGTCAGCACGCCGGTGAGAGTGTGTAGTTCGGTCTCTAGGTGTTGTTCATCGGCTAAGCATTTTGTTCTGGAGATGAGTGTCTCAGCTACGGAATTGATCTGTGCTGGGTGGTGGTGTGAGAGTGCGTATAGATAGCGGTTAGTATGTGTTTTCTTCTGGTAGATGGTGTGTCCTAGGGAGCCATTGGATTTTTTGTATACCAAGACATCTAGGAAGGGAAGTTGGTTGTTAGCTTCTGTTTCCATGGTGAATTGTATTTTGGGGTGTTGGCTGTTGAGGTGTGTGAGGAAGTTGTTCAGTTTTTCTTTCCCGTGTGGCCAGATTATGAAGGTGTCATCTACGTATCTGAGCCAGAGTTTGGGTTTGTGATCATATTTTTCTAGAGCTTGTGTTTCAAAGTGTTCCATGTAGAGGTTAGCGATGACAGGTGAGAGGGGTGATCCCATGGGTGCTCCTTCTATTTGTTTGTATTTTTGTCCGTTGTAGGTGAAGTATGTATTGGATAGGCAGTGGTTGGTCAGATCTAGGATGTGCTTGGGGGGCTTGTATTTGTTTTGGATGGCTGTCAAGGCTTCTTTTATTGGCACTTGGGTGAAGAGGGATATGACATCGAAGCTCACTAGTAGGTCACTGGGTTGTAAGTTTTGTTTCTTTATGATCTCGATGAACTGGAATGAGTTTCTTACGTGTGAGTTGATGGATTCTGCATAGGGCTGTAGTTGTTTGGCGAGAAATTTGGCTAGGTTTTGTAGAGGTGAGCCTATGGAGCTGACTATTGGTCTAAGTGGGGTTCCTTCTTTGTGTATCTTGGGGAGACCATAAAGTTTAGGGCATCTGGATGATTTCTCTCTGGGTATGATTCTTTGCTGGATTTCTTCACTGATGGGGGAGGCTTTTATTTTGGATCTGGTGGTTTTTTCTAGGTAGGTGGTGGGGTCTGTCTTTAGGGGTTTGTATGTGGGGTCTTGGAGTAGGTTGGTTAACTTGGATTGGTAGTCAGATGTGTTCATAACCACTGTCGCGTTTCCCTTGTCTGCTGGTAGGATTATTATGCTGGTGTCTTCTTTCAGGTTAAGTAGTGCAGTTTGTTCTTCTTTGGATAAGTTGCTTTTGGGTGGTTTGCTAGTGCAGAGGATGTTGGTGATTTCGAGTCTGATTCTATTAGCATCATCAGGGTTGGTTTTGGTCAGGCTGGTTTCAACTCCGCATATGATGGTTTCTATGGGGATGTGTTTGGGAGCGACAGCAAAGTTGAATCCTTTAGAAAGGACCTTGGTTTCGGCTTCGGTGAGGATCTTGTCTGAGATGTTGTGCACTGTTTGTTTCATGTGTGGCTGTGAGGGGGGAGGAGTTGGTTTCTGGCGTTGTTGTAGTTTTCTGAGTTTGTTGGTGTGTGTGTCTATCTTGAGGGTGGTCTGTGTTTCGGCTCTCCAGACAGCGAGCTGTTTGGATTTGTCCCAAAGTAAGGGGTGAATCTTGTTGCTGAGTCTGAGGTGAAGTGTGAGGAGATCTTTGTTGATTTGGTCTAGGAGAAATCTTTTTGTGTGAAGTTCATTTCTAATTAGGGCCAATTCTGTTCTTTTTAGGATGCGTTTGGTGGCTGCTGTGTTGGTGTGGAATTTCAATTGGAAGCTTGTGGGAATTAAATTTTGATCTCGGCAGTTGCATAGGAATGCGAGGTCACATAAAATGGAAGCTCTTTGGACTCAGCAACAAGATTCACGAAACGCGACAGTGGTTATGAACACATCTGACTACCAATCCAAGTTAACCAACCTACTCCAAGACCCCACATACAAACCCCTAAAGACAGACCCCACCACCTACCTAGAAAAAACCACCAGATCCAAAATAAAAGCCTCCCCCATCAGTGAAGAAATCCAGCAAAGAATCATACCCAGAGAGAAATCATCCAGATGCCCTAAACTTTATGGTCTCCCCAAGATACACAAAGAAGGAACCCCACTTAGACCAATAGTCAGCTCCATAGGCTCACCTCTACAAAACCTAGCCAAATTTCTCGCCAAACAACTACAGCCCTATGCAGAATCCATCAACTCACACGTAAGAAACTCATTCCAGTTCATCGAGATCATAAAGAAACAAAACTTACAACCCAGTGACCTACTAGTGAGCTTCGATGTCATATCCCTCTTCACCCAAATGCCAATAAAAGAAGCCTTGACAGCCATCCAAAACAAATACAACCCCCCCAAGCACATCCTAGATCTGACCAACCACTGCCTATCCAATACATACTTCACCTACAACGGACAAAAATACAAACAAATAGAAGGAGCACCCATGGGATCACCCCTCTCACCTGTCATCGCTAACCTCTACATGGAACACTTTGAAACACAAGCTCTAGAAAAATATGATCACAAACCCAAACTCTGGCTCAGATACGTAGATGACACCTTCATAATCTGGCCACACGGGAAAGAAAAACTGAACAACTTCCTCACACACCTCAACAGCCAACACCCCAAAATACAATTCACCATGGAAACAGAAGCTAACAACCAACTTCCCTTCCTAGATGTCTTGGTATACAAAAAATCCAATGGCTCCCTAGGACACACCATCTACCAGAAGAAAACACATACTAACCGCTATCTACACGCACTCTCACACCACCACCCAGCACAGATCAATTCCGTAGCTGAGACACTCATCTCCAGAACAAAATGCTTAGCCGATGAACAACACCTAGAGACCGAACTACACACTCTCACCAGCGTGCTGACAGCCAATGGATTCCAAAGAAAGAAGATCACCCACCTAATCCAAAAAGAAACCCCAGCCAAAATCCAAGACAAAGAACAAGAGAATGGCAAAGCCCTCCTCCCATATATAAAAGGCACTACGGATAAAATCAGCAAGATCCTCCAAAAACACAACATTAAGACAGCATTCTGCACAAACAGAAAGATATCCACCATCCTAAGAAACCCTAAGGACAGAATCGAGTTAGAAAATCAAGGAGTATACGAAATCCCTTGCACTGCCTGCCCCACCACATACATTGGACAGACTAACAGAAGAATAGGTGCACGCATTGAAGAACATAAGAACTCAATCAAAAAGGAAGAACCGACCTCTTCCCTGGTCCAACACCTCAAAGACACAGGACATGAGATTGACTTTAAAAATACCAGAACTATCGCCAAAACCGAACACTTCAGCAGCAGAATCATCAGAGAAGCCATAGAGATAGAAAAACGCCCACACAGCATGAATAAACGAGATGATGCCTCCCGCCTACCAGCCATTTGGAAACCCGCCCTCATGAACAGACGTGTACCTAACATGAAGAATGACACCAGACCCACACCCCTAATAGCCACACAAGATGCCACCACCACACTTCCACGTAGAAAGCAGACTCACACCCACACAGAAGATGAAACACGACCACGGACCAGAAGCTGCACTGCAGCTGCATCACTACCCACCTCAAACCCCTCTGAGCCATACATGAAGCGAACTGACCCCCACCATGAAGATGCAGCACGACCACGAACTCGAAGCCAAACAGCAAGATCACAGCTCACCAGCTCAAACCTTCCAGCAACTAAGACTAACCTGAGTACAATCAAGCCCCCACCTGAACAGAACACGCCTCCAGCCAATCAGAACACAGCCAACCCCCCAACCAATCAGAACACAGCCAAACCCCCAACCAATGAGAACACCCCCCCATCCAATCAGAACACAGCCAAGCCCCCAGCCAATCAAGTCACACCCCCAGGAGCAGTTAAAAGGAAGAAGCAGCTGCAAGCTCACATCACTCTGAGAAGCACAGAGCTGAAGACCAAGCCTGAAGATGATGAATGAGACTTCATCGAAACGTTGCCTAGATACTTCCAATCTTACGCGGGAGAAAACCCGAATAACCAAAGATCCACATACAAGTACCCGCGAGAACCTCAGAAAATATATATATATATATATATATATATATATATATATATATATATATATATATATGTGTGTGTGTGTGTGTGTGTGTGTGTGTGTGTGTGTATGTATGTATGTATTTGTTTTCTTAAGTTTTCGCGGGTACTTACATGTCTGGCATTCAGCTTTGTTCGGGTATTTTCCCATGTCATAATAGTGGTGCTTTTAAAGTTGTAGCAACGTTTCAGCAGAATCTTATCTGCCATCATCAGGCTTCTGTATGGTGTTTGTCTGTGAGTCAGACTTTTACAGTGGTTTCAGATTTAAATTTGGGGCAGCCTATTGCTGTGTCAGAATTGTTTTTTCTTCCTCCTGATTGGTTGAGAGTCTTGGTCTGTGTTTATTGGTCTTGGAGTTTGCTGTGTTCTGCTACTAATATCTTCTGTCTGTTTTTTTTGGGGGGGGGCTCTTTTTGTATCTTGATTAGCTGGCAACATTGTGTTACTTTATTGGAGGCCTGTAGTGCAGCTTGGCTTCAGGTAAATGGACGGCTATCATTAGTTAGGAAGCTAGGTTTCATCTGGGTGCCTGGTTGGGGTGTGTTTGAGCTGGAGGTATCAGGGGGGATCTGTTTGTGCCCAGGTGTTTGCCTGGCTTGTGGTGTGGAGATTTTTTTGTTTGTGAGTGCAGGCTTCCAAATGATTGACAGCCTGGTGGAATCATCTCTTCTGTTCATGCTTTCTGGTCTTTTTTCAATCTCTATGGCTTCTCTGATGATTCTGTGGCTAGGATTTTCTATAGTGGCTAGGGTTTTGGTGCCATTGAAGTTGATGTTATGACCTGTGGCTTCCATGTGTTGGACGAGTGAGGAAGTGTGTTCCAGCTTTTTGACTGCATTTTTGTGTTCATCCAGGCGGGTGCTTATTCTTCTATTGGTCTGTCCAATGTATGTGGCCGGACATGATGCACAGGGGACTTCATATATGCCTTGGTTTTCCAGGTCAATTTTGTCTTTGGGGTTCCTGAGGATGGCTGCTATTTTTCTGTCTGTTTTGAAGGCAGTCTTGATGTGGTGTCTGTATAGAATCTTACTAATTTTGTCTGTAGTGCCTCTTATGTAGGGCAGGACAGCTGTTCCATGGGTCTGTTCATCTTCTGGGTCTCTGTTATGTCTCAGTGTGTTTTTGTGGATCAAGTTGGTGATATTGCTTTTGTGGAAGCCGTTGGCTGTCAATATTTTAGTCAGGGTGCATAGTTCAGTCTTAATGTGTGTCTTGTCTGCCAGGCGTTTGGTTCTGGTAATTAGTGTTTTAGCCACGGAGTTTATCTGTGCTGGGTGGTGGTGGGATTGGGCGTTGAGGTAGCGGTTGGTGTGTGTTTTCTTCTGGTATATGGTGTGTCCTAGTGTGCCATCTGTTTTCTTGTAGATTAGTACATCTAGGAATGGTAGTTGTTTGTTTGTTTCTGTTTCCATGGTGAACTTGATTTTGGGGTGTGCGCTGTTTAGGTGTGTTAGGAAGTTGTTTAGGTTTTCTTGTCCATGGGGCCAAATCACGAATGTGTCATCGATATATCTTAACCATAGTTTGGGTTTGAGTATGGCATTAGCCAGGGCTCTGGATTCGAATTCTTCCATGAACAGGTTTGCAATGACAGGTGACAGTGGTGATCCCATGGGGGCTCCTTCAATTTGTTTGTATCTTTGTCCTTTGTATATGAAATATGTGTTGGTTAAGCAGTGTTCTGTTAGTTCCATGAGGTGTTTAGCTGGTTGGTATTTATTTTTGATGATTTCGAGGGTCTCTTTTATCGGGACTTGAGTGAATAGTGAAACCACATCAAAACTTACAAGCAGATCTTCTTGCTCCACACCACAAGCCAGGCAAACACCTGGGCACAAACAAATCCCCCCTGATACCTCCAGCTCAAACATACCCCAACCAGGCACCCAGATGAAACCCAGCTTCCTAACCTGAAGCCAAACTGCACTAAAGGCCTCCAATAAAGTAACACAAGGTTGCCAGCCAATCAAGATACAAAAAGAGCCAAAAAAACAGACAGAAGATATTAGAAGCAGGACACAGAAAACTCCAAGACCAATAAACACAGACCAAGACTCTCAACCAATCAGGATGAAGAAAAAAACCATTCTGTCACATCAATAGGCTGCCCCAAATTTAAATCTGAAACCACTGTAAAAGTCTGACTCACAGACAAACACCATACAGAAGCCTGATGATGGCAGATGAGATTCTGCTGAAACGTTGCTACAACTTTAAAAGCACCACTATTATGACGTGGGAAAATACCTTACATGCATTTTGTCTGTATGTTTTGGACATAGTATTCACCCAGACTTTTTGCTTTGGCCAAAGAATGAAAAAAGCTGTTATTTTTGCAAGCCTCCCTTTGGCATCTCAGTGGCTTGGGGAAACTTCTGGCATCTTACAGATAGAAGTCAGATTGGTGCTCTACTGAGATTCTAGGACCTTGATGTTCAAAATGGGGAAACTTTAAGAATGGTGGACTTCAATTCCCAGAATTCCCCAGCCAGAACATTCTAGAACAGGAAGAATGGGAACTTTAAGATCTGTGGGAATTTTGGAAACTCTGGGAATTGAAGGCCAGAAGTCTTTCTTAAAGTTGCCAGGGTTGGATACTAGAATGTTCTAGAATGTACCTGAAGTAAAATCTACATACGGTTGTCTTCTCATTTATAGAATAGATTGATTTTATGATTTTACGACTGGTTAATATTAGGCACTTAATATATTTCCTCCTTTATGGCCCATCGAATATCACAATATAACTGTTGGAAAAAAATCAGAAGATTTCCTAGGAATGCCTGAGGCTTTTGAATGTCGGCCTCAATGCTAGCTTTTAATTATGGCCTTCCATCTGCATTATAGGGGGTAATAATACTGATCTCCTTGCAATAGTTATGTTATAACTCTTAAAAAAAGAAGCTCTTGGAACTATAAATACATGATGGCTAAAGCTCATACATCATGGATACTTAGCATAGGAAAAAAGAAAAAAGAAACAGATCAGAATTTTGAACCTAACTTGATTTAATCATTTTTGCTATGTCGATTATGGTCAGTTGTGATCTCACCATTAATTGCAAAGGAAAGGAAATAAATAGGACCTTTATGAGCTCGGAGCAGTGTTTTTCTGGCAAGCCTTGGCTTCCCATACATTTACCTACCGATAAATTAAACAAATCAGGGGAATTAAGATAAGTTAAGCAAATTAAAGCAAATGGCAAGAATCTGTGACTTAAATGAAGTTCAAATCTAATTAACGCAAATGATGTTGTTACAGAATGATGGGTGAAAAGCCAGCTCAGGCTGCTCAAATATTTATCAGCGGATCTGAAGATATGTGGAAAATCTTGATTCATGGTAGAACGGCAGCCTTTGTAACCGCTGCAATGTGCAATCTGCAATTATCAATTAGCAGCACCCCAAATTAACACGGATGGTGCCACTGTCCATTTGAAATTCAGCTGCCACATTTTTTTTAAGAGAGTTGGAGGAGTTGAAAAGTTCAAGGTTATTCTGTATGGCGTATTAGGAAATTCCAGTGGCAGTTAATTGGTTCTCATGATTTATGAAGTGGGAGAAGAGAAGGGAGGAGAGAATGTGGATCCTTTGTAATGCGCAAAAAAAAAATCATTTTGGGAAATTGCCTTTGACATGCCAGATCTGTTTCTAAATAAATCAATTGGAGAGAAAATGTCTTGGAGTGATTGATATCATGGATACTTTCTGGATGCCTGACATTTATTTCCCAAAGTGACTTTTTATTTTTTGAAAGGATTGGCGGATACCCTGAAGTTCTTTTCCCAGAAATGGAGAGAGATCAACAATCAGCTGAAGTTGGAGATGTGCAGGGGGGAGCGTGTGGGGGCCCTCCCTCCAGAGCATTAATTGAACCTGCCAGCCCTTGTTTGGAGAAGATGATGGATGCTTTTAGGATGGCAGTAGGAGAAAGAGATTTGGGAGCTATACCGAAGCATTTCAACTCAAGAAGTTGTGATAACCCAGATGTAATCCAGCTATCTGAAGAGAAATCTTTCTTTAGCCCCAGGCATATGGCTATTCTGTCAAATTGAAGGGAAGAGAGACAATTGGGGTCTGATTTCTCTCAAGAAGACAACCCCCAGGTTATTCCTGGAAGTTCATCAAGGGCAGATTTACATCAACAGTTCCAGAATTTAAAGGTGACAGGTTTGGTCTCACAGTCTGTTTGGATGGGTGGAAGCTTAAGACCACCCATATTCACTTACCCAAATATTGTGAGGAGATTATACAGATGCCAGTTAGTGGAAGCCAGAAAGAAGCATCAATTGACAGAGGTATGTTGCAGCCCCTCAGGCAATCCCCTCATTTTCCAGAAGGAAATTTGCCCCCTGCAGACAGTATCCCTTCAGGGTGGGGATTTTATCCAGGCCAGGGTGGATTCAATGCCAATGACAGCCAGCACTAACACAGAAGGCACTTCCCCTCCACCCGACCAGGGAACCAGACCACACCCATCTTCCTCCTGGCAACCACAAATGCAGCCCCAACCGGCAGTGAGGCCACAGGGACCGCTATTCCAGAGAGGCACCGCCCAGCCAGGATACAGGCGGCCTACCCAGCCTACGTACTCCACCAGGCCAGTTCCTTTCATTCCAGTACAACCTGCAGGGATCTGGCCTGTGCCACCTCTGCAACCATGACCCAACTACACAATGAACAAGCCCCCAAATTATACGATGTAAACAGATTTATTCAATTATTAAGACTCAGATTTGAAGATTCAGACAGGGTAGCAGAGAATGAAGAGAAGTTAATGGAAATGAGGCAAGGCAAGCAACCCTTGTCAGAATTGGGACTTTAGAAGGGTCGCAAGCCACCTCATGGATCAGCCTGAAGAATGACTTTACACTATTTTTTAAAAAGCCATTGATCCAGAAGTAAAGAAAGCCTGTGAAATTAGAGGAATCCCAGAGACCTTACAATCATGGTATGTTGCATTGCTCAGCTTAGATTGCATCATCAACCCACACAGGAAACCCCTTCAGGCAGCCCCGACTAAGAGAATTGTGGTGAGGAGACTGCCGACCAGACCAGCCGAAATTGCTCATGCCCGACCCACCAGGGTGCTGAAATGTTACCGATGTGGCCAAGCCAGTCATAAGGAAGCAGACTGTCTGGCTCCTGCTCCTGTACCACAAGCTCTGCAGTTGAAGCCTAATACAACTATTAGAGGTTGAAAGAATCAAGGAAGACCTCTGGGTAGGGGGGCTTTGCCAAACACGGGTGGGAAAGCCCCCTCTGTGCAGATGGGACCAAAGGAAACCGGACTAACACCATGTCCCCAAGAACCTGACCTGCAAAGATGACCCAATGGTGAGTGATTCCATCATGCCTTTTACAATTAAGGTCAAGTTAGTGGCACCAAACACAGGGGAGGCCAGGGAGTTAGAAGCTGTCATTGATACTGGGTGTTCTAGATGTCTCATCGGACTCCCCGTCGTTGAACAATTGGGCATAAAGACTAACCCACTAAAAGGCCCAATCAGATTTGAGCAAGTGGATGGAACCTTAATTGGGGCCCTGCCAACCACTCAGATGACTGAATTGATCAAGATAGAATTAGGGCCCCATCAAAAACTCATACGCTTCATAGTGCCCCCCAAGATATCATAATCAATCATACTGGGACTTGCTTGGTTAGACAAATGGGCCCCAATGATCAAATGGGAGGATGGATTCAGAAAAATCTTCATTGGACTGGGCCCATTGCCCCCTTTTCCACCCACTACAAAGCCAGTCAGCTTGAACCCAGAGCCTGAGCCAGCATCCATGGCATCCCACCTTCTCCCAGATAACCCCAGGTACCCAACCAAAACAAAGACTTGGCTGAAGCATTCAGTGAAGAAGAGCTTAATGTTTTACCTCCCCATCAAGGTACCACTGATTGTACCATAGAATTAGAGCCCGGGGCGCTAATTGGGCTGAGTTATTACCTTTTGCAGAGGTTGCTTACAATAATGCAGTACATAGCAGCATGGGATTGACTCCATTCCAAATCAACACTGGAATGGATTTTGTCCCAATGCCAGAGTTACCTAGACAACCTCCCTCATCCATGTCCCTAACAGAATGGATGAACTCATTAAAGAAAGGATGGGAAGATACAAAAAAACCTTTGACCGAAGCTGCAAAAAATTATAAAAAACAGGCGGATAAGCATAGATCCCTTCAACCGCCTTTTAAAGTACGGGACAAAGTATATTTGTTGACCAAGTATCTTAGGTTGAAACTGCCCAGTAAGAAGCTGGGTCCAAAATTCTTGGGTCCATTCCAAATTTAAAAGATGATCAATGTCCAATTGCCAGCTGTCCAATTAAGTCTTCCTCGAATATTGGAGAAAATTCATCCAGTATTCCATTGTAGTTTATTAAAACCAACCACTACATCAATGATAAGACCACCACCAATCTCTCCCCCTAAACTGTTAATGGTACAGGGGGAAACGTATTATGAGATTCAAAAAATTCTTGATTCTAGATTATACCATGGCTGATTGCAATATTTGGTCTTATGGAAAGGATACCCCCTCTCAGATGCTAAAGAGTTGGGATGTTTCTGATGATCAATTGGTTAACCAATTCCATAAGGATTTTCCACACAAACCGAAGGATCCTCATGGAGAGGGGAGAGGGGGTTAAGGACAATGTGTTAACCCCTGTATCTGTTTTTTTTTCTTCTTTTCTTTTAGGAGGAGGAGTTTTCAAGGGGGGACGCCTGTCAGCTTTGAAATTCAGCTGCCACATTTTTTTAAAGAGAGTTGGAGGAGTTGAAAAGTTCAAGGTTATTCTGTATGGCATATTGGAAAATTCCAGTGGCAGTTAATTGGTTCTCGTGGTTTATGAAGTGTAGAAGTAGGAGGAGAGAAGGGAGGAGAGAAGGTGGATTCTGTGTAATGTGCAAAAAAATTTCACTTTGAGAAATTGCCTTTGACTGCCAGATCTGTTTCTAAATAAATCAATTGCAGAGAAAATGTTTCAGAGTGATTGATATCATGGATACTTTCTGGATGCCTTATAGCCATGCCAAACAGAAAGTAAAGCTTTACAGCTGGGATAATTGCAGAGAACAAAGGAAAATGTCACAGGTAGAGATGTAAAAGTTGGCATGTGCCATTAAAATCGACAATTATTGGAAGTTATGTTATCAAACGCTAGAGCTGTACAAGCTCTTGTGCTAAATGTCAAAGAGCTGTGGGCAAAAAAAAAATTAAGACTAACATATCAAAAAGAGCAAACAAATGAGAACAGGTAGAACAGCCAGCTTTAGAACTAATGGTGGAGCCAGAAAGAAGATCAACTTATTCTCCAAAGCACCCAAAGGCAGGACAAGAAGCAATGAACTTCCCTTTGTCTCAGGACTGGATCTCGTCTTCTCACAACATGTAAGACTTCCTCAGATTCTGGGGCCAAGGATGGATAGATAAGGGGGAACCTGAGGTCATGCTAGATGGGACCATTCATTGCATTCCACCAAGCCTGTGTTGGCCATGACGCCAAGACGTTAGTAAACTTTCCCACAGCAAATTTGGAGCCAGGGCAGAGGTCTCCCAAACTTTTTAAGACTCGTGGACTTCAACTCCCAGAATTCCTCAGCCAGCCTGAGAAATTCTGGGTAGTGGAATTCCACAAAGTCTTAAAAGTTGCCAAATTGGGGGAACCCTATGCTAGAGTATGGGTAGACAGGGGTGGAGTTCAAAAATCCCGGCAACTGGTTACCTGCCGGGTTGCTGGGTGGGCGTGGGCATGGCCTACCGGAACTTGCGGGAGGGCTGTTTTTTCGCCTTTCCCAGAGTCTCTGGGAGGGCGAAAATGAACCCTCCCCCCCCCAGGGCTCCAGAGGCCAGAAACTGACCTGTTTCCGGACTTCTGGAACTTCCAGGAAGGCCGTTTTTCACCTTCCCCAGAGTCCGGAGGCTTCCCTCAGGCCTCTGGGAGAGCAAAAATGGCTTCCCCCAGGTTCCGGAGGCCCCCCGGAGGCTGGAAAATGACCTGTTTCTGGACTTCTGGGACTTCCAGGAGGGCCGTTTTTCACCTTGTCCGGAGGCTTCCCTCAGGCTTCTGGGAGGGTGAAAACGGCTTCACTTGGGCTCTGGTAGCCGGAGACAGGCCCGTTTCCAGACTTCCGGAACTTCCAGGAGGGCCATTTTTCCCCTCCCAGAACCTCCACACGGACCCTGCAATTACCTGCATCCAAAACAGGCCGTGGGGAGACTCAGTGGTGGGGAGGGGAGGGGAGGGAGGGGAACCGGCTGAATCCTACTCCTGTAGTGTAGACTGTAAGCTTTGGAAGCCATATTGAGACCATATGTTGGAGTGGATGTTTTCTGGAACACTGACCTTGACCCGAGGGTGGGATTCAACCGGTGTTACAACCGGTTCGGTGAGAGGACATTTTGCTGTTGCTGTTATTCTGATGACATTACCAAGTTTGGTAATGAAAGAAAGAAAGGAAGGAAGAAAGAAGGGAGCGAGGCAGGGAGGGGGGGAAGAAAGGAAGGAAGGAAGGAAGGAAGGAAGGAAGGAAAGAGGGAAGGAAGGAAGGAAGGAAAGAAAGAAAGGGAGGGAAGGAAAGAAAGGGAGGGAAGGAAAGAAGGAGGGAGGGAAGGAAAGAAAGGGAGGGAAGGATGGAAGGAGGAAGGAAAGAGGGAGGGAAGGAAGGAAGAAAGGAAGGGAAAGAAGGAAAGAAGGAGGGAAGGAAAGAAAGGGAAGGAAGGAAAGAGGGAGGGAAGGAAGGAAAGAAAGGGAGGGAAGGATGGAAGGAAAGAAAGAAAAAGGGAGAAGAAGGAAGGAAGGAAGGAAGGAAGGAAGGAAGGAAGAAAGAAAGAAAGAAAGAAAGAAAGAAAGAAAGAAAGAAAGAAAGAAAGAAAGAAAGAAAGAAAGAAAGAAAGAAAGAAAGAAAGAAAGAAAGCCATTAAGGGATTGGGGGCCTCCTCCAACGCATTCCCACAGCGGCCTTGGCAGGAAGTTTCAGGCCAGTGGCTTCTCCTCCTCCTTTGCAGGTACCTCACGGGGGACCAGTTCTCCAGTGAGTCTTCCCTGGAAGCCTACGCCCGCTGCCTTCGGATGGGCTGCCGGTGCATCGAATGTAAGCTGATGTCCCCCATTCCTGACCCCTTCAGCCAATCTTGGTTAAGGGTCCCATCCTTGCCTCTCTATTTTTCTGCACCCAAGATGTTTCTGAGAACCGTCTGTGGGGGGTTTTTCCCTCACCAATGTAGTGATTTTCTATATTTAGGAAAAAAACACCAACAAAACCTGCCACGGCTTCCCCTTCTTAATAAAAAAAAAACATTTATATTGTTTTATTTGGTATCCTAGTGTGATTTATGTTGGTTGCTTATTTAGTATCCTATGACCATAGGATACTAAGCAACTGAGTGTTGTATCTTGCGATTTATGATGAGTGTATTTTATGATTATCATCATGATTTATCACTTACTGCTTATGCACTGGAGACAAATTCCACATTTGGCCAATAAAGAATATTCTCTTCTCATTCTTTTTTCTCTTCTCTTCTCTTCTCTTCTCTTCTCTTCTCTTCTCTTCTCTTCTCTTCTCTTCTCTTCTCTTCTCTTCTTTTCCCTTCTCTTCTCTCCTCAATTCTCCTCTCCTCTATATTCTGTTCTATTTCTGTTCTTCTATTTTATCTTCTCCTCTCCACTAATTCTATTCTATATTGTATTCTATTTCTATTCTATTTCTTCTACCTTCTCTTCTCTAATTCTACTCTATTCTATATTCTATTCTATTTCTATTCTTCTATTTCTATTCTTCTATTCCATCTTCTCCCCTCCTCTAATTCTATATATTCTATTTCTGTTCTTCTGTCTTCTCTTTTCTAATTCTACTCTATTCTCTATTCTATTCTATTCCTATTTTTTCTATCTTCTAATTCTACTCTATTCTATACTGTATTCTGTTCCATTTCTATTCTCCTATTTTATCTCCTCTCTTCTCCCCTCCCCTTTGCTTCTCAGCATCCCACACTGCAAGGTCACTGGTCCTACAGATGTTGGAAGAGCATCACATCTGGTCAGCCCTTGATAAAGCCCCCGTGGCGCAGTTGAAGGTGCCTGTGATGGCTGCAGAAGGGGAAATGCAATTTGTGTATTTTTGCAAGAAGCCTTTGTTAGATTGAATTGCAGGTGGTTGAGATGTTTAATTTGTTCGTTGCCTTTGTGGCTGGAGAGCTAGAAGCGTGTGCTTCCTCAACTGGGCACCTCCAAGAGGTGTGCAAGGATTGGAATACTTGCAGTTTAAAACAGTAAAAACGTTTTAAAGTAAAACTCCTGAGAGTAGGGCAGTGGTTTGAAGACCCCCTGGTCCAATGCTGGCTGTTGAATGGGAGGGGTTGGGGGGGGCAGGTCGGGGGTGCTGGGCAATTCAGGTGGAAAGAGAGGGAGAGAAAGGTTCTCGCTACGTTTTTGCCTCTCCTCAACCTGGCCTGGAACGATGGGTTGAGTATGTGCCTCCATTATAGTAGTGGTAATGGTTAGAAGGAGATTGGTCGGGAGAGAGGGGAAAAAAAACTTCTTTTATGGAAAAAAATCTTGGATTAGAAGATTCCATATGATCACCTTTCCAACAAACCCAACTAGAAACAGCAGTTCCAATTGAGAGTTAAAAGAGACGTATAATTTATTTCTTAGTTATTTCTTTGCAGACGTTTCCTTACCAAACTAGGCAACATCTTCAGTGCTGGAAGGGAATGGGGCTTCCTCTCATTTTATATACCTATAACGGGGTAAGCCTCTTGTATATAAACAGAGAGAAAGCCAGCCAAGGAATCCACAGTCCTCCTCCTTCCCCCGCACAAGCTCCATTCCCTTCTAACACTGATGATGCTATCTAGTTGGGTAATGAAAGGTCTGCTATAAAACAACCAAGCTCAGAGAGCACCAAGGACACTACAGTCCTCCTCCTCCTCTTCCTCCTCCTCCTCCTCTTTTTCCTCTTCTCAAACCCTACTCCCTTCTAGCACTGATGATGTTACCTAGGTGGGTAATGAAAGGTCTGCTACAAAACAGACACTCAATCCATCTGCTTGGAGAAATGCACTAAAGGCCGAAGTGGGACTTAGAGAAGGCAATAAAATTTGAAACAGGAGCGTTTACGTATCTTAGAGGGCTAGGCAATGATGAAAGGAGAATTCACATCAATAACAGGCTCAAAAGACAGGATTCAAACCGGCCACCTGTTCCTCAAAAGGTGCCAGGCAAACCACAAAGGAGGAAGAGTTTTCACCAGGTAATTGATCCAACATAATAAGCCTGCTGAGAGTTGTAGTTAGCACTTAAAAAAAAAGAATTATGATTCCACAGCAGGAACTGTAATGGGAGTGTTAGAAACAGGAAAAATGCAACTTGCCAAGAAAGTTCCATCTCCAGCTGGATGTGTTTGTGGTGAATCTCAGACGGAGGTGCGAGGAAACCCAGAACAGGGTGCAAAACTCGGCTGGAGAACTCTGGCATCCTTCAGGACTTCAAAGTGGCTGCCAGGAAATACAGCAAGTATTTCCTGTTGCTTAGGAGAAAGTGGCACTTAAACTTCTCAAAAGTTTGAGAACTTTCCTGCAATGTTTAGTTCTTGCAAAGCTCTTGGGTTTTTGTTTGTTTGTTTTGCTATCCTTGGACTTCCCTCTTTGTCCTGATACTTAACCCCCCATGGGGAGGAAGCAGCTGGTTGCACACCTGTGAGTAGAGAACGGTGCCACTGAAGCGAGCTCCTTGCGAAGGTCACACCTTGAGTCTCTGCTTTTAAAATGCAGTCAACCCATGGACTTTTAAAAACAAATCAATAAATTAGCAGGCTTTGAAAGCGAGATACAAATCGACGGCCCCCTTTTTGGTGACTTTTGCAAGAACGGCGAGTTCCAATTGTGACTTTCGGTCTCGTGCTTCGTTTCCATGAGTGAAGAATAAGGGATTAATAAGGGAATAATTAAACCGTGGAAGGGCTTGCCACCAAAAAAATCGTGGGAGCTCCGTCCCTGGAGGTTTTCAAAAAGAGCCTGGATGATGTAGGTTCTCCTGCTTGAGCAGGGGGCTGGACTAGACGACCTCCAAGGTCCCTTCCAGCTCAGTTCTGTCCTAAAGGGAGTGGGCACCAGGGAAGCCTCAAGCAAAGGAGGAAGGGCTGACAAGGAAGCATATTTGCAACCTAGAAGGACTGAGCAACCCGACAAGAAGACCGCAGCAATTCCTGGGCAGGAGGGGGTCCTGCCAATCGCCCGGTTCAAACTGCTCCCCCCATTTTTCTTCCAGCAGAGGAACCCCTAAGAAGCACAAGAGAGTTGGCACACCAGCACTGTTGCAAGATCATGACCCTCCCCTCTTTTTTGGGGGGTGCCACTCTGGGGAGGGATTCTGTTTCTTTCTATGAAAAAATAAATCTATCTATTTATAACAAAAGACGTCGTCCGCTTGAATTTCTCGCCTTTCCGCCCCTCCCGTTGCAACGCTGGCTTTGTCTTGTGCTTGGGTGGGGGGGCGGGTTGGACTAGATGACCTACAAGGTCCCTTTATCTGTTAAATCTGTTTCGCGCTCTGAGGAATCCTCGACTTAACAACCTTTCATTTAGTGACTTAGGAGCATTTCTCATTCTTACAAAAACCACCACGGCATTCCCAGGATCACCTGATCAAAATCCAGACACTTTGGCAACCGGCTCATATTTATAACGGCCGTGGCGTCTCGAGAGGGGTGGAGGTCACGTTGATCCCAACTCTCGAGTAAAGTCCGTGGGGAAGCCAGATTCACTTTACAACAGGGTTACTAACTCAACGGCGGTGATTTGCTCAAACGACTGTTACGAGGACGGTCGTAAAATGGGGCAAGACTCGCTTTAGCAAGGGAAATGTTGGGCTCAGTTGTGGTCGTAAGCCGAGGACTCCCTGGAATGGTAAGGCCCGTGATGGATTAAAGGTCATGCGTTGATTGCCTTGTAAACGCCCTAGGAAGCGCGACTGACTTACGCAGCCTAAGGTAAAATGTCAAATAGCCCAACGGTCTTAGTCGTATCCTATGTGCTCATTGCTTTCCACATCAACAGTCAAGGAGAAAAACAGCCAGCAGGGCATGGAATTAGGGACTCTCCTCCCTCTTCAATTCCATTCAGCAGCCAAAAAATAGGAAAAAAAGCCAATACAATCCTTGGTTGTCTAAAGAGAGGTGTAGAATCACAAACAAAGGAAGTATTAGCACCACTTTGTGAAGCCTTAGGAAGGCCACATCTGGAATAACTGCATCCAGTTTTGGTCACCGCATCACAAGAAAGATGTTGAGAGTGGGAAAAATGCAGAGAAGAGCAACTAGGATGATTAAGGAGAGACAAAAACACGAGCACTGGAAGGTTATAGCTCGTCTAGAGAAAAGAAGGACTGAAGGGTGGGGGACAGGAGAGCACTATTCCAGCATTTGAGGGGCTGCCCCAGAGAGGAGAAGGTCCACTGATTTTCCAAAAGGGAAGACAAGAAACAATGGGTGGAAACCAATCCAGGAGAGAAGCAACCTGGAATTAAGGGGGAATTTCCCGACAGGGAGGACAATTAACCAGTGGAACAGAAGTTGCCTCCAGCAGTGGTGGAGGCTCCATTGCTGGAGGTTTTGAAGAAGAAACTGGACAATCCCTTGTCTGGAATGGCAGAGGGTTGGACTAGAAGACCTCCAAGGTCCCTTCCAGGTCTGTTCTGATTGAATACTATTCAGACCTTGATTTTTTTTAGGACAATAACAGGCAAACACACAAATCAAGTTAAAAATAAGGCTCTATTGGAAGGCATGTTTTTTTTTAGAGAGATGTCACAAATACAAAAAGTTCTTTTTTTTTTTTTTTTCCTGAGATGAAAGCAAAGAGTTACAGGCGGATAAAATGGAGATAATACAATTCAGCATATGGGGTTTTTTTTTTTATTTCTTTTTTGAAAGGGCAAGAAGCATTGAATATTCCACCGGGGCATCCAACCTTGCTGACTTTTTAAATCTTGTGGACTTCCAACTCCCAGCCAGCCTTTCTGGGAGTTTGGAAGTCCACTTAGTCTTAAAAAGTTACCAAAAGTTATCGGCATCCCTGGATGAAACCAACATAACTTACAAAAACTACACATCTACAGTATTTTTTAAAAACAATATTCTAAGCAAACAAACTGAGTCTAACTCTCAACCAAAAGAAAACCAAGATAGTTGCAGTATAAATGTTCCCTGCTTATTGCAGTAATTAGCTTGCCGGTGTGCCAAGAGCTTTGATTTTTTCCCCCCCAAATATGACTACCAAGTATTATTTTCACCCCCAAGAGGTACCATGGTTTTGAAAAGTGCCATAATCTGTGAAGTGCAAGAAATGTCATTGACAAGATACTACATTAAAGTATCTTCTCAGAAAGGAAAGTGTTTTCAGTTAAAGAGCTGAAATTGATACACACAGCAACGTAGATAAGGCACTTCCCCCCCCTGCTAGCTTTATTTCATCGGATTTACTAGGAGAGAAAATGAGCTGTTTTACTTTCGGGGTGAGCCAGAGAAATGAGGATCAGTGGGAGGAATGATTGTGCAAATCCCACAGAACTGAGCCTTAAACTGTTTCAGTCAAAGGGTTTTCGTAGCTGATATTTCAAGAAGAATCTTTCATAACCTTGGCACTTAAGAGATGGAAATTCAAATTAGAGGAACTGATAAAAGAGAACAGCCCATAGGAAAATATATATATATAGGGCTGACACAGGAAAAGTCATTCATGTAGAATTTTCATAGGCAAATCCAGGGATATCAGCTAAGGAGCCCAGGTGCTTTTCTGAATGTGCTGCTGGGGCAGCGAGATTGAAATGATTCAATTAATAATTTGAAATAATTAAATCAGAAGCAAGGCAGCTTGAAGTCCCAAAGTTACTGCCCTCTTTTGCTTTGGTTGGGAGCTGATTGTACACAGTGTGGCTTCATTAAAAATGGAAAATGGAAGACAATAAATGTGAGGTCCGTTCCCCCCCATCATCATCCCCTAAGATTGGAGTAAAATGTTCTTGGTCCAACCTGCTGAGACACTTAACAAGAAACTTCAGCCTGGAGCCCCCTAATGTTTTTTTTTTTTTAAAAAGATGTCTTTTTTTTAAAAGGGGTGAGCGCCCTAATGCCCTGGGAGCATTTAAAAAGGGCCATGTGCAAAGAGAGCCACAGACTTTTTGGTCACTCAGGATTCCTTATTCGTCCTGCAAAGCCTGCAGAGGCTTTTTTCAAGCGTCTGGAAGGCCGAAAAAAACTTCAAACAAGCCAAAAAATCAACTGTGAGGCGCGCACATGCGCAGTGAGGTAAGTTTGCTTGCGGCTTGCATGCTGGCACAAATGGCTCTGTGTGCCACCTGTGGCATGCGTGACATAGGTTCGCCATCACGGATATATAGTGAAAAATCTGGCAGCATAATTCACTTTAACCACCAGTCCATCCTGAACGCCAAAACCCCACTCATCTCACCCTATGGTACCGGGATGGTGAACCTATGGCATGTGTGCCACAGATGCCATGCAGAGCTGTTAGGGATACGCTCCCTAGCAGAACATGCAACAGCAGTCTAGCAGGAAGGCAAATGATGCGAGATAAACGTTGTTGTAGTTTACACTCAGTAAGACAGATACACTGTGCCAGTTAAATAGTTTTTTATTCCAGCAAGAGTTATGGCATAGTCAAATAGTCCATATGTCATACACTAGTTCAGTCCATCCGGGGATTAATCAGTTGCAAAGTCCAGTGTCAAAAAGGAGGTCAGTAAACTTACAAATAATCAGTCTAGCAATATATCTCTTTTGCAGTCAGAAATATGAAGAAAATCAAACCCCTTTTCTTCATTTCAGCAACAGCAGGGAAACACGCAGTTATCACCATCAATCCAACATTGTCAGCTGTCCAGTAAAAGCCAGTTAACAGTGAGCTCTCTTGCTCCCTCTTATGGTGATTTTACAACCGCACCCAAAATATATGTTTTAAAAGTTAAAGTGATACATACACTTAAACTCACTAACATAGTTTATATATTATTTTTTACCCATAACCAATGTTATCCCTAACATTCTCCCCTTTGGGGTAATATAATAATATATATATCTATTTACAATTTCTACCCATAGTTTTCACAATTTTCTTTGTGCTTGACTGCACCTTGGGCTTTTGTAAATGCATCAGCAATGTTTTCATCAGTCATGCAATATTCCAATCTCATTAAACCATTTTTTACAGATTGTCTTACATTCAAATATCTAAGGTCAGTATGTTTAGATCTCATTTTTACAGCAATATTTGTAGCCAACCATATGGCTGCTTGATTGTCCTCATATACTACAATGGCATCTTTAACAGTTACTCCCATATCTAACAATAACTGTTTATACAGAATTAAGTCAGTACATAATAAAGATAGACATGAAAATTCTGCTTCCATTGTGGACATACTTATGTGTTGCTATCTAATTGACCTCCAACCAATCAGTGTTTTACCTAATAGTATAGCCATGCCTGAAGTTGATTTTCTAGTTTTTATATCTATTGCAAAACTTGCATCAGCATATGCACTTAAAATCAAATCATCTTTTGGCTCCAAATACAATGCATAGTGCATTGTTTTTTTAAGATATCTTAATATACACTTTAGCGCTTGCCAGTGTCTTTCATTGGGTTCAGCATTGAATCTTGCCAATTGATTAATGCTATATGCAATGTGTGGCCTTGACCAATTACTTATATATGTTAAACTACCTATTAATAATTGATAAATATTCTTATCAAATTTTGAACTTTGAGCATCAGTATGACAAAATTCCTGACTCATTGGAGTTTTTGCCGATTTACAAAGTTCCATTTTATACATTTTAAGCAATTGGTAAATTTTATCTTCTTGTGATATCTTATATCTACTATTGGTTTTGTTTATTGTCAATCCTAGACGTTGTCATTTCTCCTAATTGCTTTAATTTTATCCTCTTACTTAATAATGATATTATCTCAGTAGCTTCATTATTAGTCTTAGTAATTAAAGCAATATCATCTGTAAACAACAACAATAATGACACCATACCATTTGTCTCTCTTTTAAATAAACATGGATCAGCTAAACTTTCTTTAAATCCTATATTGTTTAACTCTTTTACAATATATTGGTTCCATTCATAACCAGATTGTTTCAATCCATAGAAACTTTTATTCAGTTTCCAACAGTCATTATTATTTTTATCATCCTTTATACCTACTGGTTTTCTTAAGTATATAGTGTGCTGCAATGGTGCATGCAGATAGGCAGTTTCTACATCTAAATGATTTATGATATAATTCTTCTTAGCTGCCCACAATAAAGCTGTTCTTAAGGTTATTGCCTTTAAATTTGGTGCAAATACCTCATCATAATCACATGTAGTTTGATTAAATCCTTGAGCTACCAACCTAGCCTTATAGTTAACAGTCCCATTTTTACCAGTTTTTAACTTAAATATCCATTTACAGCCAATGGACTTTTCACCTGGAGGTAATTTGGCATTTTCATAAACTTTCATTTCCTTTAATGAATTTAATTATTTCTCCATTGCTCTATGCCAATTTTCTTGTTCCTTTGCAGGATACATTCTAAGTTCTTCAACAGTAGTTGGAACTTTACTAACTTGGCAAACTACACTTGCTTGGTACCTGTCAGATGATCTGGTTACACGTGCAGAATGTCTAGGTATTTCAGGGCTTATAGGTGGACTTTCATGTTCTACCTGTTCCTGATTATCTATTTTTTCCTGTTCTGGTATTTCTTCCTGTTCTGGTCTTATATGCTCTTCCTGTACTTCCTCTTTAATTGTACTCTTCTTATTACTGATTTTTTCTTTTGGTTTTTTGTAGGTTTCTATAATTACTTCCTTACTTGAATTTTGTTCCAGTTTTTCCCATCCTACATGTTCTAGGATTTTGGCACTAGCACTACAGTAAACTCTAGATGTTCCTTTTCCCCAGAATCTGTATGATTTGTGATTAGATTCATAACCTACAAAGAATAACCTTTTAGCCCTATGTTGCCCCTTATGTCTCAGTTGTGTAGGAATATGCACCCATGCTGGTGCTCCAAATGTGTGCATGTAGCTTAGGTCAGGTTTTCTACCATGCCACCGTGTGAATGGTAATTCACCTGTTGTTGAGTTAACAACATTATTCAATATATGATTACCACACATTATTGCTTCTCCCCACAAAGTTTCAGGTAATCCTGAATCCGAAAACATAGTACGAGCCATTGCCTGTATTGTTTGGCCTCGTCTTTCTATAAAGGAATTATGTTGTGGCCTATATGGTGCAAACTTTTTATGTTCAACATCTGCCATCTTCAGTCTATTTTGGAATTTATTGTTTATAAATTCCTACCATTATCAGTGATAAGAGTTACTAACTTCCTTTTAGTTTTTCTTTCTGCGAATTTAAGCCAATTAAAGAAATTTTGATATGTTTCTGTTTTGCTCTTCATTAGATAACAGAAACCATATCTGGAATAATGGTCCATTATACTTAGTATATAACGAGCACCTCCCACACTTGGTTTTTTAGGACCTATAATATCAGCAAATATGACCTCTAGAGGCTCCTTTGTTTTAAATCCATTAACTCTATTTGCTGGTATTTGCTTGCTTTTTTCTTTACTACAAGTATTGCAGTGCAAATACTTACTGCGAGGTTTAAGTTTTATACCCTTAGATAGTTTTACCGTTTGTTTAAGCATTTTAAAATTTATATCCCCCAAACGTCTGTGTAACAAATGTATGCATTCATCATGAGGTTTAACATTATTATAAACTGTTCTAGCTACCTCTGAATTATCATTTAACACATACAATTCACCTCTTAAAGTTGCAGTCACTTTTTTACTTTCTTTTTCAATTATGCAATTGTCTCCCTTAAAGTTAATTACATAACCTAGTTTAACCAAAACTCTAACCGAAAGGAAATTAAACTTAAGTTGTGGTACATATAACATTTTTACATTTTCTCTTATGCAAGAACAATATGCTATACCTTCACCTTTAGCTTTCAGTTTCCAGCCATTAGCTAACGATATCTGCTGTGAACTCGTGGATATCTTAATAAATCTTTTCTTATCTTTCGTTATGCAGTGCGATGCTCCACTATCTACAACCCATAAATTACTATTCACAGTTTTGTTGCTATACCTGGCTAACTCTATGCATTTTTTATCCTTTTGATGCCTTTTATCTTTCTGGCTGGCATTTTGGCTTTTTGCTTTCTTGCAGAATCTAGCCAAATGTCCTTTTCCTCCACAATTAAAACATTTTCTAATTGTATACGCTGATGAAGATATTTTCTCTTCTTCACATTGTGGTTGTTCCCTTCTGAGTTGATCCCTTTCAAGCCTTCTCCTGGCTTCTTCAATTAATCTGCCAGTAATGTCAGTTAATGTGAGGTTATCTTTTGGCAGAACCTCAAGTGAAGTTACGTAGTCCTCGTAGCTATAATCTAAAGAAGACAAAATTATATAAACTTGGTGTGGTTCTGTGAAGATAAGTTCTTTTTCATGCAGTTCCTGAAAAATTATCTTCATTATGTTTATATGACTCAGCATATCTCCATTCTTTTGAAGATGTGTTCTGAACAGTTTTCGTGTAAGATTTATATGTGCTCCTACACTGTCTCGAACATAAATCTTCTTTAATTTCTCCTAACATTTGGCAGCTGTTTCTTCACCTCGTATATGTACAAGCTGCTCATCACAGAGTGTCAGTCCTATTATACAGAGAGCTTGCTCATTCTTCAGTTGATATTCTTGTATTTTCTGGGCATCATCATCATCCTCCGGATCCCAAGCATCTACCTCTGGTGGGTTTATTATACTCCACAAACCTTCTCTGCATAGAAGTAGGCTGCATTTCATAGACCATGAAACATAGTTTGTTCCATCCAGTTTGGATATTAGAGACAAACTTTGTAAATTGACTTGTGCCCTCTTTTTCTGGATATTAAACTGTAATTAATAAAACATAGCTGTCTGTTTGCAGTATTGTGTAACTACACAAACTCTCACTTTAATCAAAGCCTGTTATAACCTGGTTAGTCTGACTGTGCACCTGGCCCCATAACCAGTGTTAGGGATACACACCCTAGCAGAACATTCAACGGCAGTCTAGCAGGCAGGCAAATGATGTGAGATAAACGTTGTTGTAGTTTACACTCAGTAAGACAGATACACTGTGCCAGTTAAATCGTTTTTTATTCCAGCAAGAGTTATAGCATAGTCAAACAGTCCATATGTCATACACTAGTTCAGTCCATTCAGGGATTAATCAGTTGCAAAGTCCAGTGTCAAAAAGGAGGTCAGTAAACTTACATATAATCAGTCCAGCAATATAACTCTTTTGCAGTCAGAGATACGAAGAAAATCAAACTCCTTTTCTTTGTTTCAGCAACAGCAGGGAAACACGCAATTATCACCATCAATCCAACATTGTCAGCTATCCAGTAAAAGCCAGTTAACAGTGAGCTCTCTTGCTCCCTCTTATGGTGATTTTACAACCGCACCCAAAATACATGTTTTGCAGTTAAAGTGATACACACACTTGTACTCACTAACATAGTTTATATATTATTTTTTACCCAAACTAGATTAGGTAACCAATGTTATCCCTAACAAGAGCCATTTATGTGGGCACGCGAGCCCCAGCCAAACTTACCTGCACTTCGCACGTGTTCGCCTCCCAGTTGATTTTCAGCCCGTTTGAGGCCTTTTTCACCCTCACCAGACAGTCATCATCGGCCACGCATCAACCACCGACGCCCGAAAAGTCTACGTGGAGATAGGCATCGAAGGCGAGCCTTGCAGGATGGAGGTGGATTCCGGGTCCTACCTCTCCATGGTCGCCTGGCAAGAAATCAAACGCTTGGTGCCTACCATCCACAAGAAGGGACTGGAAAACCAGAGACTAATCATCAAAGACTACCAGGGAAACCGCATCCCGGTAGTTGGAACCGGACAATTCAAAGTAACATTTAAGGGCCGCACGGCAAAGCTTCCCCTAACCCAAAAGCCCAGCCTTTTGGGACTGCAATGGTTCGCGCCGCTCGGCATCGAAGTCAGGGGCATCAACCACATCGCCGAGACCGATTGGGAGCAGCAGCTGGCACGGGACTTCCAGGAAGTGTTCGACGGCACCCTAGGCAAGTACCGAGGGCCCCCTATCTCTTTCAGCCTAGACCCAAACGTTCCCCCGAGACACGTAAAACCAAGGCAGGTACCTTTCGCACTCAGACCAAAAATTGATGAGCAAATTGACAAGCTCGTCAAGCAAGGGGTCCTACAACCAATTGATCATGCCCGGTGGGAGACCCCAATAGTCACCCCAGTCAAGCCCAATGGGTCGGTGAGAATCTGCGGGGACTATAAGGCTACCCTAAATTGCGCCTTGCAACAAAGCACCTACCCCGTCCCAGTAGTGCAGCATCTTCTACACTCACTGGGGGGAGGCAAGGTTTTTGCGAAGCTCGACCTGGCCCAAGCATACCAACAGCTGTTGGTCGACGTAGAAACCGCGGAAGCGCAAACCATAGTTACCCACCGGGGAGCTTTCCGATGTAACCGACTCCAGTTTGGAGTCAGCGGGGCGCCTGGAATTTTCCAGAGCCTCATGGAGAGACTCTTGCAGGGCATCAACGGGGTGGTGCCCTACTTCGACGATGTGCTGGTGTCGGCAACCAACCAGCGAGAACTAGAGGGTCGGCTAAGGGAGGTGTTAACCAAATTCAAGGAAACCGGGCTAAAAGTGAAGAGGGAAAAGTGCCAACTTTACACAGAGCGGGTCGAGTTCCTGGGATACCTCCTAGACCGGCACGGCATCCACCCCACCGAAACTAAAATCAGAGCCATTAAGGAGGCTCCCACACCCAGGACTAAAATGGAACTGCAGGCGTTTCTGGGACTGCTTAATTTTTACAATGTTTTCCTGTCCCAAAAGGCGAACGTGGCGGAGCCTTTGCATAGGCTCTTGGACAAGGCGGCTACCTGGACTTGGGGGAAACGCGAGGAAGCCGCCTTTAGGAAAACCAAGGATCTGCTCACCTCGGATGCCGTCCTCATCCAATACAATGAGACCCTACCACTCGCCGTCACATGCGACGCCTCACCCTTCGGCGTCGGCGCCGGCCTCAGCCACACAATCCCGGATGGAAGAGAAGCGCCCATCACCTTCTTCTCCAGGACACTCACCAAACCGGAGCGGAACTATAGCCAGCTGGACAAGGAGGCCCTTGCCATCGTCGCAGCAGTGAAGAGGTTCCACAAGTACCTCTACGGCTGCACCTTCACAATCATCATGGACCACAAGCCGTTGCTGGGCATCCTGGCAGGAAACCAGGACACCCCGAACATTTTATCTCCCAGGATGACAAGGTGGTCCGAATTCCTTGCCGCCTACAGCTACCGGCTCACACACCGACCTGATAAGACTATCACTCATGCAGACGCTTTGAGCCGCTCACCACTACCCGACCTAGACACCGACCCAGCACCCACAACGAGCACCCTCAGCATAGAGACTCTGCCCGATCTACCCATAACCGTGTCAGACATTGCCCGAGAAACCAATAAAGACAAACGTCTGGCGCGGGTGTTACATTGGGTAGAGAAAGGGTGGCCGGAAAAGGACAACAACGAAGCATTCAAAACATTCCGGAACTGGCAAACGGAACTTTCACTGCAAAAAGGGTGTGTACTGTGGGGGGATAGGGTGATGATCCCGGAAAAACTGCAAGGGAAGGTATTGGGGTTGTTACACGAGGGGCACCAGGGCATAGTTAGAATGAAAGCCCTGGCCAGAAGTTACGCTTGGTGGCCAGGGATGGATAAGCAAATCGAGGCCTGGGTGGCAAGGTGTCAACGCTGCCAAGAAACCAGACCGAGCCCTCCCGCGGCACCGATCCTGGAATGGGAAACCCCCAGGGGACCCTGGTCTAGGGTCCACATAGACTTTGCCGGGCCCACCAAGGGATATACATTCCTAGTAACCGTAGATGCTTACTCCAACTGGCTGGAGGTAAGCAACCTGAAATCCACCACCACAGAGGCCGTCACCAAGGAACTTTGCAAACTATTCGCAACCCACGGCCTCCCGGATGTCATCGTGTTGGACAACGGGCCCCAATTCACCTTGCTGGAATTTGAAAAATTCCTAGTGGAACGGGGCATACGACACGCACTGACAGCTCTGGCGCATCCGGCGGCGAACGGAAGGGCGGAACGGATGGTTCAATTCACGAAAAAATCCATCCAGAAAATCGAACACGGGGAAATCCAAGACAAAATAAATAAAATGCTTTTTATCCAACATATAACCCCGAACACAACAACGAACAAAAGCCCGGCAGAGCTACTGATGGGGAGGAAAATAAGGTCCCCACTCGACAGACTACACCTCACATACAACCCGGAAAAAACCCCAAACTCCTCCAGCAAGCACCGGTCTTTTGCGCCAGGCGACGCCGTCTACGCAAAAAACCTAACGGGTGACCCACTATGGGTACCAGCAACCATAACCCAACTGACAGGCCCCCACTTGTACCGGCTGCAAACAACCGACGGACGAGCGTGGAAATGCCACATCGATCAAACAAGATCGAGAACGGCCACAAGAAACACAACTGACACACAACCAGACACAGAAAATCCCCTTAACACAAGCCAAGAGGGGAGGGAATACTCCGGGAACCAAAACCCAGAAGAAAACCAACCATACTCACCAGCAAGCAGCCAGCTCGAAGCCTCACCAGGGAGAAGCAGCCAGGCCAGCTTGACCAGCCCAGAAAGACCGGGCGGGAGCGGCGACAAGCAGCCCGGCAAGGCCTACCAGGCAGTTCCATCGACGAGGCCGAGAGACACAGAGAACCTGACCGAACTGGCCGGGAGCCAACCAACGACTGACCTGCGCAGGTCCAGTAGGCAAGTACGGAGCCCCGCCTACTTACGGGACTACGTTACGTAGGACCAAACCAAGAGGGGAGGGGTGTTCTGTACCTTCATTTGCATTCTTGAAACCCCGCGTTTTGATTGGTCAAAGCGTGGGGTGATCTGATTGGTTTAGCGAGCCGCGCTGATTGGCCCGCTAAGAATCTCCCGCGATTGGCGGAAACGAATCACGGGAGATTCAAAGTGGTGCCATTGGCTGCGGCCGCGGCAGCTTGAGAATAAAAAGCCGCAACTTTTCCCTTGGAACCAGATCGGTTCCAGGGGCTTAATAAAGAACTGAAACCACAGTCCCTGCCTCCTGGTCTCCTTGCCGAACGGACAGGACAAGGCGGCAGGCGGGGACGCCAGGAGCTGCTGCTGACACTCCTCCCAACGCCGCCCTGGAAGCCCTCGCCAGCGCCCTTGGCCACGATGGCCAGCTCCGCCTCTGGGCCCCACAGCGGGGCCGTTTCATCCCAGTCCCCGGGGAGAGGAGCCCCAGTGAGGCCCGGGACTCCCATGGAGGAGGGGCCGAGGAAGAAGCCGCTGCCGCCACGGGAGGCGAGAAGGCGGACGGGGCGGACGAGCAGTGACTGGCGGCGGCGGCGGGGGGGGGAGGTTTCTACTCCATCTTTTACAGAAGAGACTGGACTGTCATTTGTCAGAAACGGTGTAGTAGGGTCTCCTGTGTGCGCGGGGGGCTGGACCTCTAAGGTCCCTTCCAAACACTCTTTTAACCAGTGGAACTGCTTGCCTCCAGAAGTTGTGGGAGCTTCATCACTGGAAGCTTTCAAGAAGAGACTGGGCTGCCATCTGTCAGCAAGGGTCTCCTGCTTGGGCAGTGGGTTGGACTAGATGACCTATAAGGTCCCTTCCCACTCTGAGTTAGACTACACGAGTGCTGCACATTTCTTGGGAAATACCGCTGTTTTCCATCCATATCACTTTGCCCAGGTCTGACTTAATGTGGGGGGGAGAGGAGGTTTTTGGGGGGAGGGATATAAATTTTTTATTTTTTCTTATTTACAAACATCATTGTGTGAACAGTGTGGTACCTGGGTGTCTTGTATTTGAAAACAAATATGACAATATTCTTCATATTCAATAAAGTTCATAATCTTATACATTTTCATATTAATACAAACATATTCTTGATTGTGCAAAAATCTCCGTATTCTAACTATCCCTCTTTTTCTACAGGTAGAATATTGTTAATGATATTTGTAGTTCATCGGTTATTATGTTCATCAATCTTACATAGTTAATATTTTATGTTAATATAATAATTTTTATTAAGATAATAATTTAATTATATTATAAGTAATATAATAATTTAACATTCTTTTTTAAAAATATTCCTGTTTACAACTATAAATATCAAACACAGTGCATTACTGTGCCATACATACAAACATATTTCCGTACTAAACCATTAACATTCATATTATTAGCACAATATTCACAATCTAGGTCTATTTGCCCTATTTTTATTCCCACCTTCCCTTCTCTCCTGCAACCATTGATCAAACTTATACCAAGTATCATAATATTCTGATTTCCCCTTATTTTTCACTTCTAGTTAATCTCTCAAATTCTGCACAAGCCAGTATTTTTATCATGATGTTTCTTAAATTATATTCAAAATTACCCTCACTGAAATTCTATAATCCCTTGTGATGAATTCACCTTATAATGTAAAAATATCTATTCAATTAATCTCTAAAGTTATCCTAATTTTTGTCCTCATTATTCAATCATTACTGCATGTTATTTTTCTGTCAATCTTTATATTCTGAACATCACTCCTTTTACTAGAAAGACTATATTAATCGCCATGTTTGCAGTGTTTGACAATTTATATGACTCTAATAACCGTTCATAAATTCATATTTATATTTTCCCATTATTTATCCGGGAAGGACGGAGTTAATGGGTGGGTGTTGCCTGTGGGGGTCTCTTAGGACAGGGGTCTCCAACTTTTGGAACTGTGTACTTCAACTCCCAGAATTCCTCAGCCAGCTTTGCTCTCCTGCTTGGGCTGGACTAGGTGACCTAAAATGTCCCTTTCTAACTCTCTTAAATCTGCTAAACTTTGAGGGATTCGAGCTGGCCTCGAAGGCGATTTTAACCAAGAGGAGAGCCAGAGGGAAGGGCACCTCCAGGTCAGCACAACGAGGGTTCCCCCCACCAGCCTTGGGAAAGGGGACCACGAGGAAATCCCAGAGTGGTGGGATTTCGCTGGGAAGGAGGGGGGGAAAGGCACCCCCCCCCATTCATGGGGATCCCTTTGCCACGCTCGTCCTCCAGAACCCTCGGACTACACTGCCCATCCGCCATCGCCCCTGCGGATCATGGGCTTCGGAATCAGCCCGTCTGGTGCACAAGGCCGCCCCGCCTTCACTGACGCGACGCGGGGAAAATCCCTGGGTGTAGCCACGTGGGGGTTTCCCCCGCCCCGCCTCCCACCTGGGATGGAGCTTTCAATTGGCCAGCCTTGGCGTCCATCAAGGAAAGGGGGAGGGAAAAGAGAAACTCCTTGGGCCCGTCCATCCCGTCGTTGATTGGGCGAGCGTTGACGTCCATCAAGGAGAGAGGGTGGGAAAGGAGAACTCTCACTGGGCCCTCTTCTCGCCTTCCCTTCCACCCCGTCGCTGATTGGGCGGGCCTTGGCGTCCGTCAAGGGGAGGGGGTGGGAAAAGAACTCTCCCTGCGGCTTCTTCTCCCATCCTCCCTTCCAATTCCGTCGCTGATTGGGCGAACCCGTTGGCCGGGGGGGGCGCCCTCGTTTGTCGTTCCGGTTGCCGATTGGCCGTCCGGCGGGTGACGTCACGCCCGTCTCCTGGCCGACTGAGGGGAGCGCCGTTTCCTCAGAGTTTCCCTCAGAAACGTCTTCTGCTCTTTCTGACGGGCGGGCGACCGAACGAACGGTGGCGGGCCCGAGCCGGGCCGTCCCCTCGCTCCGTCCCCGTCCCCATCCCCGAAGGGAGCCTAGAAGCCCCCAGTCCCGCGGACGTGTCGGCCGGAGCTGCCGTTGCCCCGCTGGCTGGGAGAAGACCCAGGCCGGGCGACGAAAGGCTGCGGGGAAGGCCGGGGACGGCTGGGGGACCCTCTCCCGCAACGGGGACCTCGACCGGTGCGGTTTTTCGCCGTTCCCGCTTCACTTCAGGCAGCCTTTCACTCCCGGCGGCCTCCGAGGTAGATTTCCCCCCTCACGATCCGTCGCTAACCGGGCCCTTCGGGGTCTTCCAGCCGTGCGCCGTCGCTGACAGCTGGTTGCCCTTCAGACACGGCCTCTGAGCCGTCTATGGGTTGGTTTCTACGGGTAGTCCTCGACCTACGACCGCCACGGAGCCTAGCATCGTTGTGGTCAAACGAGAAATGGGCTAAGTGATCTCTGCCCCCTTTTACGACTTTTCCTGCCACCGTTGTTAAGCAAATCACTGCAGTGCCTAAGTTAGGAACGCGGTCGTTAAGCGAATCTGGCTCTCCCCCCCACCGCCCCCCATGGACTTTTTCTGGTCAGAAGGTTGCCAAAAACAATGGGACATGTGAGCCCAGCGACCGTCATAAATATGAATCGGTTGTCAAGTGTCAGAATGTAAGTCACGTGACTGTGAGGCTGCTGCCACGGCTGTCAGTGGGAGAAAAAGTCATAAGTGTGAAAAACGGTCATAAGTCACTCTCTTCAGCGCCGCTGTGACTTGGAACGGTCGCTAAGGCGAGGACCACCCATATGCCATGAAAGCGAGTCTTACCACTTGCGTTAAGTAGATTTATCTTCCGACTGATTTGTCCCTAAGCCCTGATGAGGAGACCTAGCTGGGTAATGAAAGGTCTGGAAGAGAACAATGAGCACCAAGGACCCCCCCCCCCCAGCAGTTCAGTCAGCCCTGAGTTATGAAAACTCCCTTCGGTTAGGGATAGTTTGTTTTCTTGGCCGTCTGGGGAATCTTCTGCCACCCCTAAGTCCCAAAGGGCCAAGATGACAGTTTTCCTGTCCTGCTTCTTCAAAGTTCAGCTTTCACTTTCACATAGTATTGGGAAATACCAAAACTTTGTACAATTGTGGTCTTCTGAAGTGCACATCTCAGTATCTGAATATCTTTTCTTAATTCCTCAAAGTGCTTTTTAAAGGCATTTCGCTTCTTATACAAGAAGAGAGGATATCTCCCTCATATCTCTCTCCCCCTCCCTCTCGGTCTCCCCTCCCTCTCTTCCTCCCTCCCTCCCTCTTTTCCTCTCTCTCTCCATCTCTCTCTCTCCCTCCCTCCCTCTCCTCCCTCCTTCTCTTTGGCTCTCCCCCTCTTTCCCTCGGTCTCCCCCTCACTCCCCCCCTCTCTCTCCCCCTCTCCCTCCCTCTTAGTCTCCCTCTCCCTCCCTCTCCCTCCCTCCTTTCCCCTCCTTCTCCTCCCTCCTCTCTGGCTCTCCCCCTCTCCCTCCCCCTCTCTCCCTCGGTCTCCCCCTCACTCTCTTTCTTTCCCTCTCTCCCCCTCTCTCTTTCCCTCTCCCCATCTCCCTCACTTTCAGTCTCCCCCTCCCTCTCTTCCTCTCCCTCCCTCTTTTCCTCTTCTCCCTCTCCTCCCTCCCTCTCTCTTCTCCCCTCTTCCTCTTCTCCCTGTCTCTCTCTCACACACATGACCCTTGTCATATGCTGCACCTGTCATAAATATGACTCAGTTTTCAAGTACCTGCAATTTAATCACATGATTATGGGGATACTGCAACAGTTTTAATTGTGAAAAATGGTCCTGTCACTTTTTCAGGGCTGTTGTAACTTGTGGCCGCTAGATGAGCTGTTGTGTGTCAAGGATTACCTATATACATATGTGTTGTGGTCTGCATGTTACCACAATTGCTTCGATGTTGACATCTCTACTGTACAGAATGCAACTATGCTCCTTCCATTGTTATTCCAGGTATAATTATATTGCATAGCAATTCTAGTTGACTTGTGCATTTTTGGGGACATCTCAGTGCTATCGAAACAGGCCCTACAATATTATTTTGGCACCATCATTCTGTGAAGCCACTTCGGATGTCTTTCAAACACTTTGCATTGTCCTCGCTCTAAATAATAACTGATCCTTGGAGATCAAGGGGGCACGTGCTGGTTTATCTTCTCTAGCAGTTTCAGTGTGTGTGTGTGTGTGTGTGTGTGCGTATGTATGTGTGTGTGTGTGTGTGTATATATATATATATAGGATGAGGCTATTTTTGTACCTGAAAAAAATAAATTGGGTCTGATCGTACCTTTGTTTATTTTAGGACGGAAGAATGTATAAGATGGACACCCCAGTCACACACACTTCATACCAGCCTACAGAGTTTGACAGAAACATGTATTACATCTTGACTGAAAACTACCATTATGGCAGCAAGCTTTTCCACGCAGGGAGTATGTGTTTTCTGAGAGAGCAGATATACCTGCAGCACATTAGCAGATCGTCTACTCGCCTGTGGCGGTTTGTTATGGAACAGGATGGTTCCATGGCTACTGTGGATGTGGAAAGCCTGCAGCCAGTGAACGAGAAGATGGCCGACTTCCTTCTGGCCATTAGCAACGCGCAGGAACGTTTGAACTGTTTTCTAGACAGGCAGGTTCTTGATGCCGCCATGACAGCTGAACCAGGTCAGCAGGTCTTGGTCGATCTGGAGGATCAGTTTATCCCTGCAACCATCCGCTACATTGGGAAACTCCACAAATGCCCTTTACCATCAGGGGTCTATCCAATTTACTTTGGAGTGGAATTGCAGGTAAGAGGGATGTAATAAAAAGGACTTCTATTTTTGGGCCAGACTCTGGGAAAGTACAGGTAGTCCTCAACTTAATTCACTTAGTGACTGTTCAAAGTTACACCAGCACTGAAAAATGTTTAGGATCGTTTTTCATACCTATGACCTTTACACCATACCCACGGTCATGTGATCAAAATTCACCTGCTTGGCAATAGACTCATACTTACAACGGTCGCAGTGTCCCAGGGTCACGTTATCCCCTTTTGAAGCAAAGTCAACGGGGAAGCCAGATTCACTTAACAACTGGGTGACTAACTTATCAACTGCAGGGATTCACTTAACAGTAGTGGCAAGGTCGTAAAACGGGGCAAAACTGACAACAAATGTCTCACTCAACAGCACAAATGTTCATCTCATTTGTGGTCGTAAGTCAAGGACTGCCTATATATTTCCAATATATGTTCACTCTCTTTTCCTTTAACGAATTCACCTGTACCTGTAGTCAGCTGAAACCTGTTGTATGCAGACCTGTCTCATTAAGCAGGTTATATAGTGAGTTTTCAACTTCAGCATGAATGGAACACTTTTCCGTTTTGGAAGGATGGAAATTTAAAATACAAGATGTCCTCAACTTACAACCATTTGTTTAGTGACCATTCAAAGTTATAGCAATAAAGGAGAATCTTTGTAGCTCAGGGTTGAAATGTGGGGTCCTTGGTGCCCTCTGAGCTTGGAGGTTTTCATCCCGACATTTCATGATCTAAACTAAGTAATGTAATCAAAGCTACATGGCACTGAACAAAATGACTTACGACCAGTTTTCACATTTACCCCATGGTCACATGATCAAAACCCAGGCATTCAGCAAGTGGCATGTATTTATGCCAGTTGTACTGTCACAAGGTCAAGTGGTCATTGGTAACTTGACCGGTCGGCTTTCCACTAGCAAAGTCATATTCGCTTAACCAGTGCAGTGATTCGCTTAAGAACTGGTTAAAAAAAAAAAGAACTTTATAAAATGGGGCAAAATTTATTTAACAACTTGCCTTGCTTAGCAATAGAAAGTTTAGACTCAATTCTGGCTGTAAATGGAGGACTATTCTATGCTGCGGATCTCATTGGCCAAAGAATTCTAACTGGTGGGATCCCAGAAGAAAAGTTTCTCTGCCGTTGCCCCCAGCATGTGGAACACTTCCCTCCCTTGGGGGTGAGGCAAGCCCCCCACTCTCCTATCCTTCTGTAAAGGCGTTTATGGGATGTCCAGAGAAGCATGCAGCCACAGGGCTGATTTGGCACCTGAAAGCCCCCCACCCCACTTTTTAATCAATTTTAGCATTTTATTGCCTTTTTAAAATTTTACATACTGTTTTTGATGCTTGTAATATTTTATTGTATACTCCTCTGTGAGGGAGATGGGTAGTTCTTAAATACAACTTACAAATAAATATTAGTGATAACTTACATCTTGAGTCTTAGTCTGTTGAATGTTTATTGTACAAATCTAGATCAAGTAAAAAAAAACATAGTGATATAGTCTGATCACAGGTAGTCTTTGAGTTATGGCTATAATTGACACCAAAGTTTGGCTTGCTAAGTGAAACATGTTTAAGGGAGTTTTGCCCCATTTTTCTGGTCACAGTTGTTAAGTGAATCATTGCATTTGTTAAGTTAGTAACATGGTTGTTAAATGAATCTGGCTTCCCCATTGGCTTTGCTGATCAGAATGCCGCAAAAGGGGAACATGTCACCCCGGGACACTGCAACCGTCATAAATATGAGTCAGCTACCAAGCATCTTAATTTTGACCATGTGGATGCTGCATTGGTCATAAGTGTGAAAAATGGGTCATGAGACCCTTTTTTCAGTGCCGTTATAACTTTGAACGGTCACAAATAAACTGTTCTAAGTTGGGGACTACCTGTATCGGGATTCTGCTGACTCCTGTGAAGGGTCTCTGTGCTAGAATTCACAGTTGCTGCTGTTTAGAGTAAAAAGAATGGAAAGCAGAGGTGTCCAACCTTGGCATCTTTAACACCTGTGGACTTCAACTCCCAGAATTCCTAGCCAGTTGGCTGGAGAATTCTGGGAGTTGAAGTCCACCTGTCTTAAAATTGCCAAGTTTGAGAAATACTGAATTAGTGCAATGCACCCTGAAAAATTCAATCTCTGCCCCAAATCTAAGAGAGATGATCTCCTTGGGGAAATAATTTTGACTTGCTTCAACCCTAACCAGATATCCTGTGGATATGCTGAGGAATTCTGGGAGTTGAAGTCCACCTGTTGTATACATGATGGCTGGAGAATTCTGGGAGTTGAAGTTGCCGGGGTTGAGAAATAACAAATTAGTGCAATGCACCCAGAAAGATTCAACCTCTGCCCCAAATCTAAGAGTTATTATCTCCTCGGGGAAAGAGGACTTGCTTTAACCCTAACCAGATATCCTGTGGATAGTCTGGGGAATTCTGGGAGTTGAAGTCCACAAACCTTAACGCTGCCAAGGTTGGGCACCCCTCGCATAAGGCTGCGCTGTGGAATCCCCTCAGTCATGCCCTCTGTCTGCTTCTTCTCTAGGGTGACGGTGAAGGCAGAGGCCACTGTGCCGGCACCTGCCATGGTGTAGACTACTTCAAGTGTAAACCCAAGTGCGGCCTTTTCCTGCCATTCAACAAGCTGCAGTTTCTGCCAGCATCAGAGACCGACCAAGTGGAGGAGAAAAGGCAGAAGACTGACGGAATCATGCCAGTGAAAATGGGCGACACCGTTGGCTTTTATTTAGATGATGCCGTCACACGAGGGATAGTCCTGGAAGTGTATCAGGAGGGGAATCAGTGGATGGTGAAAGTATGTTCGGTAAGGAGGTCTCGAAGAGAAAACTAACTCCTGAAATTTATTTGTTGGTTTGATTAGCTTTTTTCCTCTTGTCTCAAAGGTGCTTTTAAAAAGACAATCAAGCTTTCTTTTTCTTTTTGAAAAAGTTTTGCTTCTCATCCAAAAGCATCTTCAGTTCAGTTCTTCAGTTCTTGGATGAGAAGCAAAACATTTTCAAACCCCACATTCGCCAGCACTGATGTTTCCTATCTGGGTAATGAAACATCTGCAAATAAACAACCACACTTAATTTTAATGGAAGAACACAGTCCAGTTGCCTTTTGAAAATAATTTTTGGGACAGCCATGACCTGGAAGATTGAGAATCTCTATAAACCTGACACTTATTTCTACCCTGCCTTTGTTATTTTCATGTATAATTTAAGGTGATGAACATACCTAATACCATTTCCTCCTTCTCTTTTCCCTGTGAGGTGCCTTGGGCAGAGAGAAGGCCCAAATGTTGATGCTTCCGTGTTAAAGGCTGGGACAGCATCTTAGCTGGTCCTGTGGCAGCTTTTAACTGGGGAAGTAGAATGATATTCTAAGTGGGCAACTTGACTGAGCTAATCTTTGCTTCACCAATCAAATACTTGATGCTTGAGTAGTATTGGACATCAGGCTAAGCAGGTGTGAAGCTCAGGAAAGCTGTTTCATCAGCCTTAGAACATAAAGCATAGAATAATTGTCAGGTGCAAGGAATTGGGAGGTAGAGTTAGGTCCAAAATGAATAGAAGTTTATTTCATGCTACCTCTAAACAAGAATCCGGACTACTAACAGCCAAGGCAAATAGGCGGTAAATAAGAGTCAATAGAATTCAAGGAAGGCTGGACAGATCTCTTGTGGGCATGAAGGGACTCTAAACTGATGATGCATTTGATCCCTCCCTCCCTCGGGCTGGGCCTGGTTATCTCCTACAATAATAGGATTGGAAGGGATCTTGGAGGTCTTCTAGACCAGCTCTCTGATTAAGCAAGAGATCCCATATCAGAAAAACGGCTGTCCAGTCTCTTCCTGAAAACCAAGTGATGGAGCACCCACAATTTCTTAAAGGCAAGCCGTTCCACTAGTTGATTGTTCTCACTATCAGGACAGTTCTCCTTCGTTCTAGGTAGGTTCTCTCTTTAATCATCTTCCACTGTTTACTTCCGGCCCTCAAATGCTTTGGAGAATGAAGCGCCTCCCTCTTCTCTGTGACAGCTCCTCAAGTACTGGAAGGCTGCTATCATATCATCCTTTGTAATAGGTTACAGCGGTATAAAACAGCCTTTTCTGTATTGGCTGGGTTGCTGAGAATTGGGGGAGCTGTAGTCCTAACATAACTGGGGGGGAGTTGTCCTAATTGTTTGTCACTGAGAGTGACTGAGCGGCCATATAAACCCTCTAAACAAACACACACACACACACTGAGCTGGCTGCATTGTAAGAGCTTGTGGTCCATATGATTCTTTCTGTTCATTCATTTTGTGGCTCACTTGGATAACCAGATACCCCTGGGAACAGTTATGGTCTTTTTATTTTGAGAGAGAAAAATATGAGCTGGTTTGGTTTTTTTTTCCAGAAAACCTCCATTCCCTTAAACCGGTTTGTTTCTTTGCTTCTTAGGTGGGAAAGGAAATAAAAGTTTTGTAAAAGCTTATAACACTTGCTTTGAGAAAGGTAGAAGAAAATTGGAAACGAATTAGCTTGCGGGAGTCCATTGTCTCTGCAGGGGACATATGGGGACATACACTACCAGGGCCAAACATGGATGTTTACAATAAAAACAAAAACCAAAGTTAAGTCACCATGGACCTTTGAGGAAAGTAGCTGGAGTGACCAGAAAAGATAAAATCAGGAATGAAATCAATAAGAGAAAGAATAGGCACAGAACCCATCTTAAGCCACATACAAAAATAGCAGAGTGGTTTGCTCACCTGGAGAGAAAGGTCTTGGGATTCCATACTGTACGAGGCGTATAAAAAAGAGGAGAAGGTCAAAGAACACGAGGCAGACCCAGGCATGCCTATTTAAAAGCAGAAAGAAATAAAACAGAATAGTCATTGCTGAATTATAGGAGGAAAGCATTTATTAAGTGAACTCAAGAGCGTATTAGAAAACGCCCGTCTTCCCCAAGTGAATTGATTACCCAATTTGTAAAACAGCATAGACAATTCTTTGTGTATTGAGGAAACCTTTTACTTTTTATAAGGATACGGTCATTGGCTAGATAGAGATGAAGTGACCCAGGATTGCCAAATTTCATGAGATTCTCACCATCTGACGCCTGAGAACACTGGCAAAGAAACATTGGTATTTCTTGGGAATTGCTAATTTAGTGAGGTTTGGACTAATTTGAGGGCTCCACAAGTGTGTTGCCAATTGACATTCTAATGCAGGGTTCTCCAAAATATTATTTGTTTATTTATCAATTGATTGATTTACTTATCTGTCCATCTGTCCACCTCTCCCTCCCTCCCCCCTTCCCTCCCTTCTCCCTCTCTCCCTATTCCTCTCTCTCTTTCTCCTCTCTCTCTCCAATCTGGTTTATCTATCTCACTTTCCAAGTGACTCCGGGTGGTTTACAGACAAATTAGTTATGTCACCAATCTTTTCATAAGATTAGGTTCTCAGCAGCTGTTGTCAGCACCCTCGTGAACTGAATGTGGCACTTAATATTTCCCCTGGATTTTTTTGTGATGGACAGCACTTTCTTCGTAGATCAACAAGGTTGATCTCTGAACGTGTACTTGTGTTTTTCTTAAAGAAAACCTTTTTCCTCCAAGTAATATTATTTTAAAATTAGAGAGTTATTTTAGACTACCAACAAATAAAATACAGAAGCAGGGTGTTAGGGCAAAGAGGATTTCATTTCTGATAAATACAGGGTGATCTTATTTTACTACTACATACTACTACTTGACTATATAATATACTGTATAGAAAAATGCCTTCCTAAAAGCTGTCTATGGAGATTCTCCATCATCCAGATCATGGTTGTCCCAAAGATGCCTTTTTTTTCAAGAGGCAGCTGGACTTTCTGGTTTTTCTTTGAAGACATTTTGTTTCTCATGCAATAAGCTGTTTCAGCCGAGAAGCTTCTTGGATGAGAAGTGAAATATCTTCAAAGGAAAAACCAGGAAGTCCAGTTACCTCTTGAAAAAAAAAGCACCTTTGGGACTTCCTGAAGGCTGAGATGTTAAAACAATCCTCTAGACTTGGGCAAAGATTGGGCTGAAATTTCAATTGTATTTTGTCCTTGACTAGATTGTTTTGGAATCCAGTTGCGTAAGGAAAATGACACAATGCATTTTTTTTCTAATGTAAATTCATCAACTTGAATTTCCCTGGGGATATTCTCAATCATCCAGGTCATGGTTGTCCCAGGGGTATCTCCCCACCCCACCCCGCCCCAAAGGCATTTAGACTGTCTTTGTTTGTTTTCTTTTGAAAACATTTTGCTTTTCATCCAAGAAGCTTCTCCAGTTTTGAGAAGCAAAACAAAAAACAAAATCCCCAAGGAAGTCCAATTACCTTTTGGAAAAAAAACCCCACACATTTGGGACATCAAAAGGAACTATTTATCAAATTTATTTCTCACAGTTCAGAAGACTCTGGGCAGGTGAACGATGCAATTCCAGCACCTGTTCTATGTTGGAAGGAAGGCTCACTCCATTCCATCCACAACTATCCCTCAAATCCCTCAGGTCTTAAAATCCAGTGAAGTTTTCCTTTTCTCCTTTGTTTTAGGAGGAAGAGGGCTCAGCAGACGTTTTCCGGGAGATCCCTCTGGATTCGGTGGTAAAGGAGGAGCTGCTCTGCTTAGGTAAATGGCTTTTTGGACAGTTTTTATTGCCCTGATTTTGGAGGCTGACTGAAAAACAAGTACACAGGTAATCCTCAAGTTACAACCGTTTGTTTAGTAATTGTTTGAAGTTACAACAACATTGAAAACAGTGATTAGGACCGTCTTTCACACTTATGACCTTTGTCGTTTCCCTACAATCAAAAATTCAGATGCTCGGCAACGGACTTGTACTTACAACCGTTGCTGTGTCCCAGGGACACATGAATCCCCTTTTCTGACCTTCTGACCAGCAAAGCCAGTGGGGAAGCCCGATTCATAAAACAACCATGTGACTAACTTATCAACGGCGGTGATTCACTTAACAACCGGGCAAGGAAGGTCATAAGATGAGCCAAAATTCACTTAGCAAATGCCTTACTTAAAAAAACAGAAGTTTGGGGCTCAGGTTATGGTTGTAAGTCAAGGACTACCTGTAGTCAAATATAACGGAGCAGGGTGTCACACCTGCGCCTATCTGGGCTTTTAGAAAACAAGGAAAGCCAAACATCGTCACATCAGAATTAAAAAAGGTTGAGCAGAAATAAATAGACCGGCCTCGTTTTTCTGTATTTGATATATAGACTCGGATTCTGGGCTCCAGGATTGTCTCAAACGTAAGAGAAGAAGCGATAATTCAGTGAATTCAGAAGACAAGGCTTCCTCTCTAGATGTCAACTCTGTGGTGCAGATCAACTTAGACAAGGGACGTGCTATGACAGGGACTATCCGTTGGATTGGCTGCCTGCCTAATGCCCAGCATAGGATGGCTGGAATTGAGTTGGTAAGCATCCATCCTTTTGTACTGTGTCCCCATCTCTCTCTCTCTCTCTCTCTGAATACCGATGGATGCTGGTAGGCAGAGGCAGAATTTTCCCCCCTTATTTTCCTCCCCCCAAAATAAGCCTGATCACATAGTTTTGTATTGAAGCACAGGCATCGAGCTAGTGTGTATATATACATATGCATATGTATATATATATGTGTGTGTGTGTGTATACACATACACACACATACACACAATGTACAAAAATGCTATTGAAATGATCAAATACAGGTAATCCTCAACTTACAATAGTTCGTTTAGTGACCATTCATAGTTACCACAGCACTGAAATAAGGGACTATTTTTCACACAACCGTTGTAGCATCCTCATGGTCACGTGATCAAAATGTGGACATTTTGGCAATTGAGTCCCATTTATGACGGTCGCAGTGCCTCCCAGGGTCACGTGATCCCCTTTGGCAACCTCCCGACCACAAAAGTCAACGGGGAAGCCAGATTCACTTAACAACCGTGCGATGAACTTAACAACTGCAGGGATTCCCTTAACCACTGTGACAAGAAAGGTCCTAAAATGGGGGCAAAGCTCACTTAATTACCAATGTCTCGCTTAGCAGCATAAATGTTGGGCACCATGGCGGCCACAAGTCGAGGACTACCTGTAAAAGGATGCCTGTCCTCCTCCCTGGTAGGATGAAGAGAATAACAGCTTTTCCGATGGAGAGTGGCAAGGGGTGCGCTACTTCACCTGTCCTCCGCATCGGGCCCTTTTTGTGCGGCTGGAGTCGTGCCAACCCGATTCGCGCTTCCAGGGAAACAAGAGCCTGTTTGAGGAGCCCTCTGAATGCAGTAAGTCCCTTCCCTGCAGCGGCTGGATGTTGACTCCCTGGAGTAGGGATGGCGAACCTTTTCCTTGTCGCGTGCCGAAAGTGTGCGCCCCCGTGGCTGCACCCATAATGCAGTGTGGGGCCCCCACGCATGGGCAGCAGATACCCAACAATCAGCTGGCTTGCGGGGGTTGCGCACACATGCGCAGTGGCTCTGTTCCCGGCGACGGCTCATGTGCCACAGAAATGGCTCTGCGTGCCACTTCTGGCGCATGGGCCATAGGTTTGCCATCACAGCCCTAGAGCCTTCAATGGGCATCGGTTTGAACCCTTGGTCAGGGCAAGAAAATGAGTTTATATGTTTACTTATAAGTAATTCAAGGCAACAAACCTACCTAGCACTCCTTTCTCCTGTTTTCCTCCCACCAACAGCCCTATGAGGTGGGTGAGGCTGAGAGAGAGAGTGACTGGCCCAAAGACACCCAGTCGGCTTTCATGCCTAAGGCGGGACTAGAATTCACCCTCACCTAGTTAAATTGTTCCTAACTGATCGCTCTTTACCCTTTGCCCAAACGTATCCAGGAACTCACCATCTTTCTAGGCAAGTGTGACTGATCCTTAACCAGGAGGAACAAGAGGCTCGTAGGAGTCTGATCCATGCCCTTTTCCAACAAGTCAAAACACAATACAAAAGAAACAGAAACCTTGTAATGCTTTTACAAAATAATTAGCTGTGATAAGCATGAGCCTTGCCAAACTGCAAGACTTGCCAAAAGATAACAGACAAGAAATAATTTGCAATACAAGAAACTTCAAATACAAACTCAGCATACTGGAATGTCCATGAGGCTGAGTGTCAAAACGTCTTTGCTTCCTGCAAAGTACGTCCCTTTCACAGCTGGCTTTTATCTTCTTGAAGGAGGGGCCATGACCTTGCAGCCTTACTCCCGAGTTGCCCGTGCTGCTGCAGCTGCTCTTTCCTGCGAGCAGCCCTGCACGCACGTGCACTTAGCACAGGCTCCTCAGGAACCTCCTCACTGCTGCCAGCCCCCACCATCTCTGAAAGCAGCAGTCCACTTCCTGTTGGTCCTGGCCCCTCATCTGAGTCCTTGCTCTCCTCAGCCGTCCGCACCTGCTGCCGGCTGACCACAACAGGGGGTTGAGGGGCGGGGGGAAGACTTCCTTCCAAAGCCACCTGCCTCCAAAGGGAAGAAATTCACAGTCTCAAACCAGAATAACTTTTAACGTGATTTCAACTATGTCATCACTCAGCAGGCAGTAAATTATCTCAGCTGTCAAGCAGACGGGATGGGTGTGAGATCCAAAGCTCATTGTAGGATCCAAAACAAAGCATCATCCTTCTCCTTTGGTTTGGCTTGGCTTGAAAGACAGCCAATAAAAATGACTGTATCACCTCCTTTAGTAAAATTTGCACTGCCTAGGAAAGTTTTCTGAACATTCACCTGGGATCTACCTACCTGTAACCCCAAACCATTAAAGCACCCTTCTCAAGCGTAGAAAGTTAGTTTGAGGAAGTTTGAGATCCCGTCGCAGGATTTAAGCTGCTGGCAATTGACCGGTGGGGATTTTGTCAGTGTATTATTTAAGATTTAATCTTCAATTCGATTTACAGCCTGGGACTGATAAAAACTTAATGGTTCAGGTCCTAACCAAGGACCTAGGAGCTGTTCAGGTAACGTCTGAGTATATAGGCAGTTCTGAATAAGGTGGTTTTTTTACAAAGTCAGAATATTGCAAAGTCTGATAAGTCCAAAGTTTTCATGTATCTAGGCAGCCCTTTGGGGATTGCTCCAAAGGCTCCTGTTACTATTGGTAGAACCATTTATTTCCACAATCGCTCGACTTCAATTTGCAGATCGTGATATTTCGTTATTTTTAATAGCTCTTTTCTCTCCAATTCCTGCATCACCTGGTATTGCAATATCAATCAACATGACTTTTTTTCGTTTCCATCATCGCAATGTCAGGTGTGTTCTGTCTGTCTGGATCCAAAAGTCCCACAGGAACTTGACTTGCTCATTTTCAATAATTCTCCTCCTCCTCCTCCTCCTCCTCTCATTCTTCCTTCTTATCCTTATCTCCCGGTACAGTGATACCAATAAATTGTACGCTTCGGTTTTCAACAACTGTGAAATCTGGCATGTTGTGTTCCAAATGACGATCCGTCTGTATTCGAAAGTTATTGTGATGACCGTTGTTGTTATTTAAACAGAGAATCCTGCTCTGTTTCAGGAGAGGCGGACACTCTGTCTGTTCAGAGCAACTCCCCACCCCTGAGAGCCGAGGTGGCTGTGAATGTCCTCCGAGGGCGGATGAGAGGGATCCAAGGCCACTGTAACTCCTGCTACATGGACGCTGCCTTATTCAGGTTTGCAGCCCTACCACGCTTCCTTCACCCTGCAGGTGAAGGTGCTGCCTTTGGAGCTCTGCTTGTTTTTTTTTTGAAACAAGTTTTTATTAATTTTAAAGATAAAACAACACATCATTAACCATTAAATACATAAACACATAAAACCTCTTAATATTGTAAATCCTTACAAGTCAAACAAAACAATATTTTTATACAACATAATTCCGATTTATCCCATCCCCATATGGACACGCAAATATCTTTCATCAAATTTCTCATTATTTCTCTTTACTCCTATTCAATTTCATTTCTCTTCCATATTTATCCATTTTATAGTCATCATATTCTTTTCTTTCTGGCTTGTTTAAATTATTCTCATCTAACATTCCTCCAAGGTTTTATTGATTCTTTTTTCCTTTTTTTTAATAAAAAACAAATTTTGTTAGTTTTATCATAAGCATAATACACAAACATACAAACACAAAACATAGACAAAACTACAAGATCTTTTCTGAAGGTTGTCTGTTCCCGGGTTAAAACTCTTTACACAGACACAAATTCAAACATCATATTCAACCTAAATCTTCCATATCTTATTATCATTTTCTTTTTTATATATGTATATAAAAACTATTTTTATCAGTTATCTAAAAACAATACACACAAAATCAAGGCATAACAGCTTATAAATTCTTTTCTAAAAAAAATAATAATGATAGACCAATAAAACATAACATTTCCAGATTATAATATCAATATTTCATATAATATTAACTTCATATCTTGTCCCTACTTCTCTTTTCCATCCAAATTATTTATCAATTAAAATTTTATTGCCTTTTATCAATATACAAAATCAAAAAAAAAAAAAAGCATATATATCCTTCCATTATTACCATTTTCAACAACATTCTTTGTCTGTTCTATTTCCAAACATCCATTCATCTTTTTTCTTTTACTATACTTCTCCTGTACACCAATTGGAGTTACATCTATAACTCATTACCAAACTTAAAAATACTACATATAAATCTTTCTTGGGATTCTATTTAAAAAATTCTAAAATTACATAATAAATTTTTTATTCTAAATATACATACATATAAAAACACACTCTTGAATACCCTCCAGAATCCCTCTTTTAATCTAAATTAAATTCACCCATTGTCTCTAAATAAACTTTTTTTCTTTAAATCTTGCTTCCCCCCATTAAGGCTTCTCCTCCCCCCTTTTCTCTCTTGCTTATTCTTCTCCTTGCCCTTTCTACCTCTTTGCTTTTTCTCTTCGCTTTTCATACTCCTTTTCCTTTGCTTTCTAACCTTGCCTCCATCTCTTCGCTCATTTTTCTCTCTTTTGGTTGTTTTTATAATTCTTAAAAACCCCTTTTTCTTATCCTTTTTCTCCTCCTCTCCGGAAGGAACCCATTGTTCATCAAAGATGGCTTCTTCTTCCTCTTCTTCCTTGTCCCAGTCCTTCTGCTGCGTAATCAACTTTTCAAAGGAACATAACGCCATTTCTAAGAATTGGAACAAAGCGCCCAAAGTATCTTCTTTTTTATATTTTTGATATTCAATCTCTAGTTCATCCACAGACAATGCCATTATGAAAAGGGAAACTTTTTCCAAAACAACCACAAGTATTTTTAATCCAAGACAATCAAAAGCAATTAAAAAAAAGAAAAAAAGAAAAAAGTTCCAAAAGTTAATACTTTTCTTCCTTCTTCTCTTTCTCTTTCAAAATTAATTTTTGATCAAAGAGGTCCAATTACCATATATCTTCTTTTGGGATCCACCAAGACGTTCTAGACAGTCTCCTCCTTTTTCAGTTTCTGCTCCAATTTTTCTTTCTCCCTTCCCACTTGCAATAACAATTTTAAATAATCAAAACTCCATACCTCCAGCAGAGATTTTCCAATTTCTTAAATTTTTCAATGTCCAAAAATCCCTTTATCTCTTAGCTTAGCTTTCAAAGCAATCCACTTTCAGTGTCTAATACATCCAAATATTTTTGCTTTTTCCGTGGGATGGGAGAGTAAAAGAAAAGTTCCCTTTGACAGCTTCTCCGCCGCTTTCGATCTTCTTAGGGATACAATGTATCCTCCAGCAACAAGCAGCTCAATTCCAGGAGATTTAAAAGTTGTTACTTGACCCGGCTCAGACAGAACTTTCACTTTTCACACTTCCTCCAGCACAGTTCTTACCCGGTTGCTGGCTTCTTCGTGGCGGCCATTGCTGACCACCGCTCCACCGCCTTGGGAAAAAGGGGTTTACCCGGAGAAGGGGGGGCTCATATTTACGACGGTTCCTGCATCCCGGGGGGTCACATGATCCCCTTTTGTGGCCTTCTGACAAGCAAAGTCAACAGGGAAGCCAGATTCACTTAACGACCTTGCTCCTAACTTAACAACTGCAGTGATTCATGGGAGGAAGTTTGTAAAATGGGGCCAAGTTCACTTAACAAAAACATCTCACTTAACAACAGGAATGTCAGGCTCAGCTGTGGTCCTAAATCAAGGACTGTCTGTATATAGATAGATAAAGTTTCAGTGCCATTTTTGTACAGCCTGGCATTTTTTGGATTCTGCTGCTGTTATATTATATTATGCCTGTGGTTGTCTTGGGATAGTGACATTGTTTGGTGGGTGGCAGGCCTTCCCTCCAGAGTGGGGCTTCGGAAAGTCATTTTAAGGTGTGCCACATTGTGTCCCCTGTTCTGACTTCCTTCGGTTTCCTTAGAAAGCATCAAACGCAATCTCAGTTCCCGGCAAAACCTCTTTAATTCCCATGGCTGTGAATTACGTGCATTCCCGGCCTGCAAGGCTTCCCCAATAGCCTTTCAGGGGGGACTTCCGGTTTGCGTGGCTTCGGGGCAGCAGGAATTCGCGACAGCTCGCGATTCCTGCTGGCTAGCTGCCGAGGTACCCCCGATCCAGATGGGTCAGGGGGTTATGGCTGCCCTGTAGGGACAGCTGAAGATAGAGGGGAGCCGGTTAGGGAGGTGGGGGCATCGCAGACCCCCCCCCTTCTCCGGAGCTCTGCTTGTTGATATCCTTGCTTTCCCTCCCCTCCGTCTCGTTCTCCCTAAACCTCTCTCCCCTCCACCCTGACACGTTGGACTGACCGGCACATCCTCTCTCACCACAGCCTCTTCTCCTGCACCTCGGTGCTGGATTCCATGCTGTATAAGCCCTCTCTCCCCGCTGATGGGCGCATCCAAGAGATCCTCCGGGACAAGATCGTCAACCCTCTGAGGCAGTAAGTGGCTTCCTGCATGCACGCGCAAAACGTAGTCCCCGAACCAATCCCACCACTGCCCTCACAACATAATACAATGGGAATTCCAGGCTCCCTTAGGGTTGTAAGTCAAGGACTTATGTCAAGTAAAGAATAGAAGTCAAGAATTCTATTCCAAAATCTATTCCAAAAAAAAAAAAAATAATAAATCCTATCTGTAGCAGCTGGACCAGGCTTGGCATGGATTTTAGTGGCCTGAATTGAAGCCATGATTTAGCGGCATGTTTCTTTTCCTTCACTTTTCAAAAGCAAAATAAATTGAGCCCAATTTTGTAGTTAAGGCACGGGATGGAAATTGCTGGGATTTTGGGTGCAGAATAGTGGCGGCCAGAATTTAGTTCTCGGTTGTGTCTTGAGATTTTGCTTTTTGTCTGGGTCATACACAGGAATGGCTTTGTCGCTGCCAAAAGTGTGATGGATCTTCGGTACCAGCTGACCGAAAAGGGACAATCTTCCAGTTTTGCTACTTCGGAGAAAGGTGCCCTTTTACACACCCCCCCCCCTTTCTCTCTCTTTAATATGAAATTGTGAGATTCTGCTTTCAAAATTGGGGAATGAAGGTGGGCCTGGATTCCCAAGATCACTGGCTGTGATTTTTGTGGGAGTGATGGGGCAGGAGGTAGGTATTATTGAGTAGATTCCCATGCTGAGCAGTGGTTTGATGATCTGTCTTTTATCTTTTATATGTAACAATTTTATTGGCTTTATATCAAGGGTCTTCAAACTTGGCAAGTTTAAGACTTGTGGACTTCAACCCCCAGAATTTTTGAGCTAACCTGACTGGAGGAGGAGGAGGAATTCTGGGAGTTGAAGTCCACAAGTCTTAAAGCTGTCAGTTTTGAAGACCCCTGCCTTATACTAACTATAGCATATAATGAAAATATAAAAGTAAATAATAGGAAAGATAGGGAAAGAAAAAGGGAAGAGAAAAGTGGGGAAAAGGAAAGGAAAAGAAAAGAAAGGGCATTGATTTCTGACTCCTTTCGGTGCAGTAGAATAAGGCATTAACATCAAACCTTAACTTTTTAATTTTTGCATAATAGTTTAAAAGTAGCCATTTCTATAAGAACAAATCTATCAAATCGGTAAAACCCAAAATCAAAGTTTCTTTTTTTTTTTCCTACCTCAAGCACAAAGTCTAGAAGTGGTTTCCAAGCAGAAATAAATGATGATTTGTCTTTTATCGAATAAACCAGAACTGGCTTGACTGTGCCAAAGCCAAAGAGAGCACCACTTTCTTGGAGAAAAGGCAAAATAAGTTTTTGAAAATTTCTTAGTTAATTCCGTGCAGTGCTACGGAGCATGAAATTAAGAGCGTTGTGCCAGTTAGAACAGTTAGAACAATCATTAGCCAGTGGAACGACTTGCCTGTAGATGTTCTGGGTGCTCCATCCCTGGAAAAACATTTGTCTGAAATGGTGTAAGGTCTCCTGCTGGAGCAGGGGGCTGGACTAGAAGACCTCCCGGGTCCCTTTTTAGCTTTGTCCTTTTGTATTCTGATTGGTGAATTACGAGTAAATTATTCAAGGCCTGACTATGGCAGGAACTGACAACTCTCAGTCAGGGCATTCCAGAAGGGAGAGCAAAGATGAAAAACCTCCATCCATCCCCGGCTGCCATCTCTTCTTTCCTACAGAATGTATTACATTATAGGGTTGATGCCCCAGTTTAATTCACAGGTGTTTACAAAACCTTGGGAAGGGAGCGAAAAGGCAGGACAAGAAAGAACAGAGAGATAGAATCTCACCAAAGAGGGATCCAACCTAGAACTAAAGAGAAATTTCCTGACAGTGAAACAGTGGGATGGCAATTCCAGACATTGTGAGGGCTCCATCCCTGGAGGCTTTCAAGAAGAGATCAGTGGAATGCCTGAGCGCAGGGGGTTGGACTAGAAAACCTCCAAGGTCCCTCCCAATTCTTGTTATTCTGCCTTTCCACGATCCTTTCTTTTGTGATTAAATCATCTCTTGGCGATTTTATCTGGCCAGCAGAGCATAAGGGGGATTCGGGGGGGGGGAGGGGGGGAGAGAAGGCTGTGTGCTTCTGGCTGTAGCAGTGTTTGTCCTCCGTGGAGGGAGGGAACAAGAGGTGGGCGGGTGGGTGGGTAGCCTATGGTGCTGCATTTGACCTGGAGGACCCTCCTCTGCTCTTTCAGACCCCGAAGAGTTTCTGAATCTGATCATGCATCGCATTCTTGGGCTGGAGCCACTCTTGAAACTGCAGTAAGTCTATCACACCACCCCTTCCCTCCTCCCTTGGGTTATTGTGAAGGGGAGAAAAAATAGCATTGGAAGGGACTCTGTGACCTTTGAGATCTGGTCTGGTGGTAACTGATGACCTGGTAAGAGGTGCCTCTCTAGCAAGGGAGAAAGGGAGGGTGTTGAGGGGAGAAGGCCCCAACCAGGCCTGGGCAGTGCTGCAAAAGGGCTTATAAAGACAGCCAGTCAGATCGGCCTCAGCCTGAACTCCTAAGTAGAAACCAAGTGTGGAATGGTAGCTGACACAAGCCTCAGGGAGCTGCCTTTTCTGCAAGCAGGAAGATGACCATCAGAAATGACCACTTCCACCAACACCGAAAGGGCAAGCCACTAGTGGACAAAATGAGAGTTAGCCCCACTCCCATGCAGCACTGATGGTGTTTGCCTAGCTGGGTGATGAAATGTCTGCAAGGAAACACTCAAGATCAGAGAGCACCGTCCTCCTCATCCTCCAACTATCAGACAAGGATGTTGGATTATTTGAAATCAGTCTGGCCAAAGTTTGCTTTTTTGGCCTCCTTCTACTGCTCCTCCTCCATCTTCCGTCCCCTCTTTTCTCCTCCTTCTCTTCCCCTTCCTCTCTACTCTGCAAACCCCACTCTCTTCTAGTACTGATCATGTTATCTAGTTGGGTCATGAAACATCTGCAAGAAAACATCCAAGGACTCACAAGCAGAAAATTGTCAAGAGGAGGTCCAAAGAATTATCTGTCTGTCTGTCTGTCTGTCTGTCTGTCTGTCTGTCTGTCTGTCTGTCTCTCTACCTAACTCTACCTCTGTCTGTCTGTCTATCTATCTATCTATCTATCTCTCCCTCTCTCTCTCTCTCCCTCTCTCTCTCTCTCCCTCTCTCTCTCTCTCTAATTTATATGCTGCCCATCTGTTATAGCGTTCCTGGGCAGCTTACAGAATAATAATAATGAAAAAACCATAACACAAAGAAGTTACCAAACAATTAAAATTAAGAGGATTAAATATGAATCTAAAAACGAAGAGGACAGGCGACAGAGGTAGGAATCTTCCCTCTACTCCATCAGCCTCCCCCAGCCAAGAACGTCCCTGTCGGGGCCCTAGGCCCACTGGCAGAGGGAGAATATTGCAAACGGCAGAAAAGGCCCTTCTGAAATTTTTCATCAGGCAGGATCCAAAGTCGGCCTCTTTCAATGAAACGAGTAGAAGGGGCTGGGCCCACTGGAGTAGGATGACTCCCTAGATATGGAGGCCAATTGATCCCTTTGTGTTGCTTTTGAATTAGCTTGTGAAGCTTCTTGGGTGAGAAGCGAAACATGGTCAAAGGAAGTCTATAGAGAGATTCCCAGTCATCCAGGTCCTGGTAACTGGACTTTTATTTTTCTTTGAAAATGTTTTGCCTCTCATCCAAGAAGCTTCTTCAGCTCTGACAGGATGGTGGGGAATGGAAGGATTGATCCTCCTTGCAGACAGCTGCTGTCATTTGCATCCTTTCAGAAGGCCGTGGAGGCCACCTGGAGGTTTATCTCTGTCATGTGGCCATCTGTATCCAGGTGGCCTCAACAACTCACTAAAAGGATGCCAGCTGTCTGTAAGGAATATAAATCCTTCCATTCCAGTCAGAGCCGAACAAGCTTCTGGGATGAGAAGGGAAACGTCTTCAAAGAAAAACCAGAAAGTACAGCTGCCTCCTAAAAACACTTTTGGGACAGCCATGGCTTGGTTGGCTGAGAATCTCCACAGACATTGTGAATGGATCTCCTGATTTTCCAGTGATAACTTGAAACCTCAAGGAGCAGATAAATGAGCTGAAACCTGGAGGTCCCCACCGGCCATTCTGGAAAGAGGTGGTGTCGATAAATCCCACGCTTGCTCGGGAGGAAGAAAATACCTTCCCCAGGTTGCACTCCCACCACGCTTCTGGGCTGAAAAAGAAGCTTATCTGCAGCTTATCACTGCATAGTTGAAACTTCCAAATTTCCTTTGGTTCCTTTTCCGGGGTTGGGCCAGAGTGTAGGTGGCTCATCGGAGCGCGTCTGATTTCAGGTCCGGAAGGTTGAAAGAACAGGAGTGTTACTGTTACCAGATATTCATGGACAAGCAGGAGAATCTGGTGGTGCCCAATGTCCAGCAGCTGGTAGAGCATTCCTTCCTCACCTCGGACCTCAAGCTGGTGGAGGTGAGTTCCTCCTCTTCCTCCTCCTTCATAAGTGCTGCTCCCCCTCCCCCAAACAGCACGATCTCTGCAAACGTGGTGGAGAGCTTGTGGCTGGCTTTCTTCTCCCTACACGCATGGATTTCGGGGAGTTGCCTTCAGTCACCCCCGGAGCAGCGTGTCAGCTTTGGAAGCCTTATTAGCCCCAGAAGCTTCCACGCTGCCACATTCCTGGGCCTGGGAAATTGGGGGATTTTGCAGAGGGGTTGTCGTTAGACATAATAGCATTCTTCTTGACCGTCAAGGTCATGTGATTCCTGCCCCTGGGTGAGGAGTGGGTTTAAGGGATGCCTCAAGTTGGAACGGAGGGGGCCATGCGATGAGCGATGGGTGCAGGGGATTTTGTGATTTCTAATTATGGGAGGAAAACCGGGCACTCTCAAAATTCAGGTTTCCCCAGATGTGCCAGTATGATAACTCTAATAAAAAATGGGACTTTGAGAAAAGGCCTGTCTCGGAGTTTTGGTGTTGGGGTTTGTTTTCCTGGAACGCTGACACGGCGTTTCTCCACTTTGGCCCTTTGAAGTTGGAATAGAATAGAATAACAGAGTTGGAAGGGACCTTGGAGGTCTTCTAGTCCAACTCCCTGCTTAGGCAGGAAACCTTGTGGTTGTCAATCTCTTCCAGTGTTGGAGAATTCACAACTCCTGCAGGCAAGCTGTTCCACCGATTCATTGTTCTCCCTGCCTAGAAGTTTCTCCTTACTTCTAAGTTGCTTCTCTCCTTGATTAGTTTCCACCCATTGCTTCTTGTTGGGATGGACTTCAACTCCCAGAATTCCCCAGGCTCAGTTAAGAAACAGCCTTGAGGAATGACCTCAACAGCGAGGCATGGGCTTGGTCCGGATGAGGTCCCAGATTTCAGGTCAGGTCCTAGAACAGGAGTCCCCAAACTTGGCACCTTTAAGACTTGTGGACTTCAATTCCCAGGATTCTTGAAAGTTGCCAAGGTTGGAGACACCCCTGCCCTAAACCCTTTGCACAGGTGTATAGCCATGAAGAGTAAGGCCCAAACTGCGAGCTGATGCTTTTTTTTCAAGAGGCAACTGGACTTTCTGGTTTCTCTTTGAAGACGTTTCGCTTCTCGTCCCAGAATCTTCTTCAGCTCTGACTGGATGCTGGGGAAGGGAAGGATTGATCCTCCTTGCAGACAGCTGGTCATTTGCATCCTTTTAGAGGGTCATTGAGGCCACTTGGAGGTTTGTCTGTGTCCTCAGGGTCACCTGAGTGGTGCAAATGGGTGGGGAGCCTTCTTGGACCGGCGGAAAGGACTGCATTGTAGTCATACCCATTTGTACTACTCTGGTGACCTGGAGAATACAGGTAAAACCTCCAGGAGGCCTCAACGACTCTCTAAAAAGGATGCAAATGACCAGCTGCCTGCAAGTCTGGAGAACTCTGGGAGTTGAAGTCCACAAGTCTTAAAGGGGCCAAGTTTGGAGACCCCTGTCCTAGAAGAACCTTTTCTCTGGAAACTTTGACCCAAGTCACAGCCAATGAGGAAAAACTGGGCCTGGATTCCCTGTGCTCAGTCCTTCAGTCCCTGGTCATCTCACGACTGGACAACTGTAATGCGCTCTGCATGGGGCTACCCTTGAAGAGCCTTCGGAAGCACTCTGGTGTAGTTTGGGGGGGGGGCAAGAATGGCCCCTGGGACCATTCTGTAAGGTCTGTTTCTGGGTGCAATTCAAGGTGTTGGTGATCCCCTTGAAGGCTCTTCAGGGCAGGGGTGTTACTGTTACTTGGGGGACCATCTCACCCCACTGGGATTGGCCCGTACAGGCAGAGGGGGCATTCATGCTGTGTGTCTGGTCAGCCTGATTATTCCGGCTGGTGGGGTCAAGGAGGAGGGTCTTGTCTGCTGTTGGCTCCTGCCTTCTGGAACCTTCTGCCCCCAAGGTGAGGTTGAGTCCAACCCCCCTAGAGGCCTTGAAGACCCCTGGCTCTGCCAGTTGGCCTGGAGTCCTGATGGAGGGCAGTCCATACTGGCATTGGTTAGCACAGGGGTGGGCAAACTTTTTGGCTCAGGGGCCACATTGACTTTTAAAATTTGACAGACGGGCCGGGTCAGCACAAAATTTTTTGGGAATCGCCCCCCCCTTTTCCCCCTTCTTCTCCTCCTTCCCCTCCCCTCGGAGGCCCCCTGAGCCAGGAGTTGCTACCACCGGCGCAGCTCCACGCGGCTCCAGTCCCACGTTGCCTTGGGAAGGGAAAGGCAAAAAGGAAGAGCCGCGGCGGCGCTTTGCAACGGCAGCAGCGGCACCGGAGGCTCCTAGTTTTGCCTTTTCCTTCCCAAGGCAATGCGGGACTGGAGCCGCGCGGAGCTGCACTGGCGGTAGCAACTCCTGACAGCCCCAGCCAGACACCTGAACGGAGCCCGGGCGGAACTGCCTGGTGCTGCTGCAGGTGTCTGGCTGCCCAAGTAAAGAACTGCACCAGCTCAGGGCAACTGTGAGGAGCAAGAGCGGAAGCCAAGGTGCTCATTTCATAGCGGTCAACTTCACTCTCTTTTGCTCCAGTTAGGTGCTCCCGGCATGCACAAGGAGCATGAAGGGAGGCAAACACCGCACGGATGCGCTTTAAAAGTCAGAGAACTTTGCCCAAGACTTCTCGTGTATTCAGGGGTTACACCTCTCCCAACGATGAGTTGGTGGCGATCTAACAAGACGTCTTCCAGCTCTTAAAGATTGACTTTAAGAGCGCCCCCATGGAAGAAGCCAAGAACGAGAACAAAAGTAGAGGCAGTGGGGGCAACAAGGTCATGTGATGGGTCCCTCCATGGTCCCCTCCCAGGTGACAGCCAGGGCTTTGGCACCTACTTTTTTCCTGAGAGGTGCGGTGTCTGCCTCCCTTCATACTTGGGACACACATGCCCCGTCACCCCTGCCGCCACTACGTTTGCTCGGCTTCTTCCATGGGGGCACTCTTAAAGTCAACCTTTAAGTGGTCCCGGAACATCTGCCCACCTGCCCGGCACCCACCCTCCCGGAGCACGCTTTCTTCCTTCTCCTGGAGAATGTGCCTCTTCCAGCCCGGCCTGGCCCGGCCAGCCAGCAGGCGACCACATGTCCTGGGGCTTGTCGTGAGATGCCTGCAGCATGCTCTGTTCTATGTCAGGCCCAGCAAGTCCGAGCAGCCGGCGCATAGAACAGGGTGGTGCCGGACCATTGGAGAAGCGGAGCAAAGCCGGAGATTAGTAGCTGCCTCTTTCGGCGGCAGAAAGCTTCCCCCAACCAGCCGGCTGGTCTCCTCCTTCTCTGTCTATTTGTTCTGTATGGCCGAGGAGGAGGAGACCAGCTGAGAAGCGTGCTGCCAGGCAGGGGCCACGCGGCACAGGGCAACACGCCACCGCCCGGCCATGGCGAGGGAAAGCAGTGGGCGTTCCCCGGGCGGCGACCTCAGCCCCGCCACCAGGGAAGTGGCTGCCCAGCTCCGTGCTGTGTGTGCGATTTTTTGGCACATGGTGCAGGGTCTCTTTTGGCCGGCCCCGATTTTTTCAGAGGCGGGCCGTATTAAAATGACCAACGGGCTGGATGTGGCCCGCGGGCTGTAGTTTGCCCACCCCTGGGTTAGCAGATCAAGAGGAGATTCCACCCCTACTGCCTTCTTTTAACCCTCTTTGTTAATTTTAATGTTAGTATGTTTTAAGGTTTTATATTGTTCTTTTTATCTTCTTGTAAGCTTCCCAGAATCCACCGGTGGTGACATGGTTGGCCTGGAAATTTAAGCGGGAGGGAAGGAAGAAGGAAGAAGGAAGGAAGGAAGGAAGGAAGGAAGGAAGGAAGGGGGGGAGATAGAGAAAGAGAAAGAAAGAAAAAGAAAGAAAGAAAGAAAGAAAGAAAGAAAGAAAGAAAGAAAGAAAGAAAGAAAGAAAGATAAGAAAGAAAGTATGGAAAGAAAGAAAGGAAGAAAGAAAAGAAAGAAAAAAAGGAAGGAAAGAGGGAGGGAGAGGAACGAAGAGAGAGAAAGAAAGAAAAAGAAAAAGAAAGAAAGGAAGGAAGGAAGGAAGGAAAGAAAGAAAAAAGGAAGGAAGGAAGGAAAAAGGAGGGAGGGAGGGAGAGAAAGGAAGGAAGTTAGGAAGGAAGGAAGGAAGAGAGAAGAGAGAAAGGAAGGAAGAAAAGGAAAGAAAGAGAAAGGAAGGAAGGAAGGAAGAAAGAAAAAGGGAGGGAGGGAGGGAAAGGAAGGAAGTTAGGAAGGAAGGAAGAGAGAAAGAAAGAGAAAGGAAGGGAAAAAGGAAAGAAGAGAAGAAAGAGAAAGGAAGGAGGAAGGAAGAAAGGAAAGAAGAAGAAAGAAAGAAAGAAGAAGGAAAGAAAGAAAGAAAGAGGAAAGAAAGTATGGAAAGAAAGTATGGAAGAAAGTATGGAAGAAAGTATGGAAAGAAAGAAGGAAGAAAGAAAGAAAGAAAAAAGGAAGGAAAAGAGGGAGGGAGAGGAACGAAGAGAGAGAAAGAAAGAAAAAGAAAAAGAAAGAAAGGAAGGAAGGAAGGAAAGAAAGAACAAAAGGAAAGGAAGGAAGAAAAAAGGAGGGAGGGAGGAGAGGAAGGAAGTTAGGAAGGAGGAAGGAAGAGAGAAGAGAGAAAGGAAGGAAGAAAAGGAAAGAAAGAGAAAGGAGGAAGGAAGGAAGAGAAGAAGGAAGGAAGAAAGAAACAAGGGAGGGAGGGAGGGAAAGGAAGGAAGTTAGGAAGGAAGGAAGAGAGAAGAAAGAGAAAAGGAAGGGAAAAAAGGAACGAAGAGAAAGAAAGAGAAAGGAAGGAAGGAAGGAAGAAAAGAAAGAAAAAGAAAGAAAGAAAGAATAAGAAAGACAGAAAGAAAGAAAGAAAGTATGGAAAGAAAGTATCGCGAAGACAAGAAAGGAAGAACAGGACAAGAAAAAAAGGAAGGAAAGAGGGAGGGAGGAACGCAAGGAGAGAACAGAACGAAAAGAAAAGAAAACGACAAGGACACGGAAGGACGGAAGGACAAAAGCGAACAGGAGGGAGGGACGGGGAGAGGCGAGAAAGGAAGGAGTTCGGAAGGAAGGAAGGAAGCAGAGCAGGAGAGAAGGCAAGGAAAGAAACGGAAGAAAGCGAAAAGGAAGGCAGGAAGGAAGGAAGGAACGGCCGGCAGCAGACACAGAAAAAGGGAGGGAGGGGGCAAAGGCGGAAGTTAGGACGGAAGAAGAGCGAAAGAACCGAGAAAGGAAGGGACACAAACAGGAACGAACGAGCAAAGCCCGAGACAAAGCACGAAAGTGACGACGAAGCGAAGAAACGAACAGGAAAGACAAAGCGCAGCACGAAAGCCAATAGAAAAGACCGAAGCAACCGACCGAACGACGACAGATCGCAGACCGCAATGACCCTTCTTC